>CM052705.1:62918343-62945726 GCA_028551405.1 Uromys caudimaculatus | reverse complement strand
ATTTCCATGCCAATTTACAACCCCCAGACTGTACCAGGCAAGGTTAGTGGCTATTGAAAATACCACCAGGACAGGGCTATCTAAAGACACATTCGGTAGTGTGTTAACTATACAAAAAAAGACACTGTACAGTTTAAAAACAAATCTTACACAGCCTTACATTTCAATTTTTTTCTTTAAAAGGAGTGAGTTGTGTACATGGGGGTTAAATGCTTTATAGACAAGAAAAAAAACTGCGCTAGAACCAACTTATTCATCATCATCTTCTTCTTCATCTTCGTCTTCCTCTTCTTCCTCCTCTTCCTCATCCTCTTCGTCCTCCTCCTCATCTTCCTCTTCCTTCTTTTTCTTGCTCCTTTCAGCCTTGACCACCCCCTTTTTCGCTGCATCGGGTTTTCCTTTAGCTCTGTAGGCAGCAATATCCTTCTCGTACTTCTCCTTCAGCTCGGCGGCCTTCTTCTCACAGGGCTGCTTGTCATCCGCTGCAGTGTTGTTCCACATCTCTCCTAGTTTCTTTGCAACATCACCAATGGATAAGCCAGGATGCTCGCCTTTGATTTTGGGGCGGTACTCAGAACAGAACAAGAAGAAGGCCGAAGGAGGCCTCTTGGGTGCATTGGGGTCCTTGAACTTCTTTTTGGTCTCCCCTTTGGGGGGGATGTAGGTTTTCATTTCTCTTTCATAACGAGCCTTGTCAGCCTTTGCCATATCTTCAAATTTCCCCTTTTCTTTAGCAGACATGGTCTTCCACCTCTCTGAGCACTTCTTGGAGAACTCTGAAAAGTTGACAGAAGCATCCGGGTGCTTCTTCGTGTGCTCCTCCCGGCAGGTTTGCACAAAGAATGCATATGAGGACATTTTGCCTCTCGGCTTCTTAGGATCTCCTTTGCCCGTGTTTAGTTGATTTTCCTCCGCGCGGCAGAGTCGCCCAGTGCCCGTCTGGCTCTCGCTTACCCCGGCGCTGTCTCTATGGAGCTCAATGTACTGCAATGGCTGAGAGCGGGAGCCAGACGCAGCCTCCTCACTCTCTCCGCTCTGTCATCACAAAACTTTTATTATCTATCTATCTATCTATCTATCTATCTATCTATCTATCTATCTATCTATCTAACTATCTATCTATCTTCTCATCTCTCCCTTTCTCTTGATCTTGCTGTCTCTATCCTACCTTTCCTCCCCTCTTCTTTCCTCCTCCCCTTCTTTCTTTGTTCCCTCATATGTAAGGAAAGATCGACAGGGATCTTTAGGACCATGTAGGATTCTCTACAACTCACAAAACTCAGATAAACTTTTACACTTACGTGATAGTTTATTACAACAAAAGAATACAGATTAAAATCAGAAAGGGGAGAAGACATACAGAGCAGTGTCCAAGACCAACTGGGTACCAGTTTTGGCTGTTTACTCCTAGCAGACTTTCATGTACCTCACTTAATTCTCCCATCAGTGATGTGTGAATGTATTTGTGTAACCAACCAACCTTAGCTATTGTAGTCTCTAGACCCCAGAAGTCACAGTGATACACGTAGCCCAAGGCTCCTCTAGAATAGAATCCATTCCTATAAACAGGACAGGAGACCATGGTTAAATACCAAGAAGAGTTACAGCATATTTATTGCAGTGTTATTTTTTATTATAGTGTGTGTGTGTGTATGTGTGTGTGTGTGTGTGTGTGTGTGTGTACGTGTGTGCGTATACATGTGTGTGCCACAGTATGTCAGAGGACAACTTGGAGAGTTCATTTTTCTCTTCCCACAATTTAAGTTCCAGGGCTCAAACTCATTAGCTTGAAGACAAGAGCATTAACCCACTGAGCCATCTCACTGACCCCACAGTATTGTTTCTATAGATAAAAATTGGAGATAATCTTCACACCCAGAAAAATGATGGGTTAAGTCAAAAGTCAACCAACTTTTCTGTAAAGGGCAAACAATACAATTTGTTGTAGCTACTAAACTCGGCCACTGAAGCATTAAAGCAGACAACCACCATTGCATCCCAGGAAGACTTCATTCACACAAGCAGGTGAGGAGGAGGGGCAGGGTTTGGGCAATAGACCAGAGTTTCCCAATCCTTAAGTGAAGCTGTAAGTATTGTCCTTTTCCCCCTACCATACTAAGGATCAAACCCTGGCCTTCATCAGCAGGATGTCCATACTTCTGTAAGCAACTCATTGAGCCACCAAAAAAAAAAAAGAAAGAAAGAAAAAAGGGTAAGATTCAGGAGAGTGGGAAGGAGACAAGACAGGGTAATGGTTGAATTAATCTGATCAAAATGCATTATATATGTATGTGCAAATGACATAATGAAGTCTATTATTATGTATTGAAGCATATTAATTAATTAATATTGATAATTTTTTAAAAAGATTTTAACATGTTAGGTATATATGCCCCAATCCACAATGAAGTGGCTATAGAAAGCAGGAATGTATGAGAGTATTCACATTATAAACTAAAATGCATTAAAGTGGTATTGATGAAGCTACCAGTGGTTTTTCTGGAAAGCTGGGATTATGAGGGGTTACTTGCTATTTAAACGTTATATTACTTGAGGTTTGTTAGAAACACAGATCTTTAAATTCTGAGTGCATGATAGCATCTGAGTTGTTCTTTCCATGTGGAAATTCATGACTCCTCAACCTTCCTTCCAAGTCGGGGTTCTAGAGAATTCTTGAGTCTAATGATCTTTTTCTGCTAACACTATAAGTATCCCTAATCTTTTTTTTCAAGTGAATAGATATTTTTGTTTGTTTAAGGTGTTCATTTTTTTAGATAGAGTCTCATGTAGCCCAGGTTGGCCTCAAATTTACTATGTAGCTGAGGGTAGCCCTGAACCCACAATTCTCATACATTAATTCCCCCAGTCATGCTTCCAAAGAATATATTTTAATAACCAAAAGAAAATTATATACCTTGAAAGGAGAGAGTTTTTTGTGAGTGTAGGAGGAAAATCGCTTCAGTCACAGTGCCAATTCTAGGGATTCCCATCAAGCATTCAAACTGCATTGCACTTCTAAAATGTCACACAAGGACCTGAAACCGACTTGTCAGAAAGAATTTACTGACGAGCAACTCAGAAACACTCAAAGCTCTTGGAAGCTACAAATACAATACCTTCTTGAATTGAATTTATATACTTCATAAATGTAATTCTATACCACAATACACAAAAAACCCTCAATGCTACATTTCTTGGTATATACAAAACCAGATATAAACAGACTTCCCACTTGATCTCCTTATCACTTTTACTACCATTCGTGTGTGTGTGTGTGTGTGTGTGTGACTATCAATTCTTCGATGGTAGCTTACAGAGAATAAAGTTTAACACAGCACAAGCAGAGACGTTTGAGGATCTCATTTTCTTCCATGGAGCTGTTTTACCCCAGCAGTTGTGATTCCTAAGAGCGCCATGCTGGCCACTGGTCACAGCAGCCTGCCTCTCCCCAGACACGGTGTATTGTGACTTCATACTAATAAAGCATGTTCTAGAAGTACCTGAGTTTGATATTCTATCAGAATATGTTCTTATATTTAATTGCTTTAAAAAAAAATTTCCTAACTTTATTATGTGTCAAAAGATGACAGTGTATCTTGTACTATTAACACGAGAAAACTTACTTGTGGGCAGGTTGCTCAGACCTAATCAAAGAAAAGCTGCCTTTCTGTTAATTGGACAATTAATGGCATTTTTAGAACGAGAGCTGATCCAAGTACCTTTTACGCTCATTGCAGGCTGATTATCCGGACAAAGTTCTGTTATCTTTATTATCAGTTTGGACGGGAAGGAAAGCATCAGGGAGGGGACAAAAGGATTGGCTTTGCTTACTCTCCAATCTGCTCATTCACATTCGGGTCCCCTTTGTGAGTTGGCTGTGATTTGAGTCTTAGGGAGACGGGATGAATCTTGACAAAAATCTTTAATAGAATTAAAATCTATTTCAGGCATCAGAAAATAGAATTTTGATTATGCCTGTGCATTCACGGTGCCTTCGGGGGGGGGGGGGAGGGCAAAAACTACTTGCCTACTTGCCTGTATTTATCTGCCAAGTCTTTTTTCTGTATCTCTGTCTCCCTGCCTCCACCTCCAGAGCGCTCATATTTCCAGGACTAAAAGACAAAACCATGGGCCCTGCAACAGTATCATTTATTTGTGTTCTTCAAGCAGCCTGCAACACAGCCAGAAGATAATGGACACCTCATTTATTCAAGCTCTGAATGATCATATTTAATTCCCTGTGACAGCTGTCTTCCCCACATTAGCATTGCAAATAAGTCCGGTTTTGTAATGGCCTTCTATTGAACATGATTCAATTATGTGTGGTATCCGTATCAAGGCAGGATTTGGTCTTAGTATCTGTAGCAATATTTCTGCAAGCTGTTGCTCTTTACAGGGCTCACATTTAATCTGGCTGTTTACCACAATGCTTTCCTTGAACCACGCTGAACTCCCTACACTTTCAACTAAAATAAAGAGGAAGGAATGTCATTTGAAAAAGCAGTTACTGGGTATCTAGATCTTACATGTCCCTCCTCCTTACATATGTAGTCAACCTGGAAACACTTTGAAAAAAAAACCTGCCAATTGTCCCAATTTAATACCTAGATAATAAAATTATTACGGCCAATTAAGCGGTAGACAATGTTAGACACACTAAAGTTCAGTGCCTGGATTTGCATATTACTAACAGCTCACTGTCAAGCAGTGAGGCAAATCAGTCTGAATTCACAGTGGTTCTGTGTAATGGAGGTGAGGAACCTATGACTGCAAGAACAGCAGCCTCCCTCTTGATGGGTGATTCCAGAGTAATATAATCTTTGCTAGGGGCAAAAGGCAACACTCTCTCTCAGACATGCAGAACTCACCAAGTGGCTCCTTCTTCCAGAAGTTCACATGCAGATGATGCCACCAAACGCAGCAGCTGTGAAAACTGAAAATTAAAAAAAGATGAAGCGTCATCTGGGGAGGGTAGAGGGTCTGTCCTTGCTGAGTCCACAAAATGTCATCACAGACCTTGAGTCCACCAGAGCTAGCCGTGGATAATTTTGTTC
This sequence comes from Uromys caudimaculatus, assembly GCA_028551405.1. NCBI lineage: Eukaryota > Metazoa > Chordata > Mammalia > Rodentia > Muridae > Uromys > Uromys caudimaculatus. The sequence continues at coordinate 62,940,672 of CM052705.1, read as the reverse complement.
AATGTGATTTGGAGACAAAAGTTCTCTCAGAGACTTAGGGCATTTGCTGCTAGGGAGAAGCACAACTCTGACACCTAAATGTTCAGGTGGAGGGGCCTGGGTAAACAACCTACAAGGGATAGTAGGCAGGCACACAGTGGGGCTAGAAGCAGAAATCTAGCAGCTTAGCTCTAGATTTGCTTCTTTGAGTCTGCCAGCCTGCAGAAAGGTCTAGTATCCTGGCTGGAAGACAGTCTAGCAGGGCAGAACTACGAGGAAGCCTAATGTGTTGGATGTCCTAGGCTATTCAGAGAAGGGTCTGTTCTTAACTCTACCTGCCATGTTCTCCAGTTTTCCTCATTCAAAAATCAAACAAACAACTGACCTTGGTACACTGTTCTGTATCCTAGGTCTCAGTGGTGAGCTTGAGGAGGAGAAGGAAATGTAGTGAAAACCCCATACACCTGGCAGGTAACCCATTTGACGTTAGCGTAATTGCAGAAAGGTGCTCATAAGGCTCAGTGCAAAAGCACCTCATCGGTAGACACAGTTGGTGGGCCTGGAATGGCACCTGAGAGGTGATACCATTGTTGCTGGGCCTCTGACCCCACCCCAACCACAGTCATGTGATCGCTAAAGCTGGTTGTCAACTTGATGGGGGTGAGGAAGTCTATAGGAGTGTCCATAATCTAGAAAGGCGTGTCTAGGTGTGTCTAAGAAAGGCATGTCTAGGCGTGTCTAAGAAAGGCGTGTCTAGGCGTGTCTAAGAAAGGCGTGTCTAGGCGTGTCTAAGAGGATAGTTCTAGAGGCAATTAGATCTTTGGGGCTCCGGCTTAATAAAATATTTAAAGCATTTATTTCCTTCCAAATCCATAATGCATTTAGAATTTGAACAGGTTTGGAGGGGGTAGAAAGAATGGAAGGAGGGACCTGGTTGGAGGAAGTGGCTCACGGTGGTACTCCGGCCATGTCCGGACTTCACGATGCTTCCTGACCAGCAGACCATTAACTATCTCTTCCTCCATATGCTCCAGAAACCTGGGGTCACTCGACAATGAAACCACGAGCTAACAAAGAACCTTCTTCCTTTGGGTTGTGTTAGATATTCTGTTCTGGCAACAGTGCAACCCTGCTCCTACAGGCAGCAAGGACTGCAAATGTGCTCTCCAGAACTGAGCGCACAGAGGAGACCCAGGGATAGGGGAAGGAGCAGGTAGATGTGCCATGTCTTCTCTTCCAAAGACAGAAACCTCGAGTTTTAACATGGATTGAACCACCTGGGACTGAAGTGACTGCGTTTCTTTTCCAGGGATTTTTTCTCCACCATAGGTCAGAATGGAGGCGGAGCATCTATATCTTTAGTTCTAATTTTTTTTTTTTTTGGGGGGGTGGCAGCAGGAATTGAACCTAGAACTGCATGGTTGAGAAGTAAGTGCTCTACCACTAAACTTCAACCTCATCCAAGGGATCTGACTTTCAGCTATCCATGCTCATTACTAACCTGTAATTCCAGTACTTGGAAGATGGAGGCAGGAGGTTTAGGAGTTCAAAGCAAGCCTAGGCTACATAAGACCCTGCCTCAAAAATTAAAAAAGAAAAGAAAAGAAAAACACCAAAATCCAAAAGCCCAAAGCCAGCATATATAATTCACCAGATTCTGCTCAGGCTGAAGATCCTGGATCCATACTGTGACACTGGCTAAGGGATCAGATGATTCCTATAGACCCCTCATCACATTGTTACCTTGCTTTTGTATGGCTCTTTATGTTGTATGTTTCAACATGTTTTCATATGAGCTATCTGACTGGACTTCTACAAGAACAAGTTCAATACACATAGCAGGTTCGAAACAGGTTTCAGGCCACTAGGGTCAGCCAACTCAGTAGAAGGATGTGTCCAGCTTTATCACTAGAAAGTGACTCATCTTAGGAACCCCTCTGCCCGAACAAGTCAGGACTGGTAGTAACTATATTATTACCCACAGAGCCTGAAAGAAAAGACTAAGTTCTTCTCAATCCAATACAGTAAACTGACCAATCATAAAACACCACATAACAGACACTCTCTGGCTTATTTGAAGAGAAATGGAATTTACTAGAAGATACTGGATAGTTCCCAAAGTCATAGGAAAGAGCAAGAGGGACCAAGAAGCCAGTACTGCCACCACACAAAAGTTATACTATAGGGGCTGGAGCGATGGCTCAGCAGTTAAGTGCACTGGCTGCTATTGAAGAAGACTTGGATTTAATTCCCAGTATCCCAGTGGTGCTCACAACCTTCTGTAACTCCACCTCCAAGAGATCCAAAGTCCTTTTCTGATCTCCATAGGTATCAGATGCTTTCATGGACACACATACATACATGCAGGCAAACATCCATGTTAATTAAACATGTTTTAATTCTCTATCTCACACACAAAGATGCACACACAGAAAGAGAGAGAGACAAACAGACACACACACACACACACACACATACACACACACATATACACACTATAGAATTAACTGGAATAACAGTGCTAAGCAGAAAATGCCTGGTTTACAACCACCTGGCCAATGTTATCCCCACTGCTGCTATTGATCCTGAAGGCCAAGGAATTCCTCTTTCCCTGATCTTCTTTGCTGCCATCTCCAAATTTAGAGACTAGTGCAGATACCCATGGCCAAGTCTTAAGTGACATGTCTATATTATAGCTACATGCAAATTGAGAGATTACCAACCATTTTCAACTTTGAGAAAACTCCTGTTGATATAGAAAAGTATTAGCTAAATTAGTTAATATAGGAAATAATTAGCTATATTAGTTAATATAGGAAAGTGGAAGCTAAAAAAGAAAGTGACTTCAGCCCCCAACAAAGCCTTTTCTCTTGAATTTGGAAGTTATCTATATAATAAGGGAAAGAATACAACTTTCGGTTTTTCTCTTTAATAATGCGCACTTTATATGTCCAAAGGAACATATTGCAGTATGTCAGAGGGTATCTGTGTTCTCAAGGTGTGAAGTCAACCTAAATGTCCATCAATAAAGGAAGAAGTTTTCAGAAGACCTCACACAAAATGTTATTTGTATTCCTCAAAGATATTAGACAAAAATATGACCCAAAAATTACTTCTTTTTTTTACTGTGAGCTGGGAAAGCTCATTAGTGAGGCAAGGAAACTGATATCTTAAATAAATATTTGTAGAGAGAGATGTCAACACAGAGAATTGCAGAGTTAGATGTATCATCGAGAAAGAAGTGAGACGGTGGGGCTTCTATCTAATCTATTTAATCCCATAGCATAGTGGGTAAGGAGGGCAAAGCTCGTGGGCCCTCTGACGAGGGTTGTGGTACGCCATGCTGAGGGAGTTTCTATGTAAAACAACAGCTCCCTATTCTGTCAGCTCGTGGTTCCCGTTACTGACTTCTCTGCAGACACTTTCTGGAGAATATGAAATCAGTCTTGCTGTTTGCTTCTTCCAGGCATGTGCTGGTAGATCCACTCCAACTTCTTCGGGTTCTCAGAACCCCACTGCAGCCTCTAATGGAATCTTTGGGTTGTTTGTTTGTTTGTTTGTTTTTGTTTTTGTTTTTGCTTTCTGTGCTCTTAGGATTCTACCCAAACTCCCTTCTCTGCTCCCACAACATCCTGTACTTTCATCTTAAGGTTCTTCACGTGCTCATATGGTATCATCTGGACACTGGTCTCTGAAGAGAAAAAGTTATGTGAAAGAATAATAAATGTAATTCCAGGCTGACCTGCTCCAGCAGTTTCTTGATCTGATTTTACCATTATAACAAAATAACTGACTCTAGGTAATTTCTAGCAAAAATTTTATTTAAAGTTTGGCAAACAAAAAAATCTAAGATCAAGAATTCAACAGATGCCAGGCAGTGGTGGCGCATGCCTTGAATCCCAGCACTTGGGAGGCAGAGACAGGCGGATTTCTGAGTTCGAGGCCAGCCTGGTCTACAGGTGAGTTCCAGGACAGCCAGGGCTACACAGAAAGACCCTGTCTCGAAAAACCAAAAAAAAAAAAAAAAAGAATTCAACAGATTCAGTGTCTGATGGAGATCACTCCATATTTTTCTGCTTTTGCTGTGTCTTCACATGATGAAAGGAGGAAGGACAGACAAGAAAGCAAAAACAAGGTTGGTCTCCTTCCCATATGCCCTTTTTAATGGCCACTATCTCATCCATGATGACTTAGCTCATATGACCTAATCACTTGCTGAAGGCCCCACCTCTTAGCCTAGGTGACACAGTTCAATCCAATGAATCTGGGAGAAACGCATTCAGACCACAGTACACAGGGACAGTGTGTTGTATGACACTATTTTCAGGAAACATGACCAACGTCTGCTTGCCCCAGATAGGAAACTGACAACAGACCAAAGTATAGACAACACCACAGTCTGTTTTGGTGAACTATGAGTTTTATTGGGTTACTTACTGGAATATGGGTGCAGAAAGCACCTGCATCATCAAAGGCAACCCCAACCTGAGTGACAGCTCATAAAAGTTGGCAACCAGGAGCACATTGAACAGACTGCAGAGAGCTCAGCAGGTTGGAAAGCATCTGAAACCAGCAGGTGGTTCAGTTGGTCTTAACCTCTTCCAGTCAGCTCATCTGTCTTGTTTCTTCTAGAATGAAAGGTGGTGAACTTCTTTTAGGTTGCTGGGCTTGTCTGAAAGTCTTCTCTTAGTAGTCTTTAAAGCTTATATTGAATCTTGTCAGTTTTAGGGACTTCCTGGAACTAGTTTGAGTGATTTGCTTCCTGACAGGAGAGCTTCTCTGTAGTATTTCACCTTCCCTTAGAACATTCTGTTGTTTCACCTCTTTGTAAATATAATATATTAAGATTTTTGCCTCCAAAATGGAAGTTTTTACTCTAGGAAGAAACAACACGTAAGGATGAGATCTCCACAACTCTGTGGCTACCATATTCCCAGTCTGACTGATACTCATTCAATCTCCCATAGCCCCTACCCTCTACCTAATCTCATTGTGTTGTTAGACATCCTAGAGATAAAATATATAATTCATTCATTGAGTGCCATTTAATAAACAGCATCCTTTTCATCCTTTGCATTAGCAAACAGCACAAGGCCGGGCAGTGGTGGCGCATGCCTTTAATCCCAGCACTTGGGAGGCAGAGGCAGGCGGATTTCTGAGTTCAAGGCCAGCCTGGTCTACAGAGGGAGTTCCAGGACAGCCAGGGCTACACGGAGAAACCTTGTCTCAAAAAGAAAAAAAAAAAGGTGAAAAAAAAAAAAAAGCAAACAGCACAAGAACAAGTGGGAATTTTTCTGTCAAGCAAAATTGCACAAGTCATTGTGTAGAATGTTCTAGGGTCAGTGATGAGGGGACAGAGGCACACCTCCACGTTGTCACTCTCAGCAACCTGAAGAAAACTTTTAATCTTTTAGAAACCTTAACTCAGGCCAAACTTTACTCTTTGTAGCTTTGAAATAGAAAAGAGTTTTAGGGAACTGAGTTGATGCCTGGGTGGTTAAGAGCTCTCGTTGCTCTTGCAGAAGACCTGAGTGTAGTTCCCAGCACCCACATCAGACAGCTCACAACCACCTGACACTCCAGCTCTGGGAGGTACGAGGCCTCGGCTCCCTGAGTATTTGCACACACCTTCACACACATGCATGCAGGTGCCTACACTCATGGATTAAATAAAATAAAAAAATTAAAGATGTCGAGACTAGCCAGTATGAGGAAGGATTTTTATTAAAGATATATTAATATGAACTTCAAGCACAAAAGTTAGGAGAAAAAGAAGCACTCATAAAAGAAAGTAAGACATACCCAAGTGTGTGTATGGGCTGCTCAAAGGCATCTAATTAGCATTAGCCATGCGTACCATTTCCATGGCTCTCAAGTTACATCTCAAAAGGTTGCTAGGAAACCCTTTCTTTCTTTTTCTTTATCTTTTTTGATAAGTTATAGGGTAGTTCCAGGGGTGCCTTGGACAGAATTATAATCTGATACTGTAAAACCAGGAGCCACTGGGGTTGCTCAGGTGACAGGGACATGTCTTTCCTTACAAGGGAGGTTGCCTCAAGATGCTCAGAAAGCTGCAGCTTTACATCTGGGAGGGGAGAAAGGCTTTCTGCAGTTACTTGTGCTGCAATTCACACCATGCTGCAGATGAGAGGCTAAAAGCAGACCCCAGAGCGAAGGGTTGCATTATCCTTTTTTATTATTATTATCCATAATTTATTTTTATAATAATTTATTATTATTACTATAATTCTCCATATTTCTAGCCTGCCTCAACATGGGCAAACTTACACTGTAAATCTGCCCCCTTCCCCCAGTTTGCTGCAGCAAACCTTGCGAGGCTACCTCTTCTCTGCACAATCCCCACCCCTGCCCAGTGTTTTCTTACTCTTTCCCGGGATGCCATCCTCCTGGAAAGCTGTACTCTAGCGTGCAGTTATCTCTGACTATATCTTCTGTCCTGCAAGCCTTTTATTTCCAGAATCATCTCCATCTTCACAATTCTAATACACCGCTATCTCTTTTTCCCCTGGTTCTCCTTTCCAGTTCCCTCCCAGCCCTGAGGGAGGTGAGCTTCAGAGCCCAACTCCTTTTCCCCAACAAGAACACACAAAAGCTGTCAGCAGCAAGAGTCTGGCCAGAGTACTTAGTCTCACCACAGAACCTTCAGTCTTCCATCGAGGATAAAAGTGACCCTGACCATGACCTTTCATCCCTAGGGACCCCCAAACCACTTCAGAATGTCCCAATCTAGTTCAACCAAGCCTCCTGCGCTGGAAGACAGATTTTCCATTTGTAACTAACTCAGGTAATGAGGATGTTTGGCTCACTGGCAGTACAGAAAGTAACCAGAATTAAATCCTGCCAATCAGCTTTACAGTGGGCTTGATCGTGCACTATGTAGCTGTGGGACCTACTTCAGATGGCAGGTGTGATTTTTAAGTTTTGGAAATCAGTCTGCACCAGCACTTGGGCTTCAAGAAAACATCTTTGTTGTAATAAAACTGAGTGTGTTCCGCACCTGGTATCTCTTCCTTAGCAATTTGGCACACCCCAAAGCATGCACATTGTTGGTGGCTGTAAGATAGCCCGGAAAACACAGTAAAGGTGCATGTTGCATGCTCATTTCTTTCTTGTTCAATCCAGTTTTATTTCCCAAACCACCATCCCAGAGGGTCCTGCTGAAGCTGTGAACAGGATTCAGTGTTTTGTTGTTGTGTTTTGTGAGATTTGGTTTTGTCACTATTGTTTCTGTTTATTCAGTTGGCTGGGTTGTTTGTAGTAATTGTTTAATGATTGATTGTTTGATGATTGATTGATTGATTGTATATTGGTTGAGATGGAGTCTCCTTATATAGCCCAAGGTGGCCTAGAACTCTTGCAATGTAGCCCAGGCTGGCCTCAAATTCACAATCTTCCTGCCTTTGTGTCTCCAGAACTGAAATTACAGGCATGTGGCAGCCTGGCTGACAACAGATGTGATCTGTTTGACTTACACGCTATTTGTGTTTATTACCTGGGAATTCCCTCGTGGTGTTTGGTTTGGTTTGAGAGGTTTTTATGGTAGATTCTGTTCTTTCACAACTCCACTCATGCTCCCCGCATACTCTGCTCGTTCTTCCCCTGACCCTCCCCTACCCCACTCCCACCTCTAACAGGCCTCTTTCCGTTTCCCCTGTTACTGATTTCGATTTTGTAGAGTGTCATACAGAGTTTAACCAGGGCTGTCTGTGTGGTCTTGAATTCAGAAATAACCAAAAGAGCCTGGTGGGCTCCCCAGTGGGTAGATACGTGGGTATTAAGCTTTACCACCCCCTAGGATCTGTTGACTGCCAATGGATCAGCAGTAAGTGGCAAGGCTCCATGTGCTTTTTCTCCCTTCATAGCTGCTTGTTAGGAGGACATAACGTCTATGAACCTACGAAAGTAAGCAGTCTGCTGGTTCCCGCTTGCCATGACCACGTCATGCCTAGAAGACGGTATTTCAAAACTCCTCTCACCTCTCCCACATTCATTATGCCTGCTCTTCCCTTAGTCTTAAGAGAATTGTATAAGTGTCTTATACAAGGCTGGACCTTCAACTTTCCTTTCTTCTCAGCATCTTGAACAGCCATGGCATTTTGCATTTACGTCTGTGCCCTGCATGGGGTAGTTTTTCCAATTACAGATAAGAATAGCCTTTGTCTATGGATATAAACATAGATTTTTAGGAAATAGTTTGAGTCTGTGTCAGCTCATGTAAACAGTCACCTTAGGTCCCAACCCCTCATGGCCTAAGACCTTTTTAGTAATGGATCTTTTGCCAGATTGTATTAGTTAGAGTTTAACTGCTGTGAACGGACACCATAATCAAGGTCTTATAAGGACAACATTTAATTGGGGCTGGCTTACAGGTTCAGAAGTTCAGTCCGTTATCATCAAGATGGGGGAGTATAGCAGCACCCAGGCAGGCATGGTGCAGTAAGAGTTGAGAGTTCTACATCTTGTTCCGAAGGCAAACAGGAGAAAACTAGCTTCCAGGAGGCTAAAAGAAGGGTCTTAAAGCCCATGCCCACAGTGACACACTTCCTCCAACAAGACTACAACTCCAAAGAGTACACTCCCTGGGCCAAGCATATCCAAATCATCACACATATTAACAGCATTAGTCAGGAATTCCTTCTTTTAACCAAATCCCCAAGTCCAATAAAAGGGGCAGGTGGTTATTCCCATAACAGCTGCACCACCACTGCACTAATGGGCACAGTTCAGTGGCAGGCGGGTTTACAGCTGAACTAAACGATGGATGCCTTTATCCCTTAACAGTCTGAACTTCACCATCCAACACCATGAAAGCTAGCCGGCAGTGGGAATCTTTCAGCCCAGTTCCAGCTTGGTTTCCCTACACCTTGCATCCAAAATGCAAAGTGTGCATTGTCTATAGCAGTGGTATCTTTTACCAGCTAGTTCTGGTAAGTAACCGACAGGCAAGAGCCTGTCCTGTTTTGAGGGCCTCCCTGACAAACAACTCCAAAGAGGTGTCTCATACTTAGCACTAGGGTTTCTGTTTACTAATCCCTGCTTCTGGGGCCTGCATTGTCTAGTCTTACAGGGCTTATGCCTTCAAACTTCTTTTTGTGTTTTTTTACTGGGTCTACCAAGTGATTTTTCTCAAACCTCCTTTGTTTTATACCCTTCCCTCATGTCTCCCACCCTCCCCTTCTCTCCCCACTTGAACCTTTCCACCCTTCAATATACCGCCTCTCAACATTTATTTAACCTATGTATCACTCACTGTCTCTTCTGCCTTAAGGCAAGCCACCCACCTCTCTTCCCTTTTTAGTATTTTGGGTTCCCAAAATCCTCCACAGAAAACTAAAGAGTCAAGGTTGGCACACACAATAAGAGAAAACACATGGGCCTTTGTCTTTCTGGGCTTGGGTTACCTGGCTCAGTAGCATCTTTTCCAGATCCACCCATTTTCCTGAAAATTTCAAATTTTTATTTTTCTCTATGACTGCATAAAGTTCCACTGTGTACATGTACCGCAGTCTCAGTACCCACTCAGCAGCGATGGATGTCAGGTTGGTTCTATTTCCTCTCTATTAGGAATAGAGCAGAAAGGACTGGTGTGGAGCTCTAGGACAGAGTTCTGCTTAGTGATGGCAAGGCTCTAAATTTGATTTGCAGCACCATAGCAGAAAAACAGGAGAGAAGGAGAGGTAAAGAAGGAAGGGGAAGGAGACATTAAAAAGGGAAGACAAACACTCAGAGCAAGGCAATTATCCCAAGGGGGGCCAATTATTTTACTCCTGGAATTAAGAAGAAGAAAAAATAGAGCAAGAACTTACATTAAATAATTTGACTAGTTCATGTCAAAAGCCCACATGCCTGGTGTATTAAAAATGAAACTTATTCTGATAGAAATATTATTGAAAATATTAAATAGTGTTTCCCAAGTCATCTCCTGCTCATATATTCTAACAACAACAGCAATAAAAAGAACAGGGACTAAAAAGATGGGTCAGCAGTTAAGAGCCTTCACTGCTCTTGCAGAGAGCCGTCTTTGGTTTCCAGCATCCGCATCAGGCAACTCACAAATGCCTGCAAATCCAGCTCCAAAGAATATAATGCCCTCTTCTGGATTCCACATGCACCTGCACACTCACCTGTGCACAGATATAACAGACAGATGTACACACACTTTTTATCTTTTTAAAAACATCTGAAATGTATATAATACAGTATATACAACGTGGAGCTAATTTATCTTACAGACAGAGTCAAGAGCTGCATAGAAAACAAGACTTTTAGGTTCCTGGTGTCATTTTTCTTTAATAATTCAGCACTGACAGAGAGATCCCAATTCAAATGTAGATAGAGAAAACCATTGTCTCTATAAAAGAAATCCTGCCATTAAAACAGCTGCTGAAGAGAAGCCAGCAGCTGGCCCGATGGTTTGGCCAGCAAAAGACGCTAGTGCTAGCGTGGAGATGATTGTGAAGTGGCAGCATCCCAGAGATCCTAGTAGGCAGCCAGGCCCCACCCTCCCAGACTGTCTGGCACACAGTACACAGAATGTGCTGGCATCAGCTCTGGTCACAGCACTTTTCCACACAGGTGAGTTCCCAGCGGTTTTACTGAGTGAGCCAGAAGCAAGCTGTTCTGTTGTACTGTGTTGTCATTCTCTGGAAGCAACCAGGTGAACACATGAGCCCAAGCCTTGGTAGCAGGTGCAACTTTTTGGCCAGAAGCAGAGAACCAGTAATGAAATTTGGGTGTCTGAAATATTACATACTAGTTCAAGATACGATGCTATTATTGCTATCTCACTCTAAGGAAACAGGAAATTCCTCATCAGAAATCATGACTTCTTGACAGGCAAGAATGATACTTGGACCACTTTGTTCTCAAAACAAAGCAGTAGAGATTTTTAAACTACCTGCAGTTGTCCTCCTGCAGCTACTCAATGTTTGCTCCCTACCCCAATTCCTATACAGTCCCCTCAGACTACTGCAGACACAAGTCCTCTCACGCAGAACGAAACCCCACCCACCTCCTATCCAAAGAAGTCATGAGCTCCATCATGCCTGCTCCTCCCCCACCCTCAACCAGATTGACATCTGTGCCTGCTTCCTTCCTGCCTCAGAATAACCTTGAGCCATGAGTTTGTTCTTTTCACCTCACTTCCTTCAGGAACCCGCCAGCCAGATTCTCAATCTCCTCCATTTTGTAGGTGCCTTCCCCTAAACCACTAATGCATCCATGTCCATGACTCTAGACTACTTCCACCCACCAGGCACTTTCCTTCCCTTCACCACTAAGTGTCTTGAAAAAGGGTCCACATGAGGCCTGAGCCTTAACCTTGCCCACCTTTTATTTTAAAATCTCTTCATTAAAATTTCTAAGTCCAGTTAAAATCAAGATAACAAACCTGCATTTCATAGCATAAGTGACTGAACTATTATAACAAAGAGCCCTCAAACTGTGGCAGCATAAATAAATGCTTGTTCCATTCTTGCCATAGCAGTCCTGAGATCAGAGGACCAGAGCATCCATGTTTCACATGGCCACTTGGAAACCCAGGACTTTCCCTGTCACTGGCTCATTTGATTTTAACGTGTATCTAAATCACCGAGGCTCTGGTTTAAAATGCAGTTTCTTAGGGGAGAGTCACCCTCTGGGTTAAATACAAAATGTCATTTCCTAACCTGGAGAGCTGGAGCTCATGGAAGAGCCGTCACCTCCCCAAACCCAGCCATCCCCATACTATTAAGACACTGTGTAAGGATCACTTCCCAGCTCCAGTATGGTTATAAACATGCATTATTGTGAGTGAAAAATGAGGCGTTACTTAAAATAGAATTCACAAACGTGAAGTTAGATTAAAATTTATAATTTTTTAATCTAACTTTTTTATTTTCTGGAGAATTTCATATGCAAGTACTGTACTGACATCATTTCCACCCATCTCCAAGTCCTCTCATGTTCCCACCTCTCAAATTTATGATCTCTTCTTCTTTATTTTATATTTTTATAGAGATGTATAAATACACATATTTATATGTCTACCTCTATCTACATACCATCTATCTATCCACCTATTTATCAAACCTCTTGAGCCCATTTGATGTTGCTCTCACGCACGTCTACTTAGAGCTGACCACTTGGGACCTATCAGTGACCTCATTCCTAGAGAAAACAGATTTCCTTTTCTCAGCAGCCACTGGTTGGCTAAAGCTCTTCATCCAGCTCTGAATTTTCCTCCATCCACGTTAGTGTGCCATCTGGTGCTGTCTTTGTGAGGGTCTTGCTTAGGTAGCCATAAAGTTGAAATTTCATGGGCGCTTCTTCTCCATCATGTCTGGAGTCAAGCAGCAGGCATCCTGGTCCCCTGGCTGATACAATCTTTCCGCCCCCTCTTCCTCAATTTTCCCTGAGCCTTAGGGACAGAGGTTGCCTTGCAAGTATTCGCTGGCAAAATGAAACTCAGGAAGGATTAATTTCTTCTAAACATAATATCCAGAGTGAAATGTTCGTTATGGTTGTTGTTGATTTGTTATTGTTGTTATTGTTTTGTTTTGTGTTTAATCAAGTTTCTGATCTAGAAGTCAGGGGAAGCCCTGATTTTGCACTTCTAACAAGTCCGTGAGGAGTGCTAGCCTGCCAGATTCTTAATCACTCTCTGGATAGGAAAGCTCTAGGAAAGCCTCTTCCTGATTAACAAAAGCTGAGCCACAGGAACCTGCATGTGAAAGGCATGTAGAAGAATGTGTGTGTGTTGGGACCTAAGACTTAGTCTCAGAAGAACTCTTATTTGCCCATATTCCAGTGGCCACATTTGGATTTAAGAAGACTGGGAATGTGGGAAGATGTTACTTTTTATCAATTATGGTATTTTCTGAGAGGGACTAAAAACAGAGCAGAAATGTTTGGGTATCAAGCATGATTCACAACCAAGACAATGTCTGGAATATAGTCAGATATTTCAACTACACTGGAGTTAAAGGTTTAGGATAGGAGTGGCTAGTGCTCCATATAGGTGGTCAGGTCAGTGAAAGACTGCGGTGCTCCCTTAAGCTGCTACACTGGGACTCTAAGAAGGTACGTTTATCCCAGAGGGGGAATGATAGTATAGGATGCTTGGGACTGAGATGTCCTCTACCCTTTTTGTTCTATTTTGTCTTGGGTTCACATCCACATAGCCATGTATAAATCAGGACATAGTACACAACGCAAGACCCCTTTGGAGCTTGGTCTCGTGCCGCCTGAGCAGAATTTGCCTGGAGTGTTGCTACTACTACATTTTTCTAAGTTCACTCTGCAGTAAAGCACAGGTTTTAGAGAAAGACTTTTTGAGGTTAAATTCTAGTTCTGCTATTGTCTGTGAGACTAGAGGCATCATACACATTTCTCTGTTCCTCAAGATAAATACAGCACTTACCTCATGGGACATTCTGAAAATTAAATGGGGTAATGTATCTAAAAATCTCACACAATACCTGATGCACAGTAATTTTTAAATGTCATATTATGTCATGTATATACCTATGTACATATACACATTCCTCACGACATTTAATTCCTTAAAACACTAATCTCACCAACATGACCTAACGCTAATTTCCCATAGTTATGCTGTCTTTTTCCTTCTCTTACCAAAGACTTGAAAAACAAGCCAGTTTAGTTTTATTGGTGACTCTGACAACCCTGTGATCCTTAATGTGTTGGGTGCATTAGAAACATAACTCAAGCAACCTTTGAAAACAAGGGCCCATGAACAGGTTCTCGTCCACTGCTCTTCTGCTCAACTCTCAAAGAGCCCACAGAGATCTGGCCAATTGTCCCTGAAGCTTCGGAGTTCAGAGACATTCCTAAAGGCTCACAATGAGGGTAAATCATTTTGTTGCTCTCCACTCCCAGCACTAGCGTTTTCGTTGAAAACTCTATGAAACTGAGTTCCTATGTTAAGGACAATCTTGAAGCAAAAAGGCAATTTTTAACAAAGAATTCAAATAAGTATAAATGGTAGAGTTTGATAGGCCCCTGCCCTAGTCCAGGAAACTACCAAGGAGACAGAAGAAATCCAAATGTCAGGACACAGGAGCAGATAGGGTTGATGCTCCCACTTCTTTTAGCATTGTCACACAACAAAACATCCCCCTGAAGCTGCTTTCTAAAACCCCGCTATTTCTAAAAACACATCACCACCCCAAGCTGGTGTTCACATCCATCCAGTCAGCGGGCAGTTCCACATAGCTGAGCTGCAGAAAATATACATTCAGTGAGGAGCTTCCTCTATCCAGAAAGGAAGCTCTGAAAGGGGTTGGACTGGTGTCTTCTCTCCAGTCAGTGTTTCACAGATGAACCCCTCAGTGTAAGCAACAAATTCCCTCTGTATACCTAGCATGGAAAAGATATAGCCTTAAGCCCAGAGAATACAGTCACACCATTATTTTCAAACCTGGAACTAGTGGTCAAGCCTTTCTGTCTGGCCAAGAGAACCCCCATCATACCTGTGCTTCTAAGATCTCCTGTCTCTAAGAACATGGATTGATATGTGCCGTAGCCTCTGCTTCACACAGCAGGTGAGTGAGTTAAAAAGAAAGCCACAGGGAGTCAGGAGTCGGAGCTGGGGTCACTCTACACAAGTATGAGGAGCTGAGTTCAGAACCCCAGTACAGGTACAGCTGAACATGCCTGTATCCTAGTGCTGAGGAAGTAGAGACAAGAAGATCCCTGGGGTTTGCTGGTCAACCTAGACTAGATGTATCAGTTAGCTCCAGATTCAGTGAAAGACCCTGTTTTAAAACATAAGGTAGCAAACTACTGAGAAAGACAGTTGATCACACACAGATAGATAGATAGATAGATAGATAGATAGATAGATAGATAAAAATACTACAAGCCAATTTTTAAAGAATTTAGGGAAAGAGAAAGGGGGACTAGGAGGATAGGAGAGAAGGGAAATGTAATCAAGATGTAAATTTAAAAATTACTAATCTGAAAAAAGTATGTATACCTATGAGATATACATGCTTATGTATAAGCTATATAATGTATATATGTACATTTGTATATACAAGTTATACAAACAAATACATACACACACACACATATAGTGTAACTTTAGATAAATATAAAATATGATTCTCTAAGGGTTTTCAAAACAAAAGGAATTGAGATGAGTCTTCTTTCTCCAGGGACCAGCTAAGCACGTGAACAGTGAACAGAAGCAGGAGAGCCATCTGCAATGCTCTGTGCTAGGGTTTGTCTAAGTGCTTTGTCTACACCGTCTAATTGAAGCTTCACACTCCCTTTGAGGTGGGAATTACTATTATCTTGATATGATGAAGAAACAGAAATGTAAAGAAGCTGAACAAAGCCCCTTGTCCAAGATCTCCCAGCTAGTGAGTGGTAGATCCATGCCTTAAACTCAACAGTTCCCAACAAATTCAGATTGCTTTCCACAGCCCTCCTGCACTGCAGTTTAATGAAATAAACTGGTTGTGTATTGGTTCTGACATTATAAAAGCTTTGCCATAGAGGAGTTATGTGGTTAAAAATTCTGCAATTATTATACTACCTTATGGGCGTGGTTAGTCCTTATGCTCTGTGGGTCCTCCCTCGGCCCTGGCCACTGGATTGCTTTTTCTGGGGTGAGTGTTTGCAAAATAAGAGACAAAAGTGATAAGGGTTTTAGTCAAACAGGATCTGTTGATTATAATGCGCCTGTTTTGCTGTGTGAATCTGAAGAAGGCCCCACTAATTCAAAGCCACCTTATACACTAGCTTTTCTGTAAAATGGAGAAACCATGTCTGAATCATGTCAGGCACGGCAGCATAATGGAAAACCCTACCACAAGGGGATTTTCTGTGTGTCTATAATGTTCCACTAATTAAGTCTTGGAAGCATTTAAAATGGTCTTCAATATGTATACCCACAGTGCAGCCTTAAAGAAAAACTCCACTTCAAGTCATGCACCAACAACAGTGAGCAAATGGATTTGAATTGTTAGAGATGATAATGATGTAAAATACAGTGTTCTCCCCAAGAAAAATATTACTTGATCAGACATGCAGCCTATAGAAAAAAGCCAACTTTGGGTTTTTAAAAAAGAAAAAAAAAAGGTAAATTTCCCCTTGTAGTACATCAGATAATTATGTACAGGTAACCAATTAGGTATGGTGTGTGTGGGGGGTATGGAGGGAGGTATAGTGTATTTGTGTTGGTGTGCATATGTATGTTGGGGGCCGTGTGTGTGTGTGTGTGTGTGTGTGTGTGTGTGTGTAAACTCCATAAGCAAAGGGGTCAAAGTTCTTGGCAATAAACTAAAGAAAGAGAGACTAGAAACTATTTATACTTCAGTAGTAAAAGGATAAATGTTAATTTAATAAAAACACATTGTAGTTTTTGTCTTTTTGTATCTGATTTACCTTCAAGCAAATCTCACTAACAAACGATCCACAAGGAATTAAAACAAGGCACCACTATAAGTTTTACCAACTTATATCCATTCAATTCCAATCAAAGATGCATAAAGCACTTTTAAAATATAGGCCTACCTATACCTTAATGCATAGTAGTAAATGTATATCTACTTAATGTATGTGTAGTAAATCCAACGCAGGCCCTATTTTACACTCATTCATTAAAGACCTAATAATTCTGTAATCAAAATGATCCTATAACATAGCATAGAAAACTAGGACATGATTTAAGAAAAAATAGAATCACAGAGCCTGACATTCTGTTTAATCTCCACAAATAATAATTTGCTCATTAGTTAAACAAGATTATGGACTTGCATGCAAGAGGCTTGTAAGGCAAATAAGTGAAACGTTGAAAAAATACTTTTAATTGTGGGTTGAAACTGTCCTACTTGACATCATCCCACTACCAGGATATCCAAGCCTCAAGGCATCATTCCTAAAATGCAGTCTACTTTGGAGGCTGTTAGGATGGCTCAGCAGGTACATTAGTCATTGTTCTCTAGAATCACAGAACTTATGGAATGTCTCTCTATATTGAGGGAATTTATTATGATAACTTCTGTAGCCTGACTAACACAACAATGTGAATGGGAAGTCCGAGAATCTAGTAGTTGCTCAGTCCCACAAAACTAGTTGTTTCAGCTGGTCTTCTATAGAAGTAGGTTCCAACAGATGCGCTGACAAGTGCAAGCAGGCAAAGAAGAGTGAATCGTCCTTCTTCCAAAGTCCTTATGTAGGCCTCCCACAGAAGGTGTGGCCCAGATTAAAGGTGTGTCCCACCAAACCTGGATTTAAAATTTGCTTTGTCTCAGGCTGACCTTGAACTCAAAAATCGGGTTGCCTCAGCCTCCTGGGATTAAAGGCGTGTACTTCCTTGTCTGGGCCTAAGCTTTTCATGGCTACTGTGCCTCAAGATCTCCATGCCAAGATCCAGGTCAGAAACGTGGCTCTTCTAGCCTCGAGGTCTGGATCACAGGTGAGCCCTCCAATTCTGGATTATGGTTCATTCTAGATATAATCAAGCTGACAACCAGGAAGAGCCATCACAGCAGGTAAAGGCGCTTTGCCACAGGGTGGCTCAGCAGCACAGCACCTGATGTATGAGTCTGGTCCCTGGGATCCACATGGTGGAGAATGATTCCACAAGTTGTCCCCTCATCACCCTACAGCTTTCTCACTACTTCCTTGATTCTACAGTGTTCAATAGTGAGCCAGCTCCCTGTCACCCCAGTGACAAAATGATGATCACAAAGAGGAACTAAGACCAGGACAAGCATCTCATGGGACACAAACAGCAATGGTGGAATTCCCAGAGGCTTCTCAGAGTCTTAGAGAGGTGTGTGGGGCTCTCACTCCCTTATCGTGCCCAGCTACGAGAACATTCTCTTCCCCAGCATCTCACCTTTAGCCTGTGACTTCCCTCTTTCCCATTCCATTTTGTTTGAGTTTCTTGAAGCCTGTGTTGTACTTTAGTGACTACATTGTTTTTTCTTAGTTGAGTGAACTAAGTGCCTTCTGACTCCATGCCTACTTTCAATGAAGCCTACCAACCTGACATCTTAGATTCAGATTATACAATCAGACATGAATGGGAGTCTATTTCAAGGCCATGCTGCTATGAAACAGAACTGATACCACCCAAAACATGCATCTTAAATGGGCCATATAAACCACAGTGTTTGCTAACATTCATACATTTGGCAAATTTTCGTTACAATATTTCATAAATAATTGTCTTTTGAATGTGATCATTTTTTTCTCATTAAGAAGTAGACCTTTATTCCTTTAGTGACATTCTAAAAGGTGAATCCTCTGCTTGGGGTACTTAGTGTCTCTGGAGATCTTGTACACAGCCTCTGGTCGTTTTCTCTACCTCGGCTGCATATCTCACCATCCCTCCATCCCAGCTAGACTAGAACATTCTTTTTCACAGATGTACAAAGTTTCTCTCTGTCTTCTCCGAGCACTCATGTGCGCCGGCCTTCGTCTGGCCTTCCTTTACCTCCTTCCCTTCTGTTCGTAAGGTCTTCTTACTTTTCAGATTGCAGCTGAAGGACCACCTCTTCCCGAAATCCCTTCACCTCACCACTCTCTCCCACATCACACTGCGAGTTTCCCCACACAACACCCCTACCAGACTAAGTGACCGTTACATATGCATGTCCGTACACCTAGATACTGGCTGCTCTGTCAGCAGAGTTGAATGAATCTGTGTGTTTATGTTAGGTGTGACAGAGGTGACAGACTAGTCCTTTTCCCCTAAGAGTTTGTGTTTTCTTTCAAGGTCACCCACATGAACCAGAAAAATCACTTGTCAGGATATCAGTTTCTATGAAAATAAAACCTCAAGTATTGTCTCCATTTGAAGAACCTTTGTATAGACTTCCTGTAACAAAGGTAAGAAGATTCTAGAATGATTTCCTCCACAGTCATAGTCGTCATCCAGTAACTGTGGTACTGAAGTTGCTTTGCAAAGATAAATTTTAGTATATTTCTATTGATTATGTGAGAATTTATGATAGTTCACCACATACAGCCATGCTGCATGATAAGTGAAACTGTGTAAGAAGCCTTTAATTTCACAGTTATAATGTAAAGTTGGCATCTTTTTTAAACCCTTGAATATTTTATAGTCAATAAATGGTTAATGGTGGCAGTGATAGTTGTGATAATAACAGTGACAGACATAAATAACATAAAAGAATAACACGCAGCTGAGAGCTCCCCAGCGGCCCTCAAACCGCTTTCAACGCGTCTTATGTGAGGCTTGTTTTGATAGCTAGACGACATCATGAAAGAAATTCCCAGTTTAAAAAGAAAACCAATTCTGAAAGATGCTGTTGACATCTATGACCCCATGGAAATTATTTCAATCTGTGGGCAATTTGTTTTCAGTCTCTGTATCCTCCACAGAAAATTCAGCCGGCTCGCTGTCATGCACCACCTATGCCTGAAGTCACCCTCGCTTCTTGGCTCATGAAAATAAAAATAATCTAAACAAGATGATCACACCAGCATCTTCTTCAAACGCCATAATCATTACTAAGCTATCCTGACCAAAGACGAAAGAAAATTTTATCTTCTGTTGATCACAGGCATTTTTCATACATGAAGACCCAGACCAGGTTTCTTCTCCCAACAGCTGTGACTGATTGGGATTCATGGGAAGCCCTCAGCCTTGGATGAACACAGAGTCAAATTAGGTGGCTGGGAACAACACATGGAGCAGTAGAAACCTCACCGTCAGCATTTGGTCAGACCTCCTTCCTGCCATCCTGCAGGCTGCCTCACTAAGTAGTGTAAAGAGGTCAGAGGTTAATCAATTTCAATTTGGCATGCCCACTGGGTGCTTTCTAGTCATTCTGTATTTCCAAATGAAAAGAAACAAGAAACACTTCAAACTAGTGGAGTATTTCCTAATGACAACTTTAACTCTTCAGAGATATGATTTCTCATTTAAGCTTGGGTTTGTTTGGTCTTTTTCCTTAAAACCACTAACCTATATTTAATATATAAGTCTAAGTTAGCTGGTTTTCTCTTTTAATTTCATTGATGTTTAACTGACATTGAGTGAATTTCATTTTCTTACAGTGGTAAACGTTAATGCATGTACTCATGGATAGAAACAAAATACCTGGAGTTAAAATAACGAACGCAACCATCACTCCCAACAGTCTTTCCCTCCACCATGATAACCCCTTCTTCTGATTCTAGATGTAGGTCTTCCATAGGCAACCACTAGTGTGCTTTCATTCACTATAGATTAGTTTACATTTTCTGGAGTTTTATATGAATAGGCTTATATACTCTATATTCTTTTTAGTCTGACTCCCTTGGCATAATTATTTTCCAAGTCACTATTTGTATTGGTTATTTTATTTATTTACATTTCAAATGTTTTCCCCCTTCCAGGTTTCCCCTCCACAAACCCCTCTCCCCGCTTCTATGAGGGTGCTCCCCCACCCACCCACTCCCACCTCCCCACCCTGGAATTCCTGTACACTGGGGAATCAAGCCTTCACAGGACCATGGGCCTCCCCTCCCACTGATGCCACATAAGGCCATCCTCTGCTACATCTGCAGCTGGAGCCATGAGTCCCTCCATGTGTACTCTTTGGTTGGTGGTTTGGTCCTTGGGAGCTCTGGGAGCTCTGGTTGGTTGATATTATTCTTCTTCCTATTATTCTTGTTGCTCAGTAGTCCATAGTTGATATCTGCTAGTTGCTTATTACTACCCCATTGTTCAGTCATACAACAGTTGGATTGTTCATTCAGTTGCTGATGGATATCTGAATTATAAATGCTTCATGTTATCACCAGCAAAGCTGCTGAGAGGCTAAGGATCTGGGTTCAGTTCTCAACAATCACATAGTGGCTCACAACCATCCATAACAACAGTTCCAAGGGGACTGACACTCTCTTCTGGTCTGTCAAAAGCACCAGGCTCACACATGCTGCACCTACATACATGCAAACAGAACACTCATATACAGACTATAAAATAAGTCTAAAAGTCTTTAAGTAAATAAATCTGGGATTAATATTTGTATAAAAGTCTTTGTATTTCATGAGTAAATAGCTAGGAGTAAGATTGTTTCATAGGCAAAATGTATTTGTTTTCTAGTGTTCATGCCATTGCTCCAGTTCACTAGCATACAGGACAGTTCCAGTTGCTTCATCTCCTTACCATCAGTTGGTATGGTCAAGTCCTTTTTTGTTTTGTTGTTTGTTTGTTTGTTTGTTTGTTTGTTTGAGACAGGGTTTCCCTGTGTGGCCCTGGCTGTCCTGGAACTCACTCTGTAGACCAGGCTGGCCTCGAACTCAGAAATCCGCCTGCCTCTGCCTTCAGAGTGCTGGGATTAAAGGCGTGCACCACCACTGCCCGGTTATGGTCAAGTCCTTTTAATATACCTGATCACAATGTCTTTTGAAGAATAGAAGTTCATAATTTTGATTAGATCAACATCAAATTTTGGAACAATGTTATATCTAAACTTTTTTGTCTGTATTTGATCATTCACTTTATAGATTTAGACTTTGTGTTTAAAACTACAATCTATTTTGAGCTTATATCGTAATTTCAAATAGAATGAGGTTTTAATGGAAGGTGTCTGATTGGTTCTGAAGTTTAGTTAATTATTGTGCTCAGAATGCTCAAAGTTTGCATAAGGTCAAGAAGAAAACAGAACCATAGCATTTTAGAAAGGAAAAGATGGCACTTTCAGTTAACAGTTGAGGGGGCAACATCTATCTCTGTTCCATCCCTAACACAATTGAACAGAATACAAGGAATAAAAAGACAAATGAAAAAAAAAAGACAAACAAAAAATCAACACAATCTAGAGGTGGTAGCACATGCCTATGATTCCAGAATTTAGAAGACAGGGGCAAGAGGGTGGTTGAAAGTTGGAGGTCACTCTAGTCTGCATAGCAAGTTATAAGTCAGCAAGGACTATACAAATAAACCTATGTCAAAAGAATAGATAGATAGATAGATAGATAGATAGATAGATAGATAGATAGATAGATAGATAGATAGATAGATAGATAGATGAGAGAGACAGAGAGAGAGAGAGAGAGAGAGAGAGAGAGAGAGAGAGAGAGAGAGAGAGAAGAGGAAAAAGATAAAGTGTTTAGGAATCTAGAGTTCCGATCCCAGCACTCACACAGCAAGTTCATTCTTTTTTTTTTTTTTTTTTTTTTTTGATATTTTATTTACATTTCCGATGATTCCCCTTTTCTTTGGAACCCCCGTGTCCCCTCCCCCTCCCCGCCTCTGTGAGGGAATTCCTCCTCCCACCTACCCGCCCACCCATTCCCATATTCCCACCTTGACATTCCCTTTTACTGGGGCCACTAGCACCCTCAGGCCCAAAGTCC
>CM052705.1:62877528-62911569 GCA_028551405.1 Uromys caudimaculatus | reverse complement strand
CTGTCCTGAAGCTCACTGGATAAACTATCCTATCTGGCCAGTGAATCCAAAAGACCTGCCTCCACCTCTCCATCACTAGGATTACAAGCACACACCGCTGCACGCAGCTTCTTAGGTGGGTCCTAAGGATCAAAACCACATCACTTTACCAGCTAAGCTGTCTCCCAAGCTCCAATGGTGAGATTTTTAAAGAAACAAAAGGGTCTGGGGATAAGATAGGTGTTCTGTTTGACTTGTCTGATGCCCTGGGGCTTTCTGTAGCTCTCCATTTTCTTCACTCTATTTACCACCAATTAGACTTAGCATTTCTCTTTGATCCTTTGCACATTCCACTTCATCAATAACTTTTTTCATAGCTCTCATTGGTATTTCACAGATTCAATTCTGGTTTTCAAATTCAAATAAGCTGTCTGTGGCAAGCTCTTTCCTGGCTGCCCTCATGTGCTTATTTGAAAAGTTTGTAACATTTGAATCTAATGAAACCAAACACCTTGCCATCCTTGTGGACAGACATCACACTGCGGCTGAGATAGATGGGACCTGGACAGAAATGGCACTTCTCCATCCACACAATGAACCTACATGGGGCCCACTTACCAACGGCCAAGCTTGAAAGAGACTGGACACCTTAAGGACCACATCATTTGTCAAATAAATTCTCAATATCGTAACATCGTTTCTATTGTAAATGAGATTGCTTCTCACATTCTCAAACCTTTTTCATAATATATTGAATTTATATCCAGAAACACTGTGTGATGGTTTGAATATGCTTGGCCCAGGGAGTGTCACTGTTAGGAAGTGTGGCCTTGTTGGAGGAGGTGTGGCCTTGTTGGGGGAGGTGTGGCCTTGTTGGGAGAAGTGTGTCACTGTGGGCATAGGCAGTAAGACCCTCTTCTAGCCATGTGGAAGTCAGTCTTCTCCTAGCAGCCTTCAGATGAAGATGTAGAACTCTCAGCACCTCCTGCACCATGCCTGCCTAGACACTGCCATGCTCCTGCCTTGATGATAATGGACTGAACTTCTGAACCTGTAAACCAGCCCCAATTAAATGTTGTCCTTATAAGAGTTGCCTTGGTCATGGCATCTGCTCACAGCAGTAAAACCCTAACTAAGGCACACCGCTAAGTCCTTGTAAGTCTCCACAAATTACTTTTATATCACAGCAACCCAAGTACCCAACAGGAACAACTGAAGACAGGAAGAAGCTATTCTGGCTCAGTGTCCCAGAGGGTTTCAATCAGTCCATCATTGTGGAGACAGCATGGTGGAACAGCTCAGTCCTCAGCAGCAGGAATTTGTGGTGTGGATTTCACCTGGCTTCAGCCAGGGAAGCAGAGAACTAGGACTGGGCATAACCTTAAAGGCATAGCTCTAGTGATGCACTTGTGCCAGCAGAAACCTGCCTCTCAAAGGTTCCACACCTCCCCAAACACAGCCCAGAAACAAGCACACATGATGAGCCTATGGGGGACACTGCAGATTCCCACCATAAGGAGCCTGACTGTTAAATCTTCTCTTACTTTTCAGAGGGCACTTTACAGAAGATCACAATTCCAAATCAAGTAACTGAATTCCTTGTTTTCAGAGCCAGGGAACTAATTGTAAAAATCTTAAAATAAGAGAAAGTTTTTTCATATCCTTTTATGCAGACTATCAAGTGAATTTACCTAACTGTGAGATCTCTCACCAGTGAGACTCCGTCTCAGTGGTAAATTTGGGAGTTCCCTCCCAAGTCCCTGTTGTGGTAGGACAGAGGAAAAACAAAGCTAAAGACAGGCAAGAACCCAATCATGAGTGTGAAGTCTGTGTTTTACCCCCGAAGCAATAAATTTAAATCTAAGTTATGTTTTGGATTTTCACTTTCAAAGAACCTTATCAGTAGAGAGAGAAGCAACAGAAACAAATTTCATTTGAAAATGCTATAATGAAACCCAATGTTTTATATGCCAATGCTAAAATACATATATATGTTTATATTTATTTATATGCCAATCCTAAAATACATATATGTATATATAGAGATAGAAAGATAGATAGATAGATAGATAGATAGATAGATAGATAGATAGATGATATGCTGTAAAGATTTTATTGGGTCACTGAATATTGTCAGAAAACTGACTCATCCTCAACCAGCAGCCACCAACTGCCAAGAGCTCCTCAGTTAGGGGTAGGACTTCATGCCCACCTCCCTCTCCATGTTAGGAGTCGGTCCAGTTCAGGTCTTGTGTGCGTGTTGTCCATACTGCTGTGAGTACATATGTGTAGTTGACCTGCTGTGACCTACTGCTTTCTTGTGTTCGTCCACCACCTCTGGCTCTTACACTCTTTCTTCCCTGTCTTCCACACTGATCCCTGAGAGTTGTGGGCAGGAGGTGTAATATAGATGTCCTGTTTAGGGCTGGACATTCCAAAACCCTTTATTCTCTGCACCTTGACCAGCTGTGAGTCTCTGTGTTAACCCTCATGCACAATAGGTAAATAGAAGCTTCTCTGATAAGTGTTGAGAGACACATTATTTAAAGGAATAATGGATAAGTCACTAGGATTTGATTGAATTACTACATCCAATTAGCAGAATAATAAGAGTAGGTTCTCCCCTAGAGTCTATGATGTGTCTAGCTACAGGTCATGCGGCCAGGCTTGGGTTATATCTTGTGAAGCAGGCGTTAAATTCAATCACAGACTGATTTTTTTCCTTTCATGACACTTGTGCCACCACTGTACCAATGTGCATTTTTTGCCAGACCAGTCATAATTCTAGGTCACAGGATTCACATCTGGGTGAGATCAGTATCTTCCAGCACTATGAAAACTAGGGATGGAGCTTCCTGGGCAATACCAGGTTGATATTTCCACGTTCTATAACTTGGTTATGTTGTGTCTTCTGCAATAGGGTCTTACCATCAGCTTCTGGAAAGTAACCAAGAACATTGGCAATAGCCCGTGATGTTTAGGGAGCTATGAGAACTCACTTGCAAATAACTCCAAAAGTATTAACCTGTTCCTAGCACCAGGCCTTCTGTTTGCTAGCTGTGGTGTCTAGAGGGGCATTGATGGCTCTATATAGGATAATTCCATTCTCTCTCTCTCTCTCTTTCTCTCTCTCTCTCTCTCTCTCTCTCTCTGTGTGTGTGTGTGTGTGTGCACATGTATGTATCTATATATTTGTAGACATAATATATATTTTAGAAAGCTTCAACAGACAGTAGTAAGTTTCTATGACTTATTCAAAGAGTATTTAGTGTTATTTCTCCCAGTATCCCATCCTCATCCACATCCACCCATCCCCCACCCCAACTTAACCCTTCCCATTCCTCTCATAGAGATACCTACTCATCCATGGTCATTGCTACTTTATTCATGATAGTCAGGAAGCAGCCCAGATGTCCATCAACCAACGAACAGATAATAAAAGTGTGGTATATTGACACAAGGAATGTTATTCAGCCATTAATTAAAAACACAGGTAAATGGATATAGCTAGACAAAAATCATTCTGGGTAACTCAGACTCAGAAAGACAAACATCAAATGTTTTCTCTCATTTGTAGATGTTGGCCTTGAATCTTTAGGTTTGTATATTTCATTTGGAATACCCCTAGAGATCAGGAAATTAGTGAGGAGCCATGATAGAGGGTGAGAGTTTTCAAGATTGGGATAGATAGATAGATAGATAGATAGATAGATAGATAGATAGATAGAGACATAGGAACTTAAAGGAGAATAAATGAATTAAAATTTTAAAAACTAAGAAATAACTCAAGTAGTGCCATAAAAGGTGAACTCTACACACATGTTCTAGAAGCACCAAGATCAGCTAAAATACATCAATATCTCTAGACTCTTAGCTTTCTGAGAGCTGGCAAAGTTGATTCTTCTTACTACTGAGTCCTCAGAGGCTAGCATAGTATTTGACATATAACAGTCATTCAATAAATATTTGATAATTCATTAATCACATAATTTTATAAGAAGTAGCCAAAAGCAGAGGTTGTAGAGATGGAGGATACAAGGCACACAAGTGTTTAAACAAGGAGGTGACTGTATTTTAGAAATAAAGGAAAGAGAGAAATCCAGGATGACCCCCAGGTTCACGGCCTGGGAGATTAGATAGATAAAACATCCTACAACCAGAGCGGAAATGAAGAGCTGCAGGCACGTTTCCAGGAATGCATAATGAATTCCATTTCAGACACATTGACTCTGAGACTCTTCTAAAGAGACTTGTCCAGAAAGCAGCTGCCTCTGTGGGTCTATAACTCACTGGCACGTCGTGGAGGTTACAGGTATCAGAACATCACACAGAAAAATGCAGAGTTCAAGTCTTTTTCTCCTATGATGTGCTGTATCCAGCTTAAGCTACCCTAAGGTCTCAGAAAAATACTTTAAAAGACTTGAGCAGATCTGAAGAAGCCTCTTGAATAAAACTTGAGCCCCACTTGTGGGGAACTCAGTGACCAACCTCCATTTACAAGCCAGGCAATCCTTCATTCAGGAATAAGCACAATACCTACTCTCATAAAATAATATCATTTTGAAGTAGAATGAAGTAGAATGATGCATGCATACACACACACACACACTAAAACCCGTACCTTGTATCCTAACTTAAACATTATTTTTAATTATAATTAAATATCTGTCTATACACACTAAAACATAAGTACCAGCTCCTGCCATAACATAGCTTAATCTTGAAAACATGCTAAGTGAATGAAGTCAGACACAAAGCCACATATATTTATTGCATTCATATACAGATCCATACAGACAGAATTGTGGTTGCCAAAGGATGGGGAGCCAAGAAGTTGGTTGTGATTGTTATCAGTGTGAGGTTCCAAGAAGTGAAAGGTTTTAACTCTAAAAACTTAATGACCTTAGAGAAGTAAATCAAAGAGCACCAAAGGATAGAAAGACCTCTCATGATCATTGGCAAATTAATATTAGGAAATCTGGCTATATTTTTAATCTCTATAAATTTAATGCAATCGCCATCAAAATCCCATTGGCAGTCTTCACAGAACTACAAAAATAATCTGAAACTCATATTGAAGCCCAAACCCATTAAAAAAAAAATAATATCCAAAGCAGCTCTTACCAGAATGAGTGATGCTGAAGGCATTATGATATCAAAATGCCTGATCTCAAACTATATTGTAGAACCATAGTAACAAACACAGTACTGGCACAAAAATAGACATACAGGTTCATGGACAAGAACAAAGGCCCCCAGGACAAGCCCAGCCAGTTACAGTCACCTAATTTTTGGCAGAAGGATCAGAAGCACACATTGAAAAAGAGACAGTTGTTGGTCTTCCTGCTCGAATGAGAAGGTGTCCTGAGACACGGGGGCCCAGGCACCACACAGCTCTGAGGTGAAACAGTGTCCCAAACGGAAGGGCATCCTGAGACACGGGAGACCAGCAACCACAGAGCTCTGAGAGGAAGCCTCCTCAGGAGAGGCAGTGCAGTTCCCAGAGGAGGGATCCCCAGCCTCTTGGATTCTTTGTTTCTTGTCTTCTTCCAATGAGAGAGTCACACCAGGCAGTAAATCTCATAAAAAATATTTATTGGGAGGGTGTGGGGTGTGGAGGGACGAATCTAAGAGTAGTTGTCTCTGCTCCCAGGAGGGGACAGCAGGGAAGTGAGCAATCACAGCCTTTATGTTTGTTTGTTTGTTTGTTTGTGGGAGGTGGGCGGAGAGCTTTCTCAGGCAGATACTTCCAGGTTAAATATTGGTGGGATTTCAAGTCTTAAGCTTGGGGGAGCTCAGGGATTGGTGAGTTGTCCTGCACAGGGATTAATGTTTTTTTCTGTTCAGATTTTTATCTAAAATTAGCAAAATCTGAGAAGGGTCTTAACTGAGGGGCTGGAAACACCTTTATGACAGTTAGGGAAGTCTGGGGGAGGGGCCTGGCTGCTGAAGCTCCTCAGGCAGAACATGGCCAGTTTCCTGCCTTGAGGGTTTACAAAGTTTACAAAGTATACAAAGTTTACAATGGGAGTCCACCGCCGAGAGTCTGCATGACTATCCAACAACAGCCTCGTTAATAAATGATGCTAAGAAAAACTGCATCTTCACATGTAGAATGAAATGCGGTCTATATCACTTCACCATGCACAAAAATGTACTCAAACTGGATTGACGACTTTACACAAGACTTGTGGCTTTGAAACTGCCAGAGGAAAAATAGATTAACACCTCAAAAATCTAGGCACAGAAAAGAATTTTCTGAAAAAGGTACCAATAACATAGGGAAAACTATCAAAATTCAAGAGGCTAAGTGAACACACTGCAGAGATCCTTGTACATTCGTGCTTATTGCTGCTCTGTTCACAATCGTGAGGAAAGGAAACCAGCCTAGGAATGTGGATAAAGAAAACGTGGCACACAATGGGATTTGATTCAACTCTAAAGAATAATGAAACCATGACATTTGCAAGGAAATGGATGCAACCGGAAGTCAATTAGCAAAATATGCTAGACTAAGAAGGCAGGTGTGACGTGCATCCTCTCATGGGAGCCTAGACTATATATGCAGTGTGTGTCTGTGTGTGTCTGTGTGTGTGTGGCCATTAAACTAGAAAAGGAGATCACGAAAGAAGGAGAGATCTCAAGGCTGTGGGAAGAGTCAGGTAATAGAACACTTGTGACATGAGATTAGGAAGGAGATAGCGTGCTAGCCAGAAGATGGCAGGGGACATAGTGGGAAAATAAAGGAGAACGAAATCTAATGACACACATGTAAAACGATGCCGTAATAAAACTCTTTGTACACCAGCCTAAAAGATAAATAAAAAGTTAAAATGTGGGCTGTCTTCTTTGGATTATGAAACTCATTTTGGAATTAGCGGTGATGGCAGACACTATGAATATACTAATAAAAACACATAATTTTACAATTTGTGCTATTTGAATTATATGTTGCAATAAAAAGACAAGTTTAAATTCTTTAAAAATTGATAATGATGTCACTTTTGTTGTCATCCAACTGCTGTCCAGAGCATGTGCTTCTTCAGCAATACACCCATAGGATGTGTCCATCAGAAAAGCACACTTGTGTTTGCCTGTCAGCCGAAGGCCCTGAAGTCCAAAAGCTGATATCCGAGGTTCATTCCCTCAGCTCAGTGTTCTATAGTCTCTTCTGGTATTCTGCCTCCTGGGCTCCCTGAGCACTCTCAGCAAGTCGCACTTTAGCAATGCCCAACATATAGACGGAGCAACACGTGAATAACAGCCTGGCCTGGTTATATGTCATCCTTTCTGGTGATCTTGCCTTCTTGGAAAAATTTTTTCTTGAGTAAATTCCAACTGGTATTTTTGACAAGTAGTTTTAGTCTTCAATGTAACACAATCTAGATTCACCTGGGGAGAGGGCGTGAGGGGAGGACAAGCCCACTGCGGAAACCATGGCAACAGTGGCCCTCACCCTTCCTAATGCCGCAACCCTTTAGTATATGTCCTCGTGTTGCAGTGACCCCCGACCATAAAATTATTTTCATTGCTACTTCATAACTGTAATTTTGCAACTGCTATAAGTTATAATGTAAATACCCATGTTTTTCCCTGGTCTTAGGCAACCTCTGTGACAGGATCGTTCAATCCCCCAACAAGGTCACAACCCACAGGTTGAGAACCCCTGCCAGAGCAGTTCCCACTGACCCAGGAGCTATGAACTTCTTGTCTAGTCACGATTCCTGTACACATGCTTGAACTTCTCTCTTGTTTTTCTCAAGTCCTACAGAATAAGGGTTTCCACTGGCTGAGATAATAATGTTTTTGCGTTACCATTCTCCAATAGAAATGTGGACTTTGCCTCTTAGAAAAATTTCAGGTCTATTCTTTGCTAACTCAGCTTTGGTCAAAGATGTGCTTAGCCCATAAATTCAGTACTTAAAATAGGAGATAAGGAATTGCACTGAGGAAGGTAGGTGGTCAAGAGAAACAAGCTACACAGGAAAAGTGACCAATGACCTATGTCACTGTCAATAGTTTCTGAGACTCAGACATTTTCTCTGTAGCAGAAGCATATAAAGTACTCTTTTATGTGTTACACAAGTGAACTGTACTGTGGCACATCACTCTAGGGCATCTGTGGGTAAAAAACCATCCTCTCAGAGAGCGCTGCTGTCTGCTCTTTTGATCAGATAATGAGAACTCTCTAATCCATGATTCCTTTTCTTGACTGTCAGGAAGCTCAGCACTAAATTTACTGTTCAGTTACCTAACTATATTAGGTCTCTTCATTACAACATCTAATTCCTTTTTCTTTTGATACTTTACAGTTCTAATTCCTGGCCTGCCTAGCTTGCAAATATATTTTATTCAAACCACCTCAAATTCTCCTTGAAAAACTGGATTTTTTATAAGTTCCTCTAATACCTAGTATTTCTTAGCTTTATTATTTTCCATTATTAAAGTGATGAGTGCTTATTATATAAAATTTAGAAGAGAAAAATTACCCATGTCCCTACTAGTGTTCTTACCAGTCATTATTAACATAGTTTTAAAAGTAGACAGAGGCCCACCATTTTGACACAAAATGGCTCAACAGATAAGTGTACTTGCCATGCTAGTGAACTGAATTTAGCCCCCGGATCCCATGTAAAGGTAGAAGGAGAGAACGAAACCAATGAAATTGTCCTCTGACCTGCGCTGGCACTCATACACCCAATAATAATAGTCGTCGTTGCCGGCAGCAGCAGCAACAGCACCGTCATCAGATCGTCACCATCATCATCACCACCAGGGTCATGATCAATTAATTTTTTTTTTTTTAGAAAAAGAGGAAAGTCCTATAACAAGCTAGATTAAATATATTTCTTACAAGAAAATCTCTGGAGGCTTTAAATTGTAGAAGCAGTTCAAGGAGAATAAAACTTTTTTTTTCCTTTTCTTTTTTGGTTTTTCTAGACAGTGTTTCTCCTGTATAGCCCTGGCTGTCTCTGTAGACCAGGCTGACCAAAAACTCGATGAGATCCGCCTGCTTCTGCCTCCCACGCATTGGATTAAAGGTGCGGTCACCACCTCCTGATGAGGATAAGAAACATCCACCTCTAAGAGGCATAGTTCAGTGATAGAACACTTGACCTACATGCTTGGGTCCTTAGCTTAGTTCCCAAGAACAAAAACAAAAAGAATTAAAATGGTCCTTTAAGTATTGGCAATGATTATCCAAAAGTTATCCTTTAAAACTTTTATTGGACTGGAGAGATGGCTCAGAGGTTAAGAGAGGTTGCTTGTTGTTCTTGCAGAGGTCAGGAGTTTGATTCCCAGCAAGCACATGATAGCTCTCAACCACCTGTAACTCAAGTTCCAAGGGATCTGACGTACTCGTCTGACCTCCACACACGGTGCACAGACATCCATGCAGGCAAAACACCCACGGTATACACATAAAGTAAAAATATTTTAAATTAACAAATTTTACAGTTAAGTGAGTTTGCCTGTGTGTCTGTATGTGTGTGTGCTCTCAGAAGCCAGAGATTTTCAGATTCCCTAGAACTGGAGTTACAAGTGGTTTCGAGTCACTACGTAGGTGCTGGGAATTGACCCCAAATCATCTGCCAGTGCAGCGAATACTCTGAAGTGCCAAACCATCCCTCGATTCTCAAAATGTATTCGTACATTACTACTAGACAGTCTATTAAGTCATTATTCCCAAGTGCTGTCTATTCAGTTGAAGTTCAAACACAAATGACTACATCTTAAGCTCTTACATAGCAAATGTCTTTGATAAGCACACCTTTGGAGGGTGAATCAGCAACCTTTAGAGCCTCAACTCGGCCAAGTTGCTAAGGTGACAAAAGCAAAAGTCACAGAGGAGTCTGAAAGGTCCTGAGTGCCTGTCCGCCTGAAAAGACTCCAAAAGAAAATCAAGAGAATAATCACACTAAATATTTTCATTTCTACATTAGTCTGCTCAGGCCACCATAAAAGCAATGGAAATACATTTCCTTAAAGGAACCAGCTTGGTCAGTCTCTAGCAAGGGTCCACTGTCTAGTGTGTGGGTGGTGGCCACCTCCTTTGCGCACTCTCATTGCCCTGGGCTTCCCCCAGTAAACACGGAAGTCCAGTCCGCATCAGACGGTGTGGGTGAGGGACATCCACAGATCCGGGAACAATTCTTCCCAGGGTTTTGTGATATTGGTAATCTGATGGAGAACGCACCTCTCACACCAGTCCTAAACTATGCTGGTATCCTGTCTCTAACCTTTGCATGTGTCCCTCACCCCTGGTGGCTGGGCATCTCCTATCTACTAACACACCAACAGAAACAAACGCTCCTCTTCTAAGGACACAAATCTTTTTGGATCATGACCTTTAACCTTAGTACTTCATGTGGGCCTTGTGTGCAAGTTCAGTAACCCTGGAGGTTAGAGCTTTGATGTAAGAATTCTGAGCAAACACTGTTCAGCCCATAACAATTTATTTGCTCTGAGAGTCAAAGATTCTAGCAATAATTTTAATTTAGTACTGAATATTTAGGAAATAAGCATTTAAGAAGAGGTGAGATTTTTTTTCTTCTTCTTCCTAGAAAGACAGTTTACCATGAAGCCAGCAGGATGAGAACTTAGAACCAAACTGGTTAATGCATGAAATAACTAGATTCGTGGTAGACAAAGCCAGCTGAAATCAGGATGCTTTTGTTTTGTCCAACCTTTTACATACAGAGTGTGTACTTCTATCTAAATATGGAATGAGAAATCTATTTTGGATAAGAATAAAACTCCCATCCTTTGTATTCAGAGTCACATATTTTTGTCTTTAGTCCTCTTATTTGAAGTATAAATTAAACAGAAAAACATATATGAATCAAATATTGTGGCCCATCTCTGGATTTGTCACATGTGCTAACCCTATTCAGAAAGCATGTGATTTTCCCCTACGACATGTGAAGTACAATACAGAAATTCATCTTTTTAGTGAACTGTGCCTTTCCCCAAGATTTTTATTTTGCATTTAACAAAATAACAGCAAATTTCAGGTATTAGAAAGATCGAAACAACCTCTTCTATTCTGTTGTCCGCCGCAGAGCACAATCTTTTATTCATGGCTTCTCTTGTGGTGCTGGGAGGCAGATTCTGTTGCTATAGCAACGCCCTGCATATCCTTGGGGGATAGCTTACAGTTTCACTTTTTTCAAAAAAAAAAAAAAAACAACAGCAACAAAGAGCCATTGATACTACACGTTGCCACAGGTTATGAAAGTTGAATTCTAAAATGAAAATATTTCTTCTATAGAAGTGGCAGGCCATATGCATCCCACAAATTCAAAGAGATCTGTAAGGATGCAACCTCTGTGTGAACGCTGATGAATCCAATGTGGTACCGCCTGGCTTCAGTGGATTATTCACAGCAAAAGTAGTCAAAGTGTATACCTTGTTTCCTAAGACCACTGTGGTGGGTGAAGGGCTGCTGCCAGTGTCCCTAAGGTGTCTTCT
This sequence comes from Uromys caudimaculatus, assembly GCA_028551405.1. Lineage (NCBI taxonomy): Eukaryota > Metazoa > Chordata > Mammalia > Rodentia > Muridae > Uromys > Uromys caudimaculatus. Next base: position 62,900,118 of record CM052705.1, on the reverse strand, counting down.
AAGACCACTGTGGCAGGTGAAGGGCTGTCACCAGTGTCCCTAAGGTGTCTTCTGAGACTACTGTGGCGGGTGGAGGGCTGTTGCCAGTGTCCCTAAGGTGTCTTCTAAGACCACTGGGACGGGTGGAAGGCTGTCACCATGTCCCTAAGGTGTCTTCTGAGACTACTGTGGCGGGTGGAGGGCTGTCACCAGTGTACCTAAGGATCCAAAAGCAAGAAAATAAAACAAAAATTTAAAAACAAAACCCAGAGGTCCTATCATATACATTTTGTTTGTTACTTTGCAATCACCTTCCTATCCCCACCCCAACCAAAATGAACTTCTACATAAAATCCAATTACACCCTGACAGTAAATAGACCCTCGGTGAGTGGTTGGGACTGAATCCTTGTTCCTCAGAATAGATATTAAACATACGACATTCTCAAGAGCTCTGAATTTTTATTCCTTGTTTCATTTAAACTGGATTCTCCTCTCCTCTGTAAGGAAAAGAATTCCTTAGCTGTGACCATAGGAAAACAAACATATTTTCAAGCATTCCCTTTGACATAAGTTGCTTCAACCCTCCAGAAGTCCAAAAAGTAGAATGGGAAGTTGGAGAATTGCTTCCTAGAAAAGCACTTATAGTGGAGTCAGGAGTGGAAATCTGAATTTCCACAACAATAGGAGCTGCTGACTAAAAATATAGATCAAATGTAAAGACTGATTCAAGTCATTCCACCTACTAGAGCCAGAGCAAATTCACTAGGGCTAAGGAAACGTTTTTAACATCAGAATTCAAGGCCTTCATTCATTCATCAATATTTACTAAGTATGTGTTATATTACAAGTCACTCAAATGCTTTCTAAACTCATGATTGTACTCTTAAAGGGCTAGGCTCTAATTTTAAAAAGACTTCACTGACATGTTCCATAGCTATAACCCAGAGAAGGCTATTAACAAGTACTGTATTCCAAATACAACTGCCCACTAAGAAGCAAAATGTCTCAGCAAATGTGTTTTCATCAACCACATCTTGGACAGCTTCGTTATGATAGCATAAGTAGGCTATAACACATTAAGGAAAAAAACAAATACATGAAATACCAACACTCTGGATTGCTGTGAGTTGATGGCCAACCTGAGCTATGTGGTGAATGCCAGGCCAGCCTGGGCAACCACGTGAGATTTTTGTCTCAAAACAGGAGCAGGAGGTGGAGAAATGACTCAGCCATTCAAAGCATTTACTATTCTTGCAGAGGACTCAGGTTTCTAATCTGAGCATCCACATGGTGGTTCACAACCATCCATAACCCCAGCTCCAGGGGACCCAGCCCTCTCTCTGACCTCCACAGACATCAAGCACACATGATGTGGAAGCATTCACATATATAAAGCAAAATTAAATTTTAAAAGGATCAGGACTGCAGAGATGGCTCTGTAGTAAGAACATTTGCTGGGCAAATATAAAGACTGGTGTTCAGATCCCAGCATCCACACGACAAGCTAGCTGTGGTCCTGCACATGGCTATGGAGTAGGGGCACTGATGTGAGTTCCAGGCTCTGTGAGACACCATGCCTCAAAAGGCATAAGGCAGAGAATAACAGAGGACATCCAACACCTTCTTCTGCAGCCATACACATGCTCTGGCCCACATATGTGCATGTACATCTCACATACATACATACATACATACATACTACACACAAACTCTCTCTCACACACATACAGAGAGAGAGAGAGAGAGAGAGAAAGAGAGAGATAACAGCATGAGTCTACAGTGTTCAAAAGGAGAAGTGAGGAAGGGAAGAAGAAAGAAAAGGGTAAGTCAAGGTAGAAACCTCTTCTTTAATGAGATACCAACTGTTATGAACTGAATTCTGTGCCCACCAAAATTCACATACTGAGACCCTTACCCATGACCATGACTGTATTTGGAAATGAGACCTTTAGGAAGGCAACTACAGATATATGACGTCACAGGGTTGGATGTAACTGGATAGGACTAATGTTCTTATACAAGGAAAGGACATCAGAGCCTTCTCTTCTCTCCCTCTTCCCCCTTCCTCTCTCTTTTCCCTGTCCCTTTCCCCTCTTCTTCCCCTTCCCCTCACCTCCCTCACCCTTCCTTCATGGAGGTAAGACTGTGTGAGGACAGAATGAGTGACTATGTACAGAAAGGATCCACCAGAAACCCTCCAGAACTGTGAGAACACCGGTCTGTAGCTTAGCGCCCAGTCTGTTGTGTCTTGCTGTGACAACCCGCATAGCCTAATGTACTCCGTCATTATTTTTCCACCCCCAATATAAGAGTTGTCAGTGGTAATCTATGCCCACACATACACTGGCAGTACTAACTGGACCGAGGGGATTTAAAAAATAAGTAAATAAATAAATTTAATTTAAAAAGAGGACAGGAAATCAGAATGGAGAGTCTAGGGAAGGAAGGGATTTAGAGAAGGGATTGGGGGTGGAAATGATCAAGATATATTATATACATGTATAGAACTCTTAAAAAATAAATGAAGACTACCTTTAAAAAGAATCAGCAATAAATTCAGCAATCACTAGGTAAAAGATTGGTTTTTACATGTAATTTTTGTTTATTTGGGTTTTTTTTTTTTCATTTCTTGCAGAGCTGGGGGTTGAGTCTAGTGTTCCACACATCTAGTAAGCAATCTGCCACTGGGCTACATTCTCAGCTCAGAAACAGTGGTTTTAAAAACACCTCCACAAGAAAGAGGAACACTCCTCCACTGTTGGTGGGATTGCAAGCTGGTACAACCACTCTAGAAATCAGTCTGGCAGTTCCTCAGAAAAATGGACATAGTACTACCTGAGGACCCAGCTATACCATTCCTGGGCATAGACCCAGAAGATGCTCCAACATGTAATAAGGACACATGTTCCACTATGTTCATAGCAGCCATATTTATAATAGCCAGAAGCTGGAAACAACCCAGATGTCCCTCAGCAGAGGAATGGATACAGAAAATGTGGTACATTTACACAATGGAATACTACTCAGCTATTAAAAACAATGACTTCATGAAATTCTTAGGCAAATGGATGGAACTTGAAAATATCATCCTGAGCGAGGTAACTCAGTCACAAAAGAACGAACATGGTATATACTCACTGATAAGAGGATATTAGCCCAAAAGTTCAGAATGCCCCAGATACAATTCACAGACCACATGAAGCTCAAGAAGAAGGAAGACCAAAGTATAGATGCTTCAGTGCTTCTTAGAAGGGGGAACAAAATCTCACAGGAGGAAATATGGAGACAAAGTGTGGAACAGAGACTGAAGGAAAGGCCATCCAGAGACCGAGAGACTGCCCCACCTGGGGATCCATCCCATAAACAGTTGACAAACCCAGACACTATTGTGGATCCCAGGAAGTGCTTGCTGACAGGAACCTGATATGGCTGTCTCTTGAGAGACTCTGCCAGAACCTGACAAATACAGAGGTGGATGCTCACAGCCAACCATTGGACTGAGTGCAGGGTTCCCGATGGAGGAGTTGGAGAAGGGACTGAAGGAGCTAAGGGGGGTTGCAGCCCCATGGAGGGAGCAACAGTGTCAACTAGCCAGACCCTCCCGGAGCTCCCAGAGACTGGACCACCAACCAAAGAATACACATGGAGGGACCCATGGCACTGGCCACATATGTGGCAGAGGATGGCTTTGTTGGACATCAGTGGGAGGAGAGGCCCTTGGGCCTGAGGGTGTTAGATGTCCCAGTGTAGGGGAATGCCAGGGAGGGAAGAAGGTAGTGGGTGAGTGGGTGGGGCACTCTTATAGAGGCAGAGGGAGGGGGGATGGGATAGGGGGTTTCCGAAGGAGAGACCTGGAAAGGGGAAAACATTTGAAATGTAAATAAAGAAAATATCCAATAAAAAAAGTGTACAATAAAAAAGAACAAAAAACAAAAACTATCTCCACACAGATTAGCTTTGCAGCAGGACGGCTGGTCATGGACATCACCGCTTTAAGCAACTGCTCAGACTTCAATTGCCAACAGTGAGACAAGCTGACGGGTACCTCCAAACAGATCCACTTAGAAAGTTCCATCCCTATCCCATACCCCAGCCTGAGCCAAATCAAGAGAAAACAGACAAATCTTCACAAGGGAGATTTTTTTTTTTTTTTTTTTTTTTTTTTTTTTTTTTTTTTTTTTTTTTTTGGCAAGGCAACTGATTTAGATCCTCAAGAGGGAGTTAATGTTATAAGAACAACAGGAGACACTTCTAAAATAAAAGCTCTAAAATAGCCCTAATTGCAGTTGGCAGTTTATTTATTTGTTTCAGTTACAGTTAGTTTGATTGGATCTTGGGTCAGCAAAGACAACTGAATAGATTAGGTGTAACTTTGAAATCTTTCAAGTGGTTCTACATCTTGGATGACAATATTAAATACCAGCGTTCTTACATATGGATAGCATTGTGGTTCCACAGGAAATTGTCTATACTTAGAAAAAATTGTATACACTAAAGGCTGTTGCCATATCTGAAGCTTCCTTTCAAATGGTTCGATAGCAGCAAGAATAGGACTCCACAGCTGTGCAAGCAAACAGAGGACAAGATGAAGAGGTGAGATATTGGCAATTGGTGGCTGTAAGCAAAAGGTGGGGCTTGGTGGTCAATGTCCGCTCCTAAAGTTTCTATGATTTAAATTATTTCTAAATTGAAGTTTGAAAAAATTTAAGAAGCATAAATGTGCTAAAGGATTCAGAGGAGTCTGAGTGTTCAGGAGCACTGTTCCTCTTACAAAAGACCCATGTTTGGTTCCCAACCTTCACAATGGTGGCTCACAACCATTCCTAACTCCAGGACCCAACCCCCTAGTCTGACCTTTGTGGACACCGGGCACACCACATACAAGTTATAGGACACTTTCCAGGACCCTGTGTGTCTGCGTTTTCACTCTCTACAATTTGGATACATCACATACTTAAATACTAAGGAACCAATGTGACTCACCAGCAAGAATGGCCTGCTGAGCAGGGGACAAGGAGCACTTTGTGACTGGCCATGATAGATCCATGGGATTCAGGGTGGGTCTCTAGTAATTCTTTTTCTTTTTTTTCCATAATATTTTTATTGATTATTTGGAATTTCAGATCATGAACCCTGAGCACCCTCACTTCCCAGTTCTCCCAGGTCGCCCCCCCTCCTAGAATCTCTCCCAAAAAAGAAGAAAAGGGAAAAAAGCCAATTTGCATTGCCCATATACTCACTGGAGCATAGTCAAAATCCCAGCGGCCAGCCCCTTAAAGAAGACTGAGTCCTTCCCCACCCACAACCCTGCCAGAAGCCATCTAAGGTGCAGAGCTACACTTCAGCATCCTCATCACAATTGTTGAGAGTTCTCTTTGATAGCTTGCTGTCTAGGCTGTTACTTTAACATTTTAGGTAAACTTTCAGAACTGTATTTTTTTTAAATCATATTCTCTAAAGTATATTTTTTGAAATTATGCTGATGTGTTAAAACTGTAGCCGTAAACACACAAAAGTTGTTCTTCTCAAAGCCCATTTTGCAGCAGCTCGGAGTTTGTAAGCGCCAGAATTCCTGCAGTGTGGGCGGTGTAGGTCTGCTCCATGGCCCTGCACTGCTGCGCGCGCCCTCCGCAGCTCTGCTTCTTCAGTCTTTCTTGTCAGTCTAGTTAGCCAGGTCTTTCTCTAAGTACTGCCAAATAAGAAATCACCACGAAGACAAGTGGAAGAAGAAAACGTTTTTTAAAATAACTCCACACACCACCTGCGATTGTGGTAAATGCCTTCTCTTAGACAGGGCTTCTGAGCGTCCTGCAAATCAGTGGCACTGCCCCCCACGGAGGTCAGTGTTCCCTTTTCAGCTCAGAAATCAAATACCTCTGACTGGGCCATGTTTGCTTTTGTCCACTCCTGACCTACATGGTCCTGTGAGGGACATCTTTGTCTCACTTTTCTTTGGTCACCGAGTTCATGTCCTTCAATAGGCTGGGTCTTGCAGTCCATTAACAAGAATTCTCAGCTTAGCTCTGGGCCACCCAGAAATCCCGGATGCATGTTGCTGCTGAAAGGCTACACTGGCGGCCCATTCAAATGTGCTAATGTCAGAAAAAGGGCTGAATGGGGCACCAGTGTACACCACTGCCGAGGGAAAGTGGCTGCGGCTTCCGACAAAGCTTCGCCTGTGGTAATGTTAAGCAGTTATCAATGGCGCAGAGACCGAGCAGGAACTAATGCGCCAATCATGCCATCAACAGGCTGCACAGATGCAGCCACTTCAATGTGAAATCACGGTGCAAAGTTCACTGCAGTTCAATCCTTTCTTCAGTTTTCAACCTCCAGATAAATGTGTAGGTAGGTATGCCTGTTCCAGCGGGTCTCACCTTCCTAATGCTGCGATCCTTTAATACGGTTCCTGATGTTGTGGTGAGCCCCAACCATAACATTATATCATTGCTGCTTCATAACTGTAATTTTGCTACTGTTATGAATCATAATGCAGATATCTGATATGCAGGAGATCTGGTATGTGCCCCATGTGAAAGGGTTGTTCGACCTCGTCTCCCCTAGGGGATCGCAATCCACAGGTTGAGAACCACTTCCTTGTTTGGTTCTAGAGCTCCCTGCAATCTCTTCAAATTAGCTTGCTGAAGACATTCAAGTGGAAGAAGAATGGGTGGTATTTGTTCCCAAATTTTCTAGATTTATATCCTAAAGTCCTTTTATTTCTCATGGATGCACAAAAGCAGACAGAACTAGGGTCTCACCCTAAGGACCTAAAGGGGTATTTTAGCTCAGTCAAAAAATATTTTGACCATGCAAAACAAATGTCATAGTATGGTCCTGTGTAGCTAATTCTTAGAAAAGAATGCCTTGTATTTCAACTAAATTATGAACGTATGTGAATAAATCCATCCCTCCCTTTCCTAAGCAGAGAAAACAAAGGAGAAAAGGAGAATGTCACAGCTGCCTTTTCCCCCTTCTAAATGGATATTTCTAGAAAAATATAAAAAGAGTCAATGAGTCAAGATGTTCATGAGTATCATTAGACTCACTGCAAGACCTTGGACTTCTGAATAATTCATAAACACAGAGTGTTGTCACATATTAACCTAGAACAATAGCCCAAGATTATAGTCACACTGTCTTAGTCTGCTTTCTGTTGTCATTGTTGAGTACATAGACTGGGTAAATTATACAGAATTAAGGTCTAGCTGGGTGTGACGGCACAGGCGAGGTAGAAATGGGAAAATCAAGAGTTCAAGGGCATCCTTGGCTATGTAGCAAGTTCAAGGTCAGACTGGGCTACATGAAACAACCATAGATACATACCCACATAATACATACACACACATTCATAAACACATTTTATTCCTTTTATTCAGTTCGCAGTTCTAAAGCCTGGGACAGCTAAGAGCACAGTACTGGCTTCTGCAAAAGTTATCACAACGGAAAACAGGAAACGTGCCAACGTAAGCCTCTCTCGTTATTGCAAAGCTGCTGACACTACCACTGTGCAATTGGCTGAGGTCTAAGAAATGCCCAGATATAAATTCCTAAATTGGAAAAATTGTTAATTTTTCTTTTAAGAAAAGCCTCTAGAACCTACTCAAGGATTATCTAGAACAGATTTTTCAAGAATGAACATGTGCAGAAGTGGGCAGCTCTTTTGATCAATAATTTTGAATTCACAAGTTCAAGATTCCGAACAGGAAACATGATCGTTCTCCCTGAGAAGAAACATGCTGTCCAGGAATGTGGGCCTGAAAGACCCCTCCTTGCCATTCTATCAGCAAGCAGTCTCCCGTTCTTTCTTTTGGTTTTCATGCCATGGAGCACTGTAAGATTTCTGCAAAATCCTAGTGCTAATACTAGTGACCTCAGTACCGGTGGAGGTCCCCAACTTCATGACCACATTTAACTCTAATTACCTTCCAAAGCCCACTACTATGTGACTTTGAGAATTAAGTTGTCAACTCATGACCTCTGAAAAACATGCACAAAACATAGCACACACTGTTTCTTAAACGTGACAGCAAGAGGAACCAATAGCACTGCCTGTTTAAATGAGGTGACAGTCTACAGACCCAGGTCACCTTCACCAACATACACCAAAACCTGTTCCTCCCATTTTCCCACACCTGAATGAAAAATTACAAAAGGAAGTAGAACATCTCTCTGTTTCAGCTAACTTTGAAAGCCGGCATTTTATTGGGGGATAGAATCCAGAATTCACAGTAAGCATGCTCACCCAGCAAAGCTCTGCCCACATGGAATCATTGTAAGTATTCCAGAGTGCTGAAAGTGGAGAGCTTGCGACTGAACTAGAGACCCCATAAACTTGTTTTGATCTGGTTTTTAAAAGGATGATTTGTAGGAGGGAATTTTTGAGGACTTGGGCTCTGATCTCTGCAGAAGGACCTGCTAGAGCCTTCTTACATCTGGTCACCCGACCACTAGTGCCCTGGGAATCTCTCCTACAAGAGGCTACTTGACACCTTCAGCTCCATAGTGACTCTGCTCACAAGTGTCAAAGACTGAATGACTAATATCCAAAGCCAGCAGCTATCAGGTCCAGAGAGCATGGGGGCAGTGTCCCAGAACTCTGACTTATTTTCACTCTTCTCTGAGGGTATTAAAAGGCTTCTCTTTCCCTGTCCCTCTCTGTCGGTTTCAGTACAGTTTTTGCTCCTTTTTTTGTGTGAGGCTACACTAATTATAAAACAAATAAAGAAAGCCTGGTGCTCATGAAAGTCAGAAGAGGAGGTCAGATCCCTTGGCACTGGAGTTACAGATGGCTGTAGACGACCATGTGAGTGCTAAGAACCAAAGCCAGGTCCTCTCGAAGATCACCAAGTGCTCTCAACTGCTGAATCAGCTCTCCAGCTCCTTTAAATGACTTTTAAAATAATGATTCTCTAGGCATTGTTTTCTTCAGTGGCCTCTTAAAAAATAACTCTACAAAATTCCCAAGAACTGGCCATCCCACAGCTGTCCTTCTGTGTACAGTTCTTCTCTCTTCCCTGTGACCTCCTTCTCTGCTGTCCTTCCCTGAGCTGCCCAGACTCTGCTTTTGAAGACGTACTTGACTTCAGAAAAGTTAGACCATGTTGTCACAGATCTCTGCTTTCTCTGAAGCAGGCTGATAGAAATAACAGGCTCTGTGGGAGAGAAGGCGGCAGAGAAAAAATGAGATTTGTTTAGATACTTGAAGGAATTATTAACAAGGCTGAGCAAACTGTAGCTAGCAGGAAAGGAAAGGAAAAGAAAGGAGAGAGAGAGAGAGAGAGAAAGAGAGAGAGAGAGAGAGAGAGAGAGAGAGAGAGAGAGAGAGAGAGAGAGAGAGACTGCCTCAGAGGTCATTCACCAGATCCTCTGTGTAGTCAATGAGCTAAGGGAGCCAGGTCTGCAGGACTTCTGTGGGCAGGGGTCGGAGAAGGGGTAATTTTAGAGTCTTCCTTAGAACACTTACTGAAGACTCTACATAAATTCCTCAGGTACTTGAAACTATTAATGGAGACTACACCCATGGAAAGCTGTTAGCATTTGCTCACAGGACAGAAATGGAACAATGAATGAATTACAGTTAAGTGAGGGAAAGTCGATATCAATCATTTCGTCTGGGTTAGAAAGCTAAGTCTGTAAATGCCACCATGTAAGAAATCAGAGAGGACTTAGCAGAAATCCCTTGTTCTCATCAGACTCCTTGTCTCATTACAGAAAGACAAAAGACAAGTTGTTCTCACCATTTCCCTAATTTTAGCAGAGAACTCTGTACAGCGTGGTGGTGGTGTTTTTCGGGTCTTTCTGTGTGTGACTTATCATATACAGGATTTTAGGGTGGGAGGACATCCTAAAACATAGGATAGGATACCTACCTACCTATCGACTTAGAGCAAAATCTTCTCCACTGACCTTAAGACTAAAACTAAACGACTGTTGTTTCAAAAATTGATTCAAGGCCAGTGGTACGTGCCTGCAATCCCAATATTCAGGAGGCTGAGGCAGGAGTTCAAGACCAACACAGTGAAACTCCACCTTTTAAAAAAAAATTACCCAAACTAATAACTACCTTCTTTTTAAAAAACTATTATTTTGGGGGAAGGGTACATAAGTATGTACAGATGTGTGTGTACAGGTACATGTGTACAGGTTGTGTGTCTGTGTGAAGGTGTGTGCGTACAAGTATATGTGTACAGGTGTGTGTGTACAGGTGTGTGTGTGCAGATTGTGTGTGTACAGGTGTGTGTGTGCAGGTTGTGTGTGTGTGCAGGTGTGTGTGTGTGCAGGTGTGTGTGTACAGGTGTGTGTGTACAGGTATGCTTGTCCATGTGGGTGCCCATGAAAGTCAGAGGCCGTCATCAGGATGTCTTCCTCAATCACTTCCCCACGTGTCTTGGAGACAGTATCTCACACTGAACCAGTACCCGTTGGTTTGCTAGACTGACTGGCCAGCAGACCCCAGGGACCAGTCTATCCATGCCGCCTCACGCCCCCACACACTAGGAGTACAAACACTTGAACAAGTTCACCCACTGAGACAGCTTCGTTTCCACCAGTCCCCTAGACTCTCCTTTCTAAAGAGTAACCAAACTGGGAGGAAGGGAGACAGAAAAGTCCCACATAAAAATTAACTCTGGCCTTGGCTCTAAGTCTTCCTCTGCCGCCTGAGGGGAAAGGAGCTGCTCATGGTGCCGAGGGAGGCTCGACTCTTCTTCACATGGCCACCCGGTTCAGAAAGTGAGTAAGTTATATTCCTTCCAAAATACAAAACTAACACTAACCACATTTAAGGCATCAATATAAACACATCATGAGCATTCTCCCATGTGTTCTGACATTGTTATTGTTGTTGTTGTTGTTGTTGTTGTTGTTGTTGTTGTTGTTACAAACAAGTGCTCTTTACATGGAAAGAATTATATTTTTTTAGCCTTTCTTCCTTTTGGCTCTAAACCAGAATTAGTTGAGCATTGTGTAAATCCTAGTCTTAAGAGGCAAATCCTTTCATTGAAAGAAAATCTTGCTCTGAGTATCCCACGCTCAGCTGCTGGATAAAAAAGAACTAGCTAGCAAATATGCAAAGGCAGTATTTTAGTTCAGTGCAGCTGATTCCAGATATGCGCGTGGACGGGTTGACCTCACCGAGCAGCACTATTCCGTGGACCTATTCGTTCATGAAATAATTTCCCTCCTGCTCCCTAAGCTTCCAAACAAACATATAGTTTTGTTTTCTTCCCTCAACAAATGACATTTACATTAGGGAATCACTTTTTAGCAAGGTATTCAGACAATATGACTTTTAGATGACAAGGGTCAGGTGAAGCCTTTGTCTACAGATCTTTGTCTTTAAGAAAGAAACAGCCAACTGTGCCAAGATTCCTAGCAAGCCCACCTGGTGACACACTGGAGGTTTGTCTGTACCCCAGAGCTTGCCATAGCTGCAGTTGTCATCTTCCTGAACGGCCTTTGAAGCTGTAATGTGTTTGCACTTCAAAGCTGCACCAAGACAATAATGGGGATGTAGAGAGTGGTCCTATTGCCCAATCCAGGAAATGTTAGGCATATGTTATGAGCCTAAATGGTTTTCTGTTTCACCATCAAAATCTCCTATGACCAAAAGACTAAAAGTAGGCAGAGCACATTGTACTCATTAATATGGTCATTAGTGAGTGACATGTAGCAAGTATCAATGAAATCTCTATGCTTTCTAATGAACATGACAGAAGCAAACAGCGTCCCCTTAACGCAATTGCTTCAAGGCTGCTCTCCACTCCCTATAGTGTGTCTTCCTTAGAACTCTTTACCACGTCAAATGAGCCTCCTGTTTCCCCAGGTTCCACGGACAGGAGCTGAATAGTTTCTGGGCTATTACTAAATCAACATTTCTAATTAAAATGTATACGCCCCCAAGAAACAATAAATTGGCCTCATACTTTAGTATAATTTTCTATATTAAAAAGGTCTGATAAAGTCTTCAACTTAAAAAGTAATCAGTAACCAAGACCCAAATCTAAAAGAAAGCCTGAGATAGCACTTAAGGGAACCGTGCACAGCCCACCAGACAGAAGTAAATACTTTGCTTCTGTTTTCCAGCCCCTTTTTGTTTGGTTACCATGGCGACCTATTTGTGTAGGGTCACTTGGAATGTATAAGAATTTGCTGCAGATGAATGCCTTGTCCTACTGACCAGTATGATAGGCAACAGTGAAACTAGACAGAAATGAAAGAAGCAGGGACAGGGCATTCATGGTGTGGACAAAACCATGTTATTTGGGCACCATAAATTAAAAATTACTACTACTAATAACAACAACAACAAAGTTCATTATCTCTCCCAAGTACTTTCCGAGTTGCTATGAAGGAAGCTTCCAGGTCTTCCAGACAGTGATTACTTCCCATGTCCGTGGCCTGTGGTTTCTCACTTTCTTGACCTTCTGAACAACTCTTCAGCTATGACATAGATGGCACTTCACTTTGCTTTCATTATTCTCTGTTTCTGATGAGTCCTGTGTCTTTATGAGCCTGCCGGAACCCTTCACAGCAGGAACAGCATCCTGATACCAAGACAGTGCGGTGGAGCAGACAAACTCTGGCCTTAAGGGGAGTTAGGTACAATTGATTGTAGTCTTGATTCAGGAACTGATCAGTTGTGCAGCATTTAAAGAAGTCTCGTTATTAACACACTAAGATTTGGTTGCTGTGTTATAAAATGAATGTGCTTTTCCAGTGCCTGGCTATTATAAATAAGGCTGCTATGAACATAGTAGAGCATGTGTTTGTTATATGTTGGAGCATCATTTGGGTATATGCCCAGGAGTGGAATAGCTGGGTCCTCAGGTAGTACTATGTCCAATTTTCTGAGGAACTGCCAGACTGATTTCCAGAGTGGTTGTACCAGCTTGCAATCCCACCGGCAATGGAGGAGTGTTCCTCTTTCTCCACATCCTTGCTAGCATCTGCTGCCACCTGAGTTTTTTGATCTTAGCCATTCTGACTGGTGTGAGGTGGAATCTCAGGCTTGTTTTGATTTGCATTTCCCTGATGACTAAGGATGTTGAACATTTCTTTAGGTGCTTCTCAGCCCTTCGAGTTTCCTCAGTTGAGAATTCTCTGTTTAGCTCTGTTCCCCATTTTTAATAGGGTTATTAGATTCTCTGGAGTCTAACTTCTTGAGTTCTTTGTATATATTGGATATTACCCCTCTATAGGATGTAGGACTGGTAAAGATCTTTTCCCAATCTGTTGGTTGCCGTTTTGTCCTATTGACAGTGTCCTTTGCCTTGCAGAAGCTTTGCAATTTTATGAGGTCCCATTGTTGATCTTAGAGCAGAAGCCACTGGTGTTCTGTTCAGGAAATTTTCTCTTGTGCCCATATACAGTCACCAAACACAGACACTGTTGTGGATGCCAAGAAGTGCTTGCTGAAAGGAGCCTGATATAGCTGTCTCCTGAGAAGCTCTACCAGAGCCTGACAAATACAGAGGTGGATACTCACAGCCAACCATGGGACTGAGCTCAGGGTCCCCAATGGAGGAGTTAGAGAAAGGACTGAAGGAGCTGAAGGGCTTTGCAAACCCATAAGAAAAAGAACAATATCAACCAATCAGACCCCCCAGAGCTCCCAGGGACTAAACTACCAACCAAAGAGTATACATGGAGGGATCTATGACTCCAGCCTCATACGTAGCAAAGGATGGCCTTGTCAGGCATCAGTGAGAGAAGAGGCCCTTGGTTCTGTGAAGGATCGATGCCCCCAGGGCGGGGAGGCAGGAGTGGGTGGGTGGGTGGGGAAATACCCTCATAGAAGCAGGGGGAGGGCAGACAGAATGGGGGTTTCTGGGGGAACCAAGAAAGAGGATATTATTTAATATTAAATATGAAAATAAAGAAAATATCCAATAAAAATATTAATGCACTTTTAAAGGTTTTATAATTAAGCAGAAAATGACAGCACACAGCTGTGATTCCAGTACTCAAGAGACTGAGGCAGGAGGATTACAAATTCAAGGCTAGTCTGGACTATTTAGTGAGTCCACGTCCCCAAAACAAGTACAGAGAGAGAGAGACAGAGAGAGAGAGAATGTTATCTAATATATATTATCTATAGTATTTAATCTATTTTCTATAGTATTTAACCTACATGTGTTTATTATTATATCCCGATTTCAACTGTTTATTTTAAATTCTGCCTCAAGCAATATTAATAAATGGATTATTAAGATGACTCCAATACTCAGGAGACATTATCACTTTGATGTAGGCTATCAAACTATTCATTTTAAAACCCTGGTTGGACAGTTTGCCAATAGACTGCTTCTAAGATAAACAAAGGAGGTAAGGTAGATGTTTGTAGTTATGCTAACAAAGAAGAGGAATAAGAGCATCAGTATATGCTTAAAGACCACTTTAGCCACATCACTCAAGAGCAAGCAGGGCAGCCTTACTATAGTGTCTCACCTAGACGCAAACTCAGGAATACAGAGAAGCCGTTTGCTTGACCTATCCTCACTGCTTTTCTTTAAAGCAATATCTATTAAAGTTTAGTTCTTTTGCTAGACATACTCAATGGGTTCAAATCTCAGCCATTGTTAATGATTCAAAGATAATCTAACTTCCTCTCCACTCACAGTAATCGCTACAAGTACTGTAAACCTGTCACCATACTGTTGGAGGAGGCTGGCCATGACGGATATTTCAACACCTTCATGAAGAAGAAGCACCATACTCCAATGTGGGGCAGTGATCTGTGGCAGGCAATCTGGCACCCAGTTGAGCACAGGCGACCCAGCGGTACAATCCGAAAGAGACCAGAAAACATTATGCCAACACTCCCGGAGGCTTTTGGCTCCAGTCACAGTCAGTACCATTCCTCCTCAGGGAAAGGCGTGGCCACACAGCCCCAAGCCATCCTCATGTTAATGAGACACCTAGAGGCTTAGCCACGCCCTTTCCCAGTTACTATATCTGCCTCACCTCTCCCAGATAGGCGGAGGTACAATTCCATCCACGCCACTCCACATGATGATAGTAAATGTCTTAGAATTATGGACTGTCTCTTCATCTGGACCCGCTGTGGGAAGCGAGGGATCCAGCCCTCAATTAAGGCGCCGTGTCTAATCTCTCTCCGAGGGCTTCTCAGCACTCCCAGATGATACCCATTCACCCAAGCCTAAGCAGCTAGCCTAGCGCCCCAAGCCGCCGAAACCCGGTCTCGGCAGGAATCCCAGCTATGCTCCAGCTAGCCCATCTGCGCACCCTGTGGCAACTGCAGTGGCCTGGGCTCAAGAACCCATGGAGACAGCTGCCGCATGTTCCCTGAGAATGGCCACCTCCTCCACCCACAGGCAGGGCCTACAAAGGCTTCCCACAGCCCCCACCTGCCAGTCGAACTATGTGGGAAGTTGCCACTTCCCGAATGTCTCCTGTCCCACCCAGAGCCACAGTGCCTGGGACAGACATGTGGGGCTTCTTTCCACCATGCCAGGCTTGATTCCACACTCCAAAGCCACCCATCCATGATCAGGCAACTTTAATTGTCAGGTAATTCTTCCATATACTAGCACCAAATTATTTTTGTGGGTTATAACCCCAGGCTAGAATTACTCTCTTGACAGTTTAGGAATCTCCCCCCCTCAGTATATGTGAAGAGCTCTTCTTCAAAAATAACTCAAACTAAACACTATCCTTCTCTCTAATCGACAGTGTTACCTTCATAATTAATCTCACCAGCACGTTTACATCCTGATTAAGGTTATGTACTGGAAAGGCAATGGTTAAACATCTGTGTGGTTTTTTTAACTTTTTATTGTTTCTTTGTGAATTTCACATCATGTACCCCAATCCCACTCATCTGTCCCTCCATACTTGTCCTCCACACTTGCAACTACCCCCAAAAGAAATAAAAAACAACAACAATAAAAGTGGAGAAAATAACATTTAAAAAGGAAAACATCTATCTACCCCATCTGTGAACTGCTGGAGCCCACTGCAGGACCTGGTCCTGCAGAACTAAAGCTGCAGGATCTCCATGACAAGGACCAAATATATGTATATAAGAGAGAGTGGCTGGTAAGGATGCCATATTGATAGTGTAGACATTTGTGACTTTTTAAGTGGTCTACAGGGCTGGAGAGACGGCCCAGAGGTTAAGAGTGCTGTCTGCTCTTCCAGAGGTCTGAGTACAATTCCCAGCAACCACATGGTGGCTCACAACCATCTGTAATGGGATCTGATGCCCTCTTCTGGTGTGTCGGAAGACAGTGACAGTGTATTCACATATATAAAATAAATAAACCTAAAAGAAAATCAATTTAAGTGGTCTAAAGGAGCCAAGAGCATCCACAAATATGTTCAAAGAAAAGGCAGGTAGTCTATTGATCTCCAAACTGAGGTGTACAAATTCTAGATAATGCACAATCCATTTGGACAAGCTATTAGAACTGATACTTTTTGTTTTATTTAAAAAATTGATACAGGAAGACTATTATGTTTCACTAACATTTCATTTGCATTGTCACTGGCAACCTCAACAGATGTGAGTGTCAAACTGTTGCATGCCATATTAACCAAAACATCCTACCAGGAAAGTGGAGGGCCAGTCAGTTCCCCATCAACCCCGCCCTTCCTTATCACCATCATAGCAGGCTGCTTTATAGTGCCCAATTAAAACACGCATGAATTATATTACTTTAAACATGTTTCTAAAATGAGCAAGCAACTTTAAAAGATCTCTTCAGAGAATCGCCAAGCTGATGATAATGCAAAGGCGAGTTCAACAGGAAAGAGGAGGAAGCCATAGGTGATCTTCTTACTGTTCACTGTACATCTCTACCCCATAAACGTGGTAACAACTGAGATCTGTCAAGCAAGTAACCACAGTTACAGCTATGAAGGGGACTGTTCCAAACGTGTCTACATGTCAGCAACGAAGACCTTACAAATCTTAACTGAATTTGATAGAAATTCAGAAATTTTTTCACAATATTTTTTTCTTAATAGTGAAAGAATACTGTAGCTTTGACCAAACGCAACTTGGAAAGGATGTTTTTGGCTTATACTTCCAAGTCATAATCCATCACTGAAGAGTGTCCTAGGACAGAACCATACTGAAATGTGTGACATAGGCTATGGGTAAGACAAGTGTGAAAACACATGATAGAGTGTGCAGATTCACATGTGAATTGTGGCATTTAAAAAGGAAAACTCCTTAGTAAAGTTACCTTTAAAAATCCTATTGTTACTCAAGGGTTGTGGCTGGAGCCCGGTGGTGCAGCACTTGCCTAGGGTGAGGCTCTGGATTCGATTTTCAATGCTGCCAGAAGCAAAAAATAAAAAAATAAGAGAAAAAGTAAGCATTATTCAAAAGTTGCTGCTGCTCATCTCACCACAAGGAACTTGAGGAGTACTTTCAAATTTTAAAATGAGTTGTATTTTTATAAACAAATGGTCAAAATTTGTTTACACATTTTATGATTATAATAGATTGTTATCAGATATCTCTCTCCCTCACCCCCTCGTGTGTGTGTGTTTGTGTGTGTGTGTGTGTGTGTGTGTGTGTGTGTGTGTGTGTGTGTGTGTGTGAGTGTGATGTACAGTGTAGGTAGATTGATGTGTACATGTGCAAGCATACATGAGGGTGTCTTTAGGTGTCTTCCTCAGTCTTTCTCCATCTTAGTTTCTGAGGCAGGTCTCTCCCTGAACCAGAAGTCATGGATTCAGCCAAGCTAACTGGCCAATAAGCACCAGGGCTTCACCCCCCTTCACCTTTCCTGTGCTAGGATTACAGGTACACAACATATCTGGCTTTTGCATGCGTGCTGGGGTTTCAAACTCACGTTCTCATGCCTGTGTGGCCATTTCCCCAGGGCATCCAAAAAATAATAATAAAGGGCAAACATATTTGATCTTTTTGTTTTGTTTAAGAATAAAGGAACAGTTTGACAGAATGAGAAAACAATTACTTTTGTTCATTTAAATTTGCTCGTATTGGTTTTCCCCCCTCACTCCCACCCAACGGGAGTTCTTCTTCCTTCTGCCTTCCCCTGCTGGTCCTGTTCTCTCTCCAGCGGCCTGTATTCTGATTTCATGTCATACGTACTACATTTCTCTATTTTCCTGTTCCTCTCCCATTTAGATCCTTCCTTTCCCTCTCAGAGTCCCCTTCCTTGTTTCATGACCTATACCTCAGAGACAGAGAGAGAGAGAGAGAGAGAGAGAGAGAGAGAGAGAGAGAGAGGAGAGAGAGAGAGAGAGAGAGAGAGAGAGAGAGAGAGAGAATTATGAAAAGTAAAGATACTTATAAAAATTTAAATCTAGAATCAACACATGAGAAAACATGTGGAGTTTGTTTGCTCTTCTGGGTCTGGATTTCTTCATTTACGATAATACTTTCCAGTTCTGTCGGAACAGAGTCCACAATGGAGCCATGTGAGGACTCTGAGTGTTTGCAAACGAACTACAAGAAAACAAGACAAGAATCTTGTGACCTCGGTTTCTTTAAAAAAAAAAAAACACAGAAATTTTTTGGAATGTGTTTTGTGCTCCTCCCAGGTGAGCAGATAGGAGCGAGTTCACTTTATTCATTACAGATGACTAATAATTATTTATTTTCCTCTATGGAAAAAACATGTTTTTACCACACGCAGCTTGTCCTTGTGATTGACACTTTACTCAGGTGACTCTTCTTAACCCTTGGAGAATAAATTGATGCTCTGAATAAAGTTGGCTATTGCATGAGACTTTAGTTCATCTCATTTTTAGGCCCCCCACTCTCCCAGATTCAGGACTCCAACTAGAGCAGTAAACCAGGAAGCAGGGGCCGGAAGTCAGCTGGACATCAGAGAGTGAGGGCAGGAACTGGGGAAGGCTGGTTTCCAGGCAATCTAGGGCACAGTGGGGAAAGGGAATTTGTTTTCCTGTTCTTCCCCAGCCTCAGGAGCAGCACTCAGTATTTCCAGTGCAATTTCAGCAAAATCAAAATGTTTATCTAATTAGGGACTAACCAATCTATGTAAAACTCTAGAAGGAAAGGCGACATATGTGCGATCATTCTGTCACTTTTCCAAAGCATTCAATAACTGACCAATTAAAAATGCTTCCAGAACAAGCCTACTTGGCCATTCCGTGGACATTACACATTTGTTTACTAGTCAATTATAGTAAATTACCTGTATGTGCTCTTCTTCATTATGTTAATTACACATATCATTACATTTTTTTGTTTTGCTTGGCTGTATTTTAGTGTCTATCCAGTTAGAGACACTGACACCAAAGCAAAAAATTGGCACGTGGTTGGAATGGACTATAACTCAGAATCAAATTTAAATATTTTGTTGTGAAGACGAGTAAATTATATCCTGGCACAGTGTCACACACCTGTAATGCCAACACTCAAGAGTCAAAACTAGAAGATTGTAAGTTCAGAGCCAGCCTGAGATGCACAGTGAGACCCTGCTACGAGGACAAAAGAACAAGAGAAAGAAAAGAAGAAAGGAAGTTGTTGTAATACTAAACACACAAAAAAAAATTTGCCCGCATAAATAATATTAAACTCACCACTTAAATGAATTAATTTATAAATTTACATGTTATATGTAAACATATTTGAATATATGAACATGAGATATTGGGCAGAGGTGAAGGCAATGATTATCAAAAGTTGCTGTGTTCTTAGGAATAAATAAGCAGTTTATCTCCACCTTTATGCAGAAAACTCAAAGGAGAAAGGACAGGTTGAGAAAGGAAGACCCGGAGGATGCCATGGGGCGGGCACTCCGAGCGCCCACTCCGTTGTAAGCTATGCCATCCACCTGGCCTCCTCCACAGCTTGCCTACCCACTCACTTCTTTTTTTTTTTTTTCTTTCTTTCTTTCTTTCTTTCTTTCTTTCTTTCTTTCTTCCTTCCTTTCTTTCTTTCTTTCTTTCTTTCTTTCTTTCTTTCTTTCTTTCTTTCTTTCTTTCTTTCTTTCTTTTTTTCTGGTTTTTCGAGACAGGGTTTCTCTGTGTAGCCCTGCCTGTCCTAGAACTCCCTCTGTAGACCAGGCTGGCCTCGAACTCAGAAATCCACCTGCCTCTGCCACCCAAGTGACCCACTCACTTCTTGTGATGACCCTTATCTGGCAACCTCAACTGCCACCTCATAATTGCTTAAAAATCATAATCACAACAAGAAAGGAACAAATACTACTGTTTATTTTACTCCATCCATCCTGGGATGTGTAAACCATTAATCTGTTTAAGTAATTTTTTTCCTGCTGGTTGAGGTTAATTAATAACTTGGGCCATTAAACAATTTTTCAGCGAAAAACCAAAAAAGGAAAAGAACAGCCACTGAAAAGAAAACGGTAAAGTAAGCACGCAGTGGTGAGGTAAGCACGCAGAGGTGAGGTAAGCACGCAGTGGTGAGGCTTGCGCAGGAAGAAGAAACTGTTCAGCACACAGTGGTGAGGGTAGCGGCAGGTCTAAAGCACAAACTGCAGAAATGTTCACAAGCCACGTTTCCTGCCTTTTCTAGAACATGGATCCCAGCCGTGCTCATGTTGTTCTCTTTCACATTGCACACACTGAAAACTTTCATTCTGAGTTTCTATTTCCTAGAAGTGGGGGGAGGGGGAGCTGGTTATTATTCCTAAACCCATTGAAATTGCATTTGTGGCATCAAAATGGATTTTTTTTTTTTAAAGCAGGATGTTGGATTGATGGCAAAGCAGCTGCTCCACAACAAACGAAAGCAAAAATTAATAAGAGACCTCAGCAAAGAAAGACCATTGGTTCTGCACACCCAGAGCAAATCGGCTGGATTCAGAAGAGCACACTTTGATCTTTTCCAGACTAATTACCGCTCTGTGGCTTGACTGTTTTGTGCATTAGTTGCCCTTCATACAGAACCGAAACTGCCCTGGTACACAGCTGTAATATAAATGAAAATTTGACGTTCAGTAAACAAAGCGTGGCAAGGGTCATTCTCTCGGCACAATAACTGCATAATACAATTTTAGAATGCCTTTTGTATACCAAAAATATGACACATTTTAAGACCGTTTTGAACTCAAAGTAGGCAGTCAAGGCTGTTTGTAAAGGACAGAGAAATTGTTACCAACTCTGATCTATAAATATAGATTGAAATAGTTTATATCAGCATTGTAGAAATGCCGAGGAATTTACATATTTAGAGAAATAAATGTGTTTATTTTTAGAGGATGATTTTTCATTTGTCTATAAGGTTAATTGGGAGCAAATTCCCTAAGTAGCTGTTTGCAATGGTGATAATGGTGTTTATTCATCTTTCTGGATCCTGGATTTTCTCCTACAAAGAATTCAGATTATTCTATGCATAGACTTTCTAAATAATTATTTAATTTTGTATCTGTTGAAAATGCTGTTTAACCAGTGTATTTTTGAAACACTAACATAGCATTTTAATGTAAAATAATGTATTTAGAACTAAGGCTGTAACTCACTGACAGAAAACTCCTTGACATATGCACAGTCCAGCGTTTCTTCTCCGGCATGGCAAGCATGTATTTAAATTTTCATATATTTAGAAAACATAACTATCAAAGCATAAACCTACTTCTGCACTAAAAATGTGAATGGCCCATAACTGCTTTGTCCTTTTCAAAGCTTGCTTGTAAATAGCTTATACTGTAGTGCTCCTGTCTGTGGCTTGTTTTCCTTGTTTCAACTAGCCATGGTCAGTCATGGTCCTAAATATTAAGTGGAAAAAATCCAGAAGTAAACAGTAAGTTTTCAGTTGGAGAGTTCTCTGAGTAGCGTGGTGAACTCTCACACAATCCTCCTCTGTCCTCTTCCTGTGAGTTGATTCAGTAGCCATCTTGGTTTTTGGATTATCAGTCATGATTGGCAATATTTGTATCCCAGTAACCTTTAGTTCACTTAGTAATGCAAAAGTAGTAACTCAAAGGTAGCACAGATTTACACTGTGCTCCACAGCAGTGCTGTAGGATACTATGACAGGTCTAGAATTCTGTTTCAGCATCCTTTGGTGGATGTGAATGTACCCCTGCTGTGTTTCTAACACAGTTTTGATCATGCTTTCACAAGCTGTCTAACAAGCTGTCACCACACGACTAAGGACAGGTCATGTAACCCAGTACATCGAGGGGGGTTTATATTATGACTTTTGATTCAGGTTGTGTTTAGACCAATTTAACTGGATCTAGAGAACCTTTACTCTAGTATTTCCAACATATACATTTATGCAACTTCAAAAACATACTCTAAAAGCCAAAGCATTTACAATAAGTCTACCATTTGATGCTGAAATATTTCTAATTAGAGAAGTATTTGAAGAGAGAAGAGGGTCTGTGCAAAACATTCCCAGCAGGACTTGACCAAAAAGAAAAGGCTACTCTTTTGTGGTTTACTGTTTCTCAAATTTTTGATAGGAAGTGGTTTATCTAATTGACTATTCACTAGAAATGGGGAGGGGAGGTTAGTCAAGATTAATTGATGGCAGCCGGGCGGTGGTGGCGCACGCCTTTAATCCCAGCACTTGGGAGGCAGAGACAGGAGGATTTCTGAGTTCGAGGTCAGCCTGGTCTACAGAGTGAGTTCCAGGACAGCCAGGGCTACACAGAGAAACCCTGTCTCGAAA
>CM052705.1:62815401-62877028 GCA_028551405.1 Uromys caudimaculatus | reverse complement strand
CCAAACAGCACTCCGACTAGTGAGGTCATAGGCCCTAGAAAATATCTACATTGTGAAATGTCAAAATTCAAGAGAAAAAATTAAATGAGCAATAACCAAAAAAAAAAAAAAAAAGGAGATATTTTATAAAACATAGGTAAGGTAATGAAAATATTTTTCCAGCTTCATCAGACACTAGGGAAGTGGAAGCTAAAGTGATCTTGGGGATCTCTACATGTTTGAGTACTTTAAGTTAAAACAGGAACACAGCTAAGCCAAACAGCACATACTTGCTACCCAGCACTTGGAAGCTGAGGCAGGAGAATAATAAGTTTGAGACCAGCCTGGGCTACATAATGAAACCCTTGTGCCTCAAAGAAAGACTGGCAAAAAGAAAGGAGGTGACATCAGGGAAACGTGCCATGACTGGGCCACTCGTACATTAGAAGTGAATGTGTAAAGTGAAGCTTCTATGAGGAACTGCTTGGCATTTCATAAAAAGCTAGCCCTTCAACTACCAAATAGCCCAGATACTGTAAGATTATCACTTAGTACAGAGACAAAATTACTTAGATATATTATACTTGGACATGGATATTTATAACAGTTTCATTTATAATAGCTAACAAAAGGTGGCTTTCAAAAAAACCTTGAATTAAAAAGAGTTTTAATGGTGAATTATCTGTCTCAGCAGTAAAAATGAAGCCAACTATTGGTACAGACAGCAATTGGGATGGACATCCAGAGAGTTAGGCTGAGTGGGGGAAAAAACTAACTTCCAAAAGTTATACATTGAAATTTTTCATTTACAAAATAATCTTTAAATGAAAAAAGTTATAGAAATGGAAGGTGGAAAGATTGGGGTGTGGGAGAGGAGAGCTCTTTAAAGGCAATCTGAATGTGGGGAGGGGGAGGGGAGTGCACAGGCCTATAGTCCCAGCGCTGAGGAGGCAGAGGAGAGGCCAGCTTGGTCTACAGAGTTCCAGGAGGGCCAGGGCTATGCAGAGAAAGGCCTTGGGGTTGGGGAGAGGCCCTCTGAGGGCTCCTGTGGTGATGGGCATATCAGTATCCTTCATGTGATCCCATATAGATGGTCCCTGATTGACAAGAGCATCTTTTCCCAGTGAGCTTTCATGAGACTGAAAATGCATTTAGGACACTAGCATACTGAGCACTGTGGCATAGGCTGGTCTGCCTTAAACATGTTCAAAGCATGTTCCGATTGTCCCCAAAACCATTAACACGAGAGGGGTTCAATAATAAAGCGCTGACTGTGGCATGTACACAGATGGGATAGAAAACACAAGAAACGACATGCTGAACACACTGGCAACTCAGCATACTACAGAATTCCATTCGTCCTGTGATCGCATGGTTGACTGAGAACTGAAGTCGAAGCATGCTGCTGCTACCCCACATCACGAGAGAGGGATTACCACACTGCATAACCACCTCAGAAAAAAATTCAGTTTTTGGAAGAGCAGTCACTAAGACCCGTGAGATGGCTGGACATCTCCAATAGCATTACTAATATTCTCCCTAGTTTTGCTAGTTGGACTGTTTGCCTGTCAAAGCCAGTAAGCACCATACCCTCTACTCTCTCTCTTCACCAGTGGTGTGCAGAAGCCACCCCATGTCATCAGAGCAGAGTAAAATTTCAGGAAATTTGCAAGCTGGTTGTTAGATTACTTGTTATTAAAGTTATAAATACTTACAATTAAATAAACTATATTAACAGCAAAGAAACAGCCTAACTTGTCATTGCTTAATTATTTTACTACATAGTATTATCTACACTTCAAATATATATTATATATCTACATATGTGTGTGATTTTTATATATGATATATTTTATCCACACACACACATAAAATGCTGTTTGGCAGAACACTACATTACTCCATAATGGGCATCTCCTTATTTATTTATTTATTTGTTTGTTTGTTTGTTTATTATATATGAGTACACTGTAGTTGTCTTCAGACACACCAGAAGAGGGCATTGGATCCCATTACAGATGGTTGTGAGCCACCATGTGGTTGCTGGGAATTGAACTCAGGACCCCTGGAAGAGCAGTCAGAGCTCTTAACCGCTGAGCCATCTCTCCTGCCCCATGTGTCTCTTCTTTTGCTGTTGTTGAGTTCAGGGACTTGGTCCTGCTATGTCGATCAGGTAGACCTTGAAGCTAAGCTCCGAGTGTTGGCACTGTGTATGCCCTAGCTTACATTTCTCTTATCAACACCATATTCAGTGGCCTCCTGTCAATAGCTTCAAATCATCCACCGTGGTGGAACTGTGTACACTAAGGAAGTCAGTGGAGGCTAGAAGTCAAGACTGATGTTTTTGTTTTCCACAATAGTCTTAGCTTAAAGAGTTGAAGGCAACATTAACCAAGACAACAATACTTGAAAGTGCATTGTGCTGTAGCCATTATAAGTAGCACTCCCCAAATGAGGAAATATTTGAAAGCTATTACTTAATTCATTGAAGTTCTTATATCATTGACAAATGAGTGACCTATTCATCTTTTTAAAACTTATTCTATTTTTGAAATTATGTGTA
Source organism: Uromys caudimaculatus (assembly GCA_028551405.1). Taxonomy (NCBI): domain Eukaryota; kingdom Metazoa; phylum Chordata; class Mammalia; order Rodentia; family Muridae; genus Uromys; species Uromys caudimaculatus. The sequence continues at coordinate 62,874,486 of CM052705.1, read as the reverse complement.
AATGGGGGGTAAGGACAGGCATATGTGAGTAACATACCCAACGAGTTCAGAAGAGGTGTCAAACACCCTGGGGCTGGAGTAACAGGCAATTAGGAGCTAACAACGTAGGTACTTAGGTACTAGGAACTGAACTTGAGTCCTCTGGAAGAGCAGTAAGCCTATCTAAGCAGTAATGTCTCATCCTACTGATGAGCCAGACACCTCTCCAGCACCCATGGCCTGATTATTTTGTTTCATCTTTCATTAACAACAATAACACCGAAAATATCGATCAACATCAGAAAACTCATTCCTCAATAACATGAGCAGTTTCTTGACCCAATCTGATAATGTCAGAATAAATCATAGTGTGGTTTGCTTTTCATTGTTGTCGCAAAGATAATTCTAAAGAACCAATGGAGATTTAGCAAGAAATAGCACCTAACACTGAAGTTATATTTATAGACTACAAAACAAAGTGTTATAATTTAAAATTGTTTCTAAACTAACACAGTGCAGCTATGATCTGTTGGTCTCAGACATACAGTTTAAAAAATAGTATTTACCTGTCCTGATATGAAAGTCTTTCTTCATCATTTTAGTCACCAGAAGCTTATCCTCTTGTAGGGAGCAAAAATTAAAATATAATTTTTTAAAATATTATATAAGAGTAAATATCTTATAACATAAATATTTTATAATTAAATTATTTTCTTTTTACTTTTTTCTGTTTATTTATTTGTTTATTAAATGGGTCTTATATTACAGCACAGGCTGGTCTTGAACTATTGATGTTCCTGCCTCAACCTCCCAAGGACCAGGATTATAGGCATGAACTGCTACATTCAGCTTAATTCGTTCTCTATATTTCATTTAACTATTTTAAAATAACACATACCTTTATCACATATTGTAAGTGCGATATATAATCTTAGTTAATTTGACTACATTTTGGAACAATTAAAACCAAGATGCTGGGCACACCAATTATTTAAAGCATGAAGACAGACCGTAAATTTGCCCATGCCCAGTGGCAGCCCATATAAAAGGACATGCAAGAAGGAAACTGCATTTTTGCCTGCAAAAGCAAAACTTCAGTCTATAACTTCTGATCCTTTAGAGAACCAACAAATACAGTAAGGGTAACTCTGACATCGAGGATTGTGTTTAACGTGTGTGTGGTGCGTGCATGTGTGTATGAAGGTGTACTTATAAGGATACAGAAACCAATCAAACGGTTTGAAAAGCCCTACCCTTGCTCACCCAAAAGGCTTCCTTAGCACTGACTCTTCAGCTTCATCTTGGGGTTTGCGCCCTATCTACTAATTTAGATCTCTGTGAAAGCAAACGCTTTTATCCCTGGACTCCATTAAGGATGCGCAGGAGAGAACATCTGACACTGGAGATGGGTTGAAAGGCTGAGGAAATCCAGCGAGTTTCCAGCCCCCCCACTCACTTGTCCAAGAACACCTCTCCTTCATTCCCGAGACTGAGCCGGCAAGTGCTCAGGGCTTTTCAGGTGACCAATCCCTCCCCAGTCCCAGGGTTCGCAACCTGATCCAGGAAATGACAGGAAATTGAGAGATGTCAGATATGTCCTTTCTACTATATAAACAGTCTGTTCTCCAACTACCTGGCATTGTAACATAAGAGCCCAAAGTGCCCTCTGCTGGTGGCCACTGTTAGCCACTGCAGTTAAAATATAAATAAAAATAAGTAAAAATAAAAATACTGCAGAAGTCACTGGTCCACACGGTTTTTGTAGTTCACACATGGTTATACTGCATTTACCATTATGTGCTCCAACTGACAAAATGGAATTCAAGCCCCATAAGTTAAGGCAACTCTAAATTTTAAAAATCAAAAGTTTAAAAAGTTCTCTTTAAGCTTACGTCTTCAAATATTACAAACAAATCTACACAATGTGAAAGTGAACAGAGAAATCACATCTAACTACCAAGAAAGTTGTTAGAGGAGAATAACTGTCTTCAAATTTTGCATTACGTACAGTTGTAGTTCCAAAATTATCTATTAGGAGTCCACAAAGCCCCGAGGTACACCCTAACCCTTCAGCATCTCTTCTCACTCAGACTGAGCAGGCGCAGGACCGACCTCTTGGTAGACTGAGCAGGCACAGGACTGCCGTCTTTCAGGTGCTGTCGCACATGTCTACATCTAAGAATATGACTATAAGAAAGCATAAAAATTATATCCTGAAATCTTTTACAAGATGTATTGCCGGGCAGTGGTGGCGCACACCTTTAATCCCACCACTTGGGAGGCAGAGGCAGGAGGATTTCTGAGTTCGAGGCCAGCCTGGTCTACAGCGAGTTCCAGGACAGCCAGGGCTACACAGAGAAACCCTGTCTCGAAAAACAAAACAAAACAAAACAAAACAAAACAAAACAAAACAAAACAAAACAAGACTTATTTGTACATGGATAGGTGTTTTGCCTACAAAGAGATCTATTCACCAAGCGTGCAGAGTAATTCCAGAGACCAGAAGAGGATGCTGGATTCCCTAGTTCTAGAGATACAGACAGTCATGAGCAGTCATGTGAATGATGAGAACCTAGGTCTTCTAACAGAGTGGCAGGTACCATTAACCAGAGTGGCATCTCTCCAATGCCAATTCCTGGAATTATTAAAATTAAGTTTGTATATTGCTAATAATGTCATTGACTACTATTCTGTAAACTTGGATTTAAAAGAGAATTAGGGTTAGTGGACGACTTTGGTGAGTAAAGGCACTTGCTACCAGGCCTGATGATCTAAGTTGGCTCTCTGGAACCATTAGTGGAAGACAATGACTGACTCCGGTGAATTATCCTCTAACCTCCACACACATACATACATGAATACATACACATAAAAATTAAGCAAATTATATGAAGTTGAGTGGAGTAGTAAAATAAGATCATGAAAAATCAGATCAATGAATTATTGCTAAACTATACCTATGTAAGCATAATCATAAAGAAGATAATCTAAAATACCACCATGCTGTCTTTCTTTCAAAACTACTTTGTGGGGCTGGCAAGATGGCTTAGCAAGTCAAAGCACTTGCCACCATGCCCAGTGACTTGAGTTCAATCCTTGGGACCCATACGGCAGTAGGAGAGAGCACACTCCAAGTTGTCTCTGACCTCTGTATATGTGTATGCACACACATAAATAATGAATGCAAAGTGCAAAGCTACATTACTTACAGACATTTACAGTACATATTTAGCTTTATCTAGAAAAATTCTAGAAAATCTGCATTTCCTAAGTTTTAAAACTTTAATAATATTATGCCTATATACTGAGGTTATTAAAAGCTTTTCATAACTTTGGGCATAACTAAATAGGTCAATGATAATGTTTATTCCATAAGAATTTAAGAAAAAAATCTAATGTAGGTCTTTATGTAAAAGATAAATGGAGCTTGAAGCATAGTTCAGTGAGAACGCACTCACTTAACATGTCAAGGCCCCGCATTGTATCCCAGCACTGAGAGATTTTTTTATATCCATGAAATAATTCTTTTTGCAATATAAATTAATACTTATTACTTTGCTATGTGTAAAATGTCTGTGTTGCCAGTTAGGGCTGGGTGTGATAGCACACACTTGCAATGTACTTACAAGGCTGAGGCAGGAGGATTGAGCACTCAAGGTCGGATTGGGCAACAGCATAAGATCCTGTCTCAAAGAGGAAAGCAAAAATAATGACGCTTCTGACTAACATTATCCTGGAGAATCTACCGATGCTAAGCACATGATTAGGTTTTACAAAGCAGATGTCTTTTATTAAAAGGTTATTTTTAAAAGCAAATTTATTTTAATGATTTCACAGATAAAATGAGGAAAGTGTGGAGCAAAAACCCTTAACATGGTTATTGAATCAATAGACAAATATGAAAAATATTCCTGCCACATCCCCTCAAAGCACTTTCATCTGTATGAAAGTTCTACTGTTTCTTTATTTAACTGAATACTTTGTTTCTATAGTAACACTAAAGCAATAATTGGCTGCAACATCCCTAAGCCTTTAACATGGTGGATTCTTTTCAGTTAGTAAACAGTAATAAAATATAATCCTTGTTTAGAACTTCATCATCTTCCCGAATATCCCTTAATTAGTATGCAATAGGATTAAATTCAACTGTAGCCTCATTACGAGATTTTGAATAATTAGAAGGAAAAGTCCAAATTCTAAACCAAGTGCATGCATCTTATAGGAGTTGGCTGCCACCTTCAGGTTTTAACCAAATGTGTGAAAATGAGAGCTTTTATTAAATTTCCTGGAGACAGTCCCTAGGAAGTGTGGTTGAAATATTATTATTGTCTTTAAAAGTAAAATACTACTTAAGTTAACCTGTGGCATAAATGTCTGGGAAGAGTCCTTCTGTCTTGTCTTTATATCTAATGTGACTCATTCAATAACATGTAATTGGAAATGAAAACCAAAGTTTATTTGATCAGTCCCTCTAACTTCAGTTGTATAGTGGAAGCTCCCATGACACAGCCCCAAGTACAAGTGTTTTTAAAGGCTGAATCTAATGAACAATTCTTAGAAACTAGTTTAAGGCCAAGAATCATGACACATCTTGTAATCCCAAAACTTTGGAAATAGAAGAGGATTGGGAGGTTCATGTCCTTCAACTACAGAAAATCCCATCTGAAAGGGACCAGTAGGATGGCTCAGTGGGTAAAGGCATTTGCCACACAAGCCTGATGCCCTGAGTTCTATCCCCAGGACCCACATGGTGGGGGGAGAGAACCAGTTCCCTCAAAGCTATCCTCTGACCTGCACATACGTGCTGTGGTATGTGTGCACGCACACATACGAATAGATCTTAAATTAAAATGTACTAAAAGAAAAAATAATCATTTAGTTCCATGTAGCAAGGTCTGGAGAGATGGCTCAGAGGTTAAGAGCACTTCTGGTGTGTTTCCAGCACCCACATTGGGCGGATCATGACCTCTTTTAATTCCACTTGCAGGGGTTTCTATATTTTCTTCTAGTCTCCACAGACACTCATATACACATCACACATAAACAAAACAAAACTTTATTTTTTAAAAATCCATGTTTTATGATGGATGGTCCCCAGGAAAGGTCAGAAGGAACTCACTTACATTGGCCAAGCTGAGATCCTCAGACACCACCAGCCGTGAGCACACTACGAGAGACGTCAAGCTTCTGAGTAGGATAGCATGTGAAAGGACTCATGAGGCTTGCAGTAAAGTTATTATTATCATTAGACTTCAGTAGAGTTCCAGGAGGGGGCTTTGTCCTGGCTAAGATGCTCACAGGAGAGCGTGGAGCAGTGATCTGGAAATGTTACTCCTCTTAGGAGGTCCAGATGAAGAGAATAAAGGCAAAGCCCACTCAGCAAAGCAGCACTCGTGCAGCTCCAAGGGAGAACACTTGCCCTTCTGGTGCTCTACAGCAGACCTCTTTAACATCAAATTTTAATGGTTCTTGGGGAATTTCACATCATGCACCCCAATCACACTCGCCTTCCATATCCACTCCCACCCTTGTGAGCATCCCCCTGAAAAAATAAATAAAAATAAGAATAAAAACATGTTTTAAAGACAAGCCTAATTTGTGTTGTCTATATACTCACTGGAGCATGGTCAAACTCAGTGGCCTGCACCTAAAATAGAACTGGAGAGATGGCTCAGCGGTTAAGAGCGCCGACTGCTCTTCCGAAGGTCATGAGTTCAAATCCCAGCAACCACATGATGGCTCACAACCATCCGTAATGAGATCTGATGCCTTCTTCTGGGGTATCTGAAGACAGCTACAGTGTACTTACATATAATAAATAAATTAATTAATTTTAAAAAAAAAAGATGTATTCTAAAAAAAAAAAAAAAAAAAAAAAAACTGAGTCCTCCCCCTCCTGCACCTCCACCAGAAGCCATCAACTGTGGATGGCTACCCTTCAGCATCCTTATCACACTTTTAAAGAATTATTTCCAGAGGGAGGGGATAGGGGGTTTCTAAAGCAGAGACCTGGAAAGGGGGAAACACAGGAAATATAAATAACGTATCAAAAATTAAAATAAAAAAATTAAATAAAAAAAAGAATTCTCTTCAATGGCTTCCTGTTTCGACTGTTACTTATTCTTGGGGGAGCGGGAAAGTTCACAGAAGCCTTCCATGTTCCTCTTTCTCAACTGTACATCTGCAGTCATCGATATCACTGCAAAAGTAGTTTCCTTGCTCTTTAAAGTCACTGGTTCATGAGCTTCCACATGGTTTCTGACAACAGCACAGACCATGATCACAGCCCCAGATTCAGTAGAAGCACAGACCCAGACAAGGCCCTCAGAGACAGCCTGGACCATGAACAGCTACATGGCCTCAGGTGGCAACACAAGCCACTCAAATCAATATGGTCCCCTGCAGCAGCACAGCCCTCAGACATCAACATGGCTTCAGGTTGCAGCACAGACCATGGCAGTTCACAAGACCTTTGGCAGTAGCACAGGCTATGAACAGCAACACAGAGCCTGACTGCAGTAGGACCACACATCCGGACCGATCCGGAGGTAGTACAGGCCTGGACAACATCATGGCCTCCGGGTGGCAGCACAGGCCACCCAGATCAGCATGTCCCCATGGGACCTAGAAATGGCCTCAGGCAACAGCACAGACCACAGTCCTCTGCCTAGCCTTTGGTGGTAATTCAGACCACAGACACCAACTCAGACCCCAGGTGCAGTAGGACCATAGACCCTGAAATGGGCCCCCAACAGTAGCATAGACCAAGGAAATCGACGTGGCCCCAGGTGGCTGCCCTGGCCACTCATATCAGCATGTCCCTCGAAGCAACTGGCTCATAGGCATCAACAAGGCTTCAGGACACAGCATAGGTCACAGACATCCACATGACCTTATGTGGTAATATGGACCACAGACCTGGGATGCATCAGGGCCTCTGACCCACACATGGCCCTCAGTGGAAGCATGGACCACGGACATCAGCATGGCCCCAGGCAGTTGCGTGGGCCACTCACTCCAACACAGCTCCCAGGAAGCACAGTCCACAGACAACAACATCGCTTCATGCAGCAACATGGACCACGGACATCAGCATGGCCTTGGATGGCAACATGGGCCAGAGACATCAACATGGCCACAGGCCACATCAGAACCACCTACTCATGGTCATAAGTGGCAGCATGGACCCCGGGCCTCAACATAGCTTCAGGTGGTGACACAGGCCACTCAAACCAACATCCCTATCTCCCCAGGCAGCGAAGCCCGAGGACATCACCAAGGCTTCAGTCAGCAGCACAGATGGCATTTGTTCCTATGCATCTCAGGCTTCATCACAGCCTGGAGCATCAGCATGGACTACAGACACCAACATGGCTTCCGGTGATATCACAGAGCACAGTGGTCCTTCAAGGAAGTCCAAATCAAAAAGTGAACTGTCCTTCATCTTGGGCCTCCATCGTTGCCCGGATCCAGGGTAATCCCTCATCCTGGGTGGCATGCTATGGGACTGGGTCTGCATCTGCATAAGCTCTATGCTGGTATGCACCACCTTCTGATCCCACTGGGCAAGGACACGTTCTACTGTCAACTCATCCCTAACACCGGTCACCGCTGTCACATCTCTCCACAGTACGCATATCACTCCGTTCTATCTTTCCCACCTCTCCATCATTTATTCGTTCTTTGTAGTGGCACCCGCCTGTGAGACAGGGTGGCCTGGCTGGCTTCTACTGGGCCCACCTGGCCCAGATAGATCTTCATGTCTATAGTGAGGCAAGCTTATAGGCATGGAGAGAGCTTTATTTCTTTTCATCCCCATCAGAGTGGTCTTGCTGGATGTTGACATGTGTTGATGATGTTAACTGCTGATGCTCTATAAGAGAATATAGAGCCTACCAATGAGGTCCAAGTAGCTTCTACTTAGGTATCTCTGTCCTTGTCTCTGTCTCTGTCTCTGTCTCTCTCTCTCTCTCTCTCACACACACACACACACACAGAGAGAGAGAGAGAGAAAGAGAGAGAGAGAGAGAGAGAGAACTCCATAAAGACATTAGTTTTTAGTTTGTGAATCTGTGATTGAAAGTATAAAGTTTATTGTGATCTTCAAGATGGAAATCAATAGAAGATGAAGATCTCAAACAGTGATTCTCAATCTGAGGGTCACAACCCCTTTGGGGAGGTGTCCCACATCAGATCTCCTGCATATCAGATATCTACATTATGATTCACAACAGTAGCAAAATTACAGTTATGAAGTAACAACAAAAATAACCACAGCATGAGAAACTAATAAAGGGTCACAGCATCAGGAAGGTTGGGAACCACTGAACTAGAATTTGTCATGTGTTTCAAGACTGTGAGACTGGCTAGAGATCATTTAGAAAGAGGCAACCTCTCCAGAAGTAACTGTAACACAAGGAAGCCTTGAATACAGTCAGCTGATACCAGCAAGTTCAATGCCAAGGAACTGTACTCTCTCAGCTCTTCCACTGGAGAAAACCTTGCCTACATTTCTCAGCTGTTACTGTCCCAGCTTCACCATCAGAGTTTACTGACTGACTCTATTTCCTCAGTTAGTGAAGAACACCAAGGAAGGGTCATGTCAACTCATCAGGAAACTGGGACTTAGATCAGACAGATGTTAGAGAAGTGGTATTCTCACCAGAAGCACATCAGGCACGGCACACTCACTGGAGAAAGTAGAGACGGGGTGTTGCATAAGCAAAGAGAGTCAAGTCCAGCTGGGGGTAAGAAACAAAGCTCAGTGCTGGGTTTTAGAAATACTGTTAACGTTTCCTACAGAAAAAAAGTCAGGCTATCACAATTGCTCCAGTAAATATACCAAAAGCAAAAACCAGAGACATTAGGAGGAGGAGTGTACTGGCTAATTTTGTCAACTTGACACAAGCTGGAGTTATCACAGAGAAAGGAGTTTCAGTTTAGAAAATGCCTCCATGAGATCCAGCGGTAAGGCATTTCCTCAATTAGTGATCAAGGGCGGAGGGCCCCTTGTGGGTGGTACCATCTGTGGGCTGGTAGTCTTGGGCTCTTTAAAAAAGCAGGCTGAGCAAGCCAGCAGAAGCAAGCAAGCCAGTAAGTTACATCCCTCCGTGACCTCTGCATCAGCTCCTGCTTCCTGACCTGATTGAGTTCCAGTCCTGACTTCCTCTGGTGATAAATAGCACCGTGGAAGTGTAAGCTCAATAAACCCTTTCCTCCCCAACTTGCATCTTGGTCATGATGTTTGTGCAGGAATAGAAACCCTGACTAAGACAAGGAGAAAGGTGGCAATTTCAGAAAACGCTTGCTAATTAGAATCTGTGAGAACAGATTGTGAAGTGGAATAAAATATAGAGTGGGACGTATACTCAAAGGACTCGATATTCTACCAGAGACTCATGCTCATCCATGCTCATTGCTGCTGTACTCTTAACAACCAGAAATTAGGAAGAGCCTAGACCAACAGATGAACGGATAATAAAATGTAGTACATTTACACAATATTATCCAGCTGTTAAAAAATGAAATCCACAGGTAAGGGATGTAGCTAGAAAAAAATCATCTGCAGTGATGTAGCCCAGGCTCAAAATGACAAATTTTGTATGTATGTATGTATGTATGTATGTATGTTTTGTGTGTGTATGTATTATGTACATATATTAGCTTTTAAGCCTTCAATAGGCATGCTGTAATTCATATAACCACAGAATTTAGGTATAGCGTAAGGAACTGGGGGGAGGGAAAGCTCTCCCAAGGAAGGAGAAATAGAATATATTGTAATGAAGAGACAGAGGGTGACACTAGAATAGTAGTATTAACCAGGGAGAGGGAGGAAAGATGGGAGTCCGGCAGAGGACACAAGGAGGGACAGCTAACAACACGAAGGGCCATTGAGGGGACACATGAAGACCTACTGGAGTCAAACTATGGAGGAGACAATGCTTCAACTAAACATTTTCCCCAAGTGAAACTCCCAGTGCCTGAAACGGATTAAGCATAACTGAATTTGGCCAAAGGGGCCCCATGGAAACTCCAAAACAACTCAGGCTATTGCCAAGGCCAATTAATGCTTGCTCTCCACAAACTGATAGTAAGGCCCTATTGCTGAAGACAACACTTAACACATCTCACTGAACACTGAGAAGTTAAGCGGTACGTAACTAAAGCCTTCACCCCTACTGAGCAGTATCTATGATACTAGAAGGTAATTTGCACATTAATAGAAGAGAAGGGTAACCACCAACCTAGTTACAAAACCTGCAATCTACAATGGTGACCTGCCTGCATGATTCACTGGTACAATAATGGCACAAACATCAAGAGTAACCAACCACAATCTGGTTGGATTTAAGGCCCACTCCGCAAGATGGAACCCATACCTGACACTGCTTGGGTGACCAAGAACCTGAGACTACATAGGCCTAGGAAAAAAAACAAATACTATTGTTCTACTAAGGAACATGAAAACAAAATGCTCTAAAGATATTCTACTATACCCATAGATCAGTGTCTCACCAGGCCATCATCAGAGAAGCTTCCTGTTGCAGGAGATAATAACAAATAACCTGCAGTCAGACAATGTGTAGAGTAGGAGAATTTTGAAACACTCAGTCCTAAATGGGATGTCTTCACCAACCCCTCCCCTCAGGGCTCAGAGGAAGAAGAGGCAGAAAAATTGTAAGAGCCAGAGGGAATGGAAGACAAGGAAACAAGACCTTCTAGACACACAACATGACTGAAACACATGAACTCACAGAGACCATGCAAGCATGCATACGTGCTGCACAGATTCAAGCCAGCAGGCCCAGAGTGCTGAGAAGGGGAAGAACACATGAGCTCCCATCCTTAGCAAAGAAGCTATCTCCAAGAGTTAACTGCTCAAAGAAAAAAACAGCTGTAGTGGTTTAAATGAAAATGGCCCCCAAAGGCTCATATATTTGAATGCTTAGTCATCAGAGAGTGGTATTACTTGAGAGGGATTAGGAGGTGTGGCCTTGTTGAAGGAAGTGTGTCACCAGGGGTGGGCTTTGGGATTTCCAAAATCCAAGCCAGTCCTAATGGTTCTTTCTTCCTGCTGCCTTTAGATCCAGATGCAGAACTCTCAGCTGCTTCTCCAGCATGTCTGACTGCATGCACCACACTCCTCACCATGCTGACAATGAACTAAACTTATGAAACTGTAAGCAAGCACTAACTAAATGCTTTCCTTTATAAGAATTGCTATGATTATGGTGTCTCTTCACTGCAATAGAACACTGACTAAGATAGTTTTATCCAAAGGAGTCTCAGTGGGTATATAAACCACACTAATGGCAGGCCCCATGCCCAGGAATAGATGGCCAACACAAAAACTCAATGGTATTTTTGTAGAGTTTTCTGTCTTATCTTGCTTTGTTTGGGCTTTTTAAAAAAAGCTTACTGGTCGTTTGTTTGCATGCTATGGTTTTTAATTTTGTGTTTTGTTTATATGTGTATGCGAGTTTAGTTTTGTTGGGTAAGGATATGGGAAAATCTGGGAGGAAATGGGGAAAAGGGAATCAGAATACTTCGTATGAAAATTATTTTCAATAAAAAATTAAAATGAACACATATATGTAATAAATACAATCTTTCTATGTTATGCCATGTTGTAAGCATTCCCCTATACCCTTGCTATATATTAACTTATTAAATTCTCACTACAACCCTAGAGTCTCAATTATTATTTAATTCTCAAATGGGGAAACTAGGGCCTTGTAGGCTAAGTTTCCAAGCATATAATCAGTTACCCTCAGAACTCACAACCAGAAACATGTAGTTCCAAAATCTAGGAGTCAAATCACCTACCACAGCCTTCAGAGAGTGTAAAAGCAGGTGGTAGGTTGAATAGAGAACCAAAACAAAAATGGAACCAGGGGGAAAAATCCTTGGTTTTCTGTATGTTCACAGTACCAAGACCATGAGCTACAGGCTAGCCCAACTGGCATTATGAAATGTGAAACCATGGTGAAGGTAGTAATCAACCTGCAATTTGTCAGGATAATGAAGTTGAAGCCCAGGCATGAGGGTAGTCATTCAAAGAGAACAGAATGAAGGTCTAGCTGGCTGACTGAAGCAAAGGAATTCAAGCCAACAGGGAAAATGTCAGAGAATGAAGACAATGAAAATCACCCCATTGTTCCTTTGATAAGGTAAAATAGGCATTCCTATATATTGTTAGTAGAATTATAAACTGGGTACTGTTTATTTATAGAGAAGTTTGGCAATGTCTAGTAAAATATAAACCAAAATAAATATTCCCAACAATTCAATCCAGCAATTTTACCTGAGATAGGAGATATATCCATGTCATCTTCACATATTGTCTTAGGGTGTGAAGAGACACCATGACCAAGGCAACTCATAAATGACAACATTTAACTGGGGCTGGCTTACAGTTCCAGAGGTTCAGTCCATTACCATCATGGCAGGAAGCATGGCAACGTCCAGGCAGACATGGTGCTGGAGGAGGAGCTGAAAGTTCTACATCTTGGGCTGAAGGCAGCAAGGAGAAGACTGACTCTTCCACACTGGGTGAAGCTTGAGCACTAGGAGCCCTCAAAGTCTGCCTATACATTGACACACTTCCTCCGACAAGGCCACACCTCCTAATAGTAGCACTTCCCATGGGCCAAACATATTCAAACCACCACAGAGACTAAAAACATTATGTACAAAAGTGTTCACTTCAGACTTGTTTGATTGGCCGGGCAGTGGTGGCACACGCCTTTAATCCCAGTACTTGGGAGGCAGAGGCAGGCAGATTTCTGAGTTCAAGGCCAGCCTGGTCTACAGACTGAGTTCCAGGACAGCCAGGGCTACACAGAGAAACCCTGTCTTGAAAAACAAAAACAAAAACAAACAAACAAACAAAAAAACAGACTTGTTTAAGAAAGGGGAGGGAAAGTGTAGGTGTAGATGAAATCCAAACTGACCTCCATGTGCAACCTTCATTCAGAATAGACTTGGCAGACACACACAAGTCACAAGCAATTATCAAGATATATTATGCTTGAAAATATTATGCTTGAAAAAGGATGCAGAAGAGTAAACTACAATCTTCCTTTAGTACAAAAAAACAGGCCTTCTGTATTCCTTCCTCCTTAACTGGAAGACAAATGTAGAACAGACTCTTACAAAATCTTCTGAGCCTTGGGATGGAGGTAGAAAAGTTACAGAGACTCAGGAGGTCAAGAAGGCAGTGACCAGCAAAGCAACCTCCCTCCTCAGGAGTTTAAACACAGGCCATGACCTCAACTGAATGTTCCTTTGGACAGTGCACAGCAAAAGTAACAAAATAAAAGCTCTCAAGGAAGGAAGGATGAGTGATGTAATCCTGGGCTTCCTCTCTAGAGAAGGCAAAGACTCAGCAGAAGCTTTGGACCTCAGTGAGGTATAGTGCACACTCTCATGTAGTGGACAATTGTTATTATATACATAAATATTTACAAGATAGGATTTAACACCACAAAGTATATGATCAAACAAAAGACTGCAACAGTCTTGGGAGGCAGAAGCAGATGGATCTCTGAGAGTTCAAGGCCAGACTACTCTACATAAATGTTAGTCCAGGCTAGGACTAGATGGTAAGACTCTGTTTCAAACAAAACTGCTAGGGGTCATGGCTAAAAAAATTTAAAGTGCTCAAGGTACTTAAGTATAATGACCCACTTAGACACTTATATAACCTACTGAAATCCAAACTGACCTCCACAGGCAAGCACCTCACTATCTCCACCAAACAGATAGCAGTTACAGAGCCTTCCAGTAGCAGAATATTTTCCTCAATATCCCTGTAAAGAAGGTAAGGTTGAGTCTCTGCCTAATGATCTTCTTCCTCACCGTCGAACATAATTTATAATCTTGAGTAGCAGTGGTGAAAGGTACCATATGGCCTGCTTCTAAAACCAGAGGACTCCAGCACTCTCCCCTCCAGGTCACCCATCCACACCCTCTTAGCAGCAAATAGACAGAAAAGGAAAGAGTACGGAAAGGTGAGCTAACTACTCTCAGCCTCCTTTTGATAAAATGTGTCTTGAAAGAGAACATAAGCTTCAACTTTTGGTTACAAATTTTGGTTTTCCATAGCATAACACACATTTCTTTTCCTAAAAGATAAGGTATTTGACACTGTTCCAAAATGTTCATGGCACTTTGCCTTTCATAGCTTGAGAAAAATATTAAGGCCAAAAAACAACAACAAAAAAACAACACAGGACAAATATGTAGTCAGAATTCTTACATTTTAATTCATTTTGTTTTGAACAGGCAAAAACTAATGACTTTCAGCTTATATATCAAACACAAATGTGGCACATGAAAGGCCACAAAAATTTTAACTTTTTTTTTTATACACCAGGCATCATGTCTGCCTGCATGCTGCTATGCTTTCTGCCTTGATGATAATCAAGGACTGAACTTCTGGAACTGTAAGCCAGCCCCAATTAAATGTTGTCCTTTATAAGAGTTGCCTTGGCTATGGTGTCTCTGCACAACAATAAAACCCTAATTATTATAACTTTTTTTTTTTTTTTAATCACTGGCTATCCCATTAGTCAGGGGCCATTCTGTTCCAATAAGTTAGTCAGAGTGGCAGGATATATGATCTAGAAAGAACTCAGAAGTGGGCTGGAAGAGATGGCTTGGTGTTTAAGAGCATTTGCTGCTCTTCCAGAGGACCCAGGATTGGTTCCCAGCACTCTTATCTGATGGCTTACAAATGCCTGTAACTCTAGCTCTAAGGGATCCAGTGCTCTCATGGCTAGCACCCATCTACACACACACACACACACACACACACACACACACACACACACACACACACACACACACACACATTGATGAGCATTTTAAAAAAATAAATCTTAAACAAAAATGTAGGAAGCTTTGGGAAAGCAAGAGGCTGACCCACAGTGAGCAATGAGGAACTATCCCACAAATCACACACAGCACATAACCATGGATCCCTGCAGCTCATCCATGCAGATAAGGGACATACCTCCTCTCCACCTCCAGTCTGAACTTCCCTGTGGTCTTTAGTATTTGACATCTCTTCATCTTTCAAAATGCAATAGCTTACATTCCAATTTGGTGAGAGATTCTATATAGAGATCTAGGCTAATGTACACACGTCCACCCCTCACTCCCTCCCTTTCCTTGAGAGAAATGCAATTTCATTCAATCTTACAGCAGATTTACTGAGTGCAAAGGCAGATTCTTAGAACCATCAGCCAGTTCCCCTGGTCTTTTAAAACAATTACCAAAGAGGGGTAAGGCACACGGTCAGCTCTGTAAGCCAAATCCTAGGTAGCAATATACGCACCAGAACATAATGTTTGTTTTTCAGTTTGTTGGTTTGAAACAACCAACATTTATCCCAGGCCAGCTAGCTCAAACTCTGTAGCCGATTCTGACCCTAAAGTTCGGGTCTTCTGTCCCTGCCTCCCACATGCTAAGGTTACAGGCATGTGCCTCCACTCCCAGCAAGACCAATTTTTATTAAAGACAGAATAAAATCCCTCAGTGCTCAGTTCTTGGATATGAGCCAGGACAAAGGGGCTAAATGAAGTGTATTCCTTAGTGTTTGCTAGTAATTTGAACTAGATGGTAGTTGGGACTGTTTTCTTAACTGTGAGATGACAGGCAAGGTGAGCTGAATGTGAACAAGGAGCTGTGGTGGCAAAGGCCCAGAAACTGACAGTGGAAAGTAATCAGAAACAAGGCAGTGGCAGCAGTGGTACAATACACTGCAGCTTTCCAACGAGTCTCCAGAAAAAATGTCACAACTAAAAGACCAATGGAGCCGGGCAGTGGTGGCGCACGCCTTTAATCCCAGGACTTGGGAGGCAGAGGCAGGGAGATTTCTGAGTTCGAGGTCAGCCTGGTCTACAGAGTGAGTTCCAGCACAGCCAGGGCTACACAGAGAAACCCTGTCTCGGAAAAAAAAGAAAAGAAAAAAAAATGTAAAAAAAAACAACAAAAAAAAGACTAATGTGTATTAGTCCTCTATCAGATGTAGGGTTAGTGAAGTTTCTGGGTTTTTTTTTTTTTTCTCCCAATCTGTAGGTTGCCGATTTGTCCTATTGCCATTGGTGTTCTGTTCAGGAACTTTCCCCCTGATGTGTTCAAGGTTCTTTCCCATTTTCTCTTCTATTAGATTCAGCGTATCTGGTTTTACATTGAGGTCCTTAATCCATTTGGACTTGAGCTTTGTGCAAGGTGATAAATATGGATCTATTTTCATTCTTCTACATACAGACCACAGTTAGAGCAGCACCATTTATTGAAGATGCTTTCTTTTTTTCCACTGTATGTTTTTGGCTTCTTTGTCAAAGATTAAATGTCCATAGGTGTGTGGGTTTACTTCTGGGTCGATTCTATTCCATTGATCTACCTGTCTGTCTCTATACCAATACCATGCAGTTTTTATCACTATTGCTTTGTAGTACCGCTAGAGGTCAGGGAAGGTGATTCCCCTGGAAGTTCTTTTATTGTTGAGAATTGTTTTGGCTATTAGGGTGTTTTGGGTTTTTTTTCATATGAAGTTGAGAATTGCTCTTTCCATGTCTGAAGAATTGTGTTGGAATTTTGATGGGGATTACGTTGAATCTATAGATTGCTTTTGGTAAGATGGCCATTTTCACTATGTTAATCCTACCAATCCATGAGCATGGGAGATCTTTCCATCTACTGAGGTCTTAGCCAAAATGCCCAACATTGGGGAAAGGGAACTCGACAAATCCACCTCCAATAGATAGACAGGGCCTCAAGTGGAGAGACTGAGTTGCTAACCCAGTCAAAATTTCTGACCCAGGTCTAAAAGAACTGCAGGGACAAAAATGGAGAAGAGACTGAAGGAAAAGTGGTCCAATGACCAGCCCAACTTGGTATCCATCACATGGGGGTGGGGTGGAGAGGGCATCAAGGTCTGACACTATTACTGATGCTATGATGTGCTTACAGACAGGAGCCTGGCCTGGCTGTCCTCTGAGGAGCCCAACCAGCAGCTGACTGCAACAGATACAGATACTTACAGTCAACCATTTAAACTGAAGTCAGGGACCCCTGTGGTTGAATTAGGGGAAGTATTAAAGAGGCTGAGGGGGAGGGTGACCCCACAGGAAGAACAGCAGTCTCAACTAACCCAGACCCCAGGGAGCTCCCACCAACCAGGAGCATACATGGCCCAGTCTGAGGCTCCTGGCACAAATACAGCAGGGAGAAGATGGGCTTAATCCTTGAGGGACTTGAGGCCCAGGGGAGGGGGAGGCCTGGTGGTGGGGAGAGCACCCTCTTGGAGGCAAGGGGGAGGAGGAATGGGATGAGGAACTGTGGGAGAGGGGACTGATGGGGGGAGAGGAATGACTAAAATGTAATAAAATAACTAAAAAAAAAAAAGACTAATGGGAAATTATCTGTAGTAAAATACTTCATATCATTGGCAAGTGATATGAAATAGTATTCATACCATTGACAAGTGTATGCTTACCCTGATCTTAACAAGAAAGTGGAATAGTAAGTCAGAATACAGAAATTAAAGTTTTCATGGTAAGTATGAGAAATCTTTAAATTTTTTCTGGTTAAAATTTCAGAACAGAGTATACTTAGTAAAGCATAACACAACTGCATGTGTTTTTAGTTAAATATAACTTAGCTTCTTGAACACCGACATACCTCTCAGAGGAACAAGTGTGGGAAGCCGAGCAGAAGCCCTTCCACAGCACAGTGGGCCTGCTGACGCCAACACAAGTGGACTGGGTATAAACAACTGAACTTGAGTCTGAATAAGTAACACACAACACTACAAATGACATTCAAACACTTCTTTTTATTACATACTAAATTTAAAAATACAAATCTCATTAAAAATGCTTATCAAACATCATATGTATATATATATATATATATCTATATAAGCACTGCCAAATGCTACTGAAGTGGAACAGCATGCACAGCCGCTCAGGGTGGTCAGAAACAGAAGAGAGCAGCACAATGTTGCTGACACTGAATTTCTAAAGTCAAACGGTTACAATTTGGCAACTGTGGGGTAGGAACCTGCAAGGGCTATCTGCAGAGGTAAATCATAAGGAGCTAACGGAGTCATGCAGACTCCTTTGAGGAGTGTTAAGCCGGTCTTCCTCATCCTCTTAAAGGGCTATCTGCAGAGGTAAATCATAAGGAGCTAACGGAGTCATGCAGACTCCTTTGAGGAGTGCTAAGCCGGTCTTCCTCATCCTCTTAAAGGGCTATCTGCAGAGGTAAATCATAAGGAGCTAACGGAGTCATGCAGACTCCTTTGAGGAGTGCTAAGCCGGTCTTCCTCATCCTCTTAAATACATTGTAACAGAAATTAAAGTGCATGAGACCAGCAGAGAACTTCATTTGGTTGTGCCCTACATACACACTGTAGCCAACTGCACTGCCAGACTGAGGCCTCCAGCTTTCTGCACAGTTCCAGAGGCTTTCCAAGTTAATTTTGAATGTGGCTAAAGGAAGGGAGGCCAACATTTTCGAAATTGCACCAAATGGCCTTAAAGTGTTAAAAACAGTGGATTTTTTTTAAAAAGCTAATTTGGGGGATGGTAGAGTTAAGGGAAGTGTCTATATGTATTTCACTCTAGCAATAAAATTAGAATACAGATCTAGTTTTGCCTCTGGAAAATGCTTACTAAAATCTTCAAAAGTTCAGATGTGCAGAAAGCACGACAATACTGCCAGCCACTTGTCACTCTGACACTGCGCATCATAAACACCAGGCAGGATACCTGCCCTCTAAAAGCTCACAATAAACACAGGCAGCAACATGTTCACATTTGACACAATGCTACTAATAAACACTAAATACAATCTGCAAAAGAGGTCACTGCCATCAAGGCAGAAGAGAAGGAAAACCAGTGTAGAAAAGTGCTCCCTTTTCTTCTCAAACCCAACAGTTTAATTTGGGGTAAAACAAGATTGTACAGGTAGGCCACCAGTTCCAAGTATGCTGGGGACGCTGTAGATATACACTCTTACACTTATGTAGCAATTTCAGTTCTGATTGAAATTAATGCACTAATACAAATCATTTATAGGAAACATTTCATCAGTCTTTTGTACAAACACAAGGGGCAATGGTGGGGATATAAAACTGCAGATGACTGCACTGTAGTTCATCAGAGGTGAGACACACTCACATGAGTAAGACACAGAACGAAACAACACGGAGAAAGAAATACATACCAAATAGACCTGTTGGCACGGGACCTACGAGGCAAATAAACGTGATGGTCATGATTTAAATTTTATCGCTATTTCTCTTAATGACTTACTAATATGGGGTCTACTTAGAGTACTACCTAGAGGACACATTCTCTCATGACTGGATGAAAATATTAAGCTGCTGAGTACATTTTCTTGGCTCCCATGGCACATGACACTTGGTAACACTAATACGGTGGATGTGGGTAGCACTTAAACCGTGCTTACGAATGTTTAATGGAATATTTTCCTTTCTGTAGCTGTGAAATGTAAAGCTTAGATTTGCTTCCGTCCGGCCTCTTAAACCAAACTTCATCATGGTTAATTGTTGTAATTACAGCACTAAAAAAGAAAAAAGGAGAATGAATTACAATGTGATTCATTTCACTTCATTTATTTTATTATTACTGTGGGGTCTATTTCTCTTTTCTTCTTCCTTATATTTTTAGACATGCCTTTATAGCCCAGGTTGGTCCTGAGCTTGCATTCCTCCACCTCCACCTGGTTGATACTAACCTTTAGATTACTAACTTAAAGACAGGTTTCATACCAGCTAGAACAGGCTCGGCAGGTTCACTTACCAGATGTTGTACTATCAACTCAAATGCTGTTATCTAGGAAAAAGGTGGTTATTACTGTAGAAAGCTGATTCTCCAAGAATTTAACCATAAAGGATGAAGGCAATAATTAATTAATATTTCCAAAAGACCACAGCAAGATAACTTATAACTTACAGGCTATATGAATAATTATATAAACTGTATGTCTAGATTACCACTTAAAAAGACAATTTCTAGTTTTAAAGTTATATTTTAATTACAAAGTACTCCTTTTTTAAACATTTATTTTTGGCTTTTGGTTTATGTATATGAATGCTTTAGCTGCATAGTGTACAAACTGAGTGCAGTGTCCACAGAGACCAGGAGAGTCAGATCCCACGGAGCTGGATTAACTGACAGCTGTGATGCTGGGAACCAAACTCAGTCTTCTTGGAGAGCTGCTCTTAGCAGCTGAACCATCTCTCCAGTCTCACTAAATACTTGTCAAGTTTTTACTAACTTTCCTTTTCTTTCCTGCCTTAATATTTTTTGTCTGAAATACAGTCTCCTGTATCCCAGGTTGTTGCCCTCCAACTCTATTTGTAGCTAAGTGTTGGGAGCACAGAGGTCCTTGTGTTCACAGATAACCTACAGGGAAACCAAGAATGTTAAGCATGCAGGGTTCTCCACCCAGAAGTCTGGGATTGGAGGTGGGTAATAGCCTAGGTGATCCTTGTGCTATCTGAATGGCCCAGGGTTCTCCCAAGCTCCCACACACAGGACTGGAGATGGTTAAAAGTCTAGGTGACCTCTGCGCTGTCTGTATGACTGGGACAGCACCAGATCTTCCCCTAGGCCTTTAAGACAGCACATATAGATGTGTCTCTAGATACATCTTCATGGAAGAAGTGACACATATTTTAGAAGAGTTTCGATGTGTCTCCTTGTGCACACAGGATTTGTGTCACACCAGAAAATTTTTTTTCCAAATTATATGGTACTTAAATATGCCTAAAATAAACAGCCTAGACTCAGACTCTTGAAGTCTGAACCAACACCTGCTACTGAGTCACAATGAACTGGATTTTCTTCTTGCTTCATGTAAATCATTATTCTGCTGGCTGTGGCCGGTGGCATTTGCAGAGACCCCCTACAGCTAAGACTGGCCTTGATCTTCCTGTTTCTACCTCCCTAGTTCTGGGATTATAGGCTCTCCACCCTTCCCAGTTCATGTAGTGTTGGGAACTGAAACTAGGGTTACTTGTCTGCTAATCAAGCACTCTCACAACTGAGCTGCACTGCCAGCTGATGTCTCTTTTTCTAGAAAACTGAAATGGGACCAGAAGAATTAAGAATTAATAGGCCCACCAAGCCGGGCCATGGTGGCACACGCCTTTAATCCCAGCACTTGGGAGGCAGAGACAGGTAGATTTCCGAGTTCGAGGCCAGCCTGGTCTATAGCGTGAGTTCCAGAACAGCCAGGGCTACACAGAGAAACCCTGTCTTAAAAAACCAAAAAAAAAAAAAAAAAAAAAAATAGGCCCACCAAAAATTCTTAATAGTTTGGTTTGAAAGTCATTATATTAGGATCATAACTATTAATTACACTGTAAGAATTAATAAACAGGATCATTTATGGATAAATAATCACAAGCATATCCACTGTGTTAACGCTGTGATCAACTCTAATGTGACGCCTACTATACAAATACTAACGATTGTGCACACGTGATTGGATCTTACTCAAGTAAAAAGCATCCAGAGGAACTAATGATGCACGACAAGGTTCCTCCAGAGGCTGCAGATACTGACTGACAACAGAGGAACAACACTGCTCAGCGACACTGCAGTGACAGGAAGCTCCTTACCTTGTGGGACACTCATCTTTTTTATCAATACATATCGTTTGTCCACGTATATACCATTCACCATCATAATACAGTCTTCCCTCTTCAGATCTTGCACTGTGCAGATGTTTTTCCAGTTTCACAGGTGCTAAAGGGATCAGTTAAATAACTGTCACGTTAATAAGACAGTCAGAACTGTAACAGACAACAGTAATGCATGCACATATGTATGTAAAAACATCTGACATATTCTCACATGGAAACCTAAAATGCAATAAAAACAAGAACATCTCTGACTTTTATAGTTCACTATCTAATGCCAACAAAGGTAAGCAATGATCAGTGAAACAGAGCTGGGAAGGTAAGCAGGCGCATAAATAATTAATTACTAGCACCATTTTTAAACAGCTCTGAAAAATATGAATTAGATTTCCAGTGAAAGTTACTTTTCAAGTCTCCTCCCGGATAATGCAATTCATACTTGGAAAGAAGCAGAATATAATGTTTAATGAGAGGTCTCCAGAACTTTAATTATCCTTAGTAGAACTTGCATTTCCGACTCTCAGAAATGGCTTGGCATTAGCTGATGAGCTACTGCAGGGGAAACGTGTTCCTTCTGGAAACACACACGTGTGAGTGTCACAGTCATATCATGCACTAGTGGCACCTCCACCATTCATGCCGTGATTACTCAGAAAGTCACGAACACAACTTCCCATAACTTCATAACCATTGTCATCATCTGGCACTAACTTGCTTAGTTACAAGCATAGGACTCCACCTCCTGAAGGGAGGCTCCAAGTTTATCTCCTTCCCCACTATCTCTCCAAGAGCCTAAATCGTCTCTGGCACGTAGGAAGTAGCATCAAGTATATATGCGCTTGTTTTTCTTTCTTTCATTCATTCATTCATTCATTCATTCATTCATTCATTCATTCATTCATTCCATGTCTGAGTCCATCCTACGCACAAGGAGCTGTGCTGGGTGCTGAGGAAAGAATAAGGGGGGGGGGAGGTTGGAGAGATGGCTCAGTGGTTAAGAGCATTGACTGCTCTTCCAGAGGTCCTGAGTTCAATTCCCAGCAACCACATGGTGGCTCACAGCCATCTGTAATGGGATCTGATGCCCTCTTCTGGTGTGTCTGAAGACAGCTACAGTGTACTCATATAAATAAAATAAATAAATAATAAATCTTAAAAAAAAAAAAAAAAAAAAGAATAAAGAGAGGGGAGCCAGCCTCTGTAAAGTTTATAACCTAGTCAGAGGCAGACAGACAAGAAGAGAATTAGTTTAAAAGTGCCAAGAGCCAGTGAGATGGCTCCACAGATAATCATACATGCCATACAAGCCTCATGACCTGAGTCTGATGTCTGATTCCCAAAATCCCAAGTGAACGCAAAGAACCAACTCTCAAAAGTTGTCCTCTGCTCTCCACATGGGTGCCAAGGCATGCACGTGATCATACTCTCACACACACATCACACACACACACACACACACACACACACACACACACACACACACACTCACACACACTCACACACACACACTCACACACACACTCACACTCACACACACACACACTCACACACACACACACACACACACTCACCACCCAAAAAACCCCACATGCACAAGCACAATAATTTTTTCTTTAAAACGAATTGTGGAATTTATCATTCCTAAAAATAAAATGTACAGAGGTGTCATAAAGAAAAGCAGTAGAACGTTAAGCTAAATGCAGGCGAGAAATGAGAGCCATTCAGCTGGAAGTGGGACTCTAACCAATGGGGGCTAATCAGTAGTGTGAGGACCAGAAGCTATATAAAAGCCAGGCAGCCTGTAATCTCAGCACAGGGGAGCAGAAACAAGGGCTCTCTGGGACATTCACAGGAGCTAGATTTACCAGAATCAGCACTCTATTCAATAAAAAACCTTGTGTCAGATAAGTAAGGTAGAGAACCATCAAGGACAAATCTCTAGTGCCACATATACAGTCATGCACCCACACACATGACCATATGTACACACACACACACACACACACGCACACACACACACACACACACACACACACACACACACACACACGCACACACACCTCCCCCAAATTAATGACTCAAAACATTCTAGAGATTTAGGCACCTGACGCTCCAGTCAAGGACAGTACATAGCTTTAATTTCCTGATATGAAATACAGTTTAAAGGAACCATTGAAAGAAAAAAAAAAACTGGAACACTCTTATACTTTTGAAATGAAACAAGAAATTCTTTTCCTTAATATTTAAAAGATTTTTTTAATCTAACACCACTTACAACCCCATTATAATCCACTAAAGAATTACCAAAAAAAAATCTACAAAAAAACAAAAACAAAAACCAAAAGAAAACCAGAGACCAATGTTCATCACAACTTGGGCAAGTTGTCTTAGAGTTGTAAAAAAATAAAAAGGTTAAAAAAACATATATAATCTTAGCACTCAGGAGTCCAGGGCAAATAGGTCATAATTTTAGAAAAGACCTATTTCAAAACAAAACATGTGGCAGATAAATCTCTCAGGACTCCACAGACAGAATTCTATCTCTGTTCAGGAAAAAAGGTTAAAAAAAACAGAAAGAAAGGAAGGAAGGAAGAAAGGAAGGAAGGAAGGAAGGAAGGAAGGAAGGAAGGAAGGAAGGAAGGAAGGAAGGAAGGAAGGAAGGAAGAGGAGAGGAGAAGAGAAGAGAAGAGAAGAGAAGAGAAGAGAAGAGAAGAGAAGAGAAGAGAAGAGAAGAGAAGAGAAGAGAAGAGAAGAGAAGAGAAGAGACCACTCCTAAGAAATTTAGTTTACAACTCCAGAGATTCTGACTCCTGGAACCAATTTGTGAGTTCCCAACACTTCCCCTAAAGAAGTAAGGGGCCAATTTAAAAAACAAACAAACACACACACACACACACACACACACACACACACACACACACACACACACACACCCTGGGTAAATGCATCTTGAATTACAGATCTAATATCAGTAAGAACTATAAGGCTTAACAATGAAAGAAGGAAGAAATACAAAGCACTGGGAACTTTCAAAACTTATACAGGAGACCCCTGATCGCTCATGTCGGTCTGAGTTCACTGGCCAGTGGAACCACTATTGTGCTCCTTCTCAATATGCAGGTGATTTAACCACCCCGACCGAACAGCTCTCCACAGAATATGTCACAACTCATAACTCACGTTCTGTTTTAACTCGGTGTGGACCCAATGTAGCCATTGCCTAAGAAAAAAGAGAGGGGGAGAGGAGAGAAATCTGAATTCTGACTAAAAATAGATTTTGCTATCTATAATACATACAATAAAATATAAACATTATATTCTCGTTTTCTCCTGGTGCTGGGAACCCAAGAGATCACACATGCTAGGCAAGCACACCAGAACTAAGAGGCATCCCCCAGCCTCCAGACTAATGATGCCTGAAGTCATAGAGAACACCTTCTTCCGTGGCCACTATTAACAGCTGAAATATTTTCTCTGGGCAATTTATAAAATGAAAATTTTTTTATATTTTAAAGATATTTATTTTATGTTTGTGAATACACTTTCACTCTCTTCAGACACACCAGCAGAGGGCATCCAGATCCCATTACAGATGGTTGTGAGCCACCACAACCAAAATTCCCACCAAAATGTTGCTGGGAACTGAACTCAGAACTTTTGGAAGAGCAATGACTGCTCTTAACCATTGAGTCATCTCTCCAGCCCAAAAATGGGAATTTTTAATAAGGAAAGCAAGCCTCAAACCTTGTAACCCAGCTCCCAAGAAGGCCAAGAAAGGAGGCTTACAAGTTCAAAGACTATGGGAGCTACACAGTGACTTCTAGGGCAATCTGAGCAAAATAAAAAATAAAAATGGTAATAGAAATAAATAAAAAGTAAAAGAATGACAAGATACATAGCTCCAGTCTTAAACAAGCAGCAGAGTCCACTTATGCCTCCATAGTTAGTAATGGAATATAAAACACATGGGCTCAATGTATTCATTCAAAAAATATTTACTGCGTGCCTTCTATACACCAGAAACAGACAAAATTCTGAACCCGAACACTCTAGGCAAACTAAACATATGCTATTCCATACTCTTGTATAAATTATTACATTATTACAGGAAAAAAATACAAGCTACTGACATGTCTCTATTCTTAAAGTATTCTACAGCCCATGTTAAGCAAAGTATATTTACAACAATTATATTTTCATATATTGATGAACAACTCTTAAAAGGCAGAGTATAAAATGCACTTCCGCTGCACCGCTCGCTAATCATACCTTCCTAATCGTTGTCCAGTCCTCAAGGATATCGAGGTCCTGCAGCATATAAACTATATATGGACGTTGAGGCGTCAAGGTCAACTCGGCAACGAGAACGTCACACTCAGTAAGCTGATGCAGGAAGACTATGGGTTCAAGGCCAGCCTGGGCTACATACAAGACCTTGTGTCAAAAGCACCTGTACAAACTAACCACGCTGCATCATGAGCAGCTGTGTCCCCTCCGCCCTGTGCACTGGACACAGCAATTTTCAAAGCTGAGCACAGTGTGAAAACCCAGAGAGTGTGGGAAAGGATATCAGAGACAACGACCGGCTTCTTTTTGTCAGGGCTGAAAGGATCCTTCCTCTTTTTCCTTGACTGAAGCTCATCATTCCACAGTTCTGCAAGGGAATCAAAGCGTGAGTGGCTTCCAGTGGCCACAGGAAGAAAAGGCAGCACAGAATTTCATGTTTACTGCTTATTTACATACAAATCTCCAAGGAAACTACACACAGAGGTAGTTTGTTTTCTTTTTCACTTTTTACATTTATTTATTGATACATAGTATGTGTTGTATGCACACTTGCACACGACAACATACACATGGAGGTCAGAGCAACTCATGAGAGTGGGTTCTCTCCTTCTACCACGTGGGTGCTGGGGATCAAATTCAGGTTGCCAGCCTTGGGGGCGAGCACCTTTGCCACTGAGCCATCTTGCTAGTGGTTGCCCTGAGGTAGCTATGCTTTTTACTTCAGTTTTCCAGACAAGGACATCGATTTAGAAAAACTAAGCAACTGTTCACAGACACCCAACTCCTGAGCAAGGCACCCACACTGATCTAATCACATCTGCCCCAACTATAGCAAAGAAACAAAATCAAAACCCAAAAAACAGTAACACATCCTCAAGAACTGTGGGCTGAGCTACTAAACCTTCTACCAGTGCACAACAGAGCACTGCCCTATGGTCATCCTGACATGGCCACACTTCATACTGACCTAATCTAATCATCACGGCACTGCTTCCTTTCTCCTGTAACATTTACCCGTTGCCTGGAAGAACACAGGAGGCTGTCTTCCAGTACAGCCCCATGGGTAGCTCCTGTCACCCTGCTGGTCTGTCCCTTTTCCTATGCTGTACCCTTTTACATCTTTCTAGAGTGTGACTCTGAACGTAAGGACCTCAGAAGTCTCCTCCCCACCCCTCCAGCGAGGACCCTGCATTTGCATAGCAGCCCTCTGAGAGCACGGGGGCTCTTGGGGACACCACACCACAAGCAGCCCTGACCTGAGGTGATGTCGATGCTGTGCCTGTCCTCCTCAAGCCTTCTTATCTTCTCCTCAAGCTCACTCTGGACTGTATCATACAACAGAAGCTTTTCACTCTGGAAAGAAACACGATACTTAAGTGAGAGGAGAGAAATACCAGTTCATCTTAACTAGCAATACCAAATGACTTAGAGGACTTTAATATAGCGTGGCTTTGGTTTGTCTTTGTTTTTTGGCTTGGTTTGGTTTAATAAATGGTTGTTGTATTTTTTTTTCATTTATCTAAATTATTTTTGCTGCTCCCGCCCCCTACTATGAGGATTGAAGCAAGGTGTGTGCATACTAGGTAAGTGCTCGCCTCTGAGCTACATCTTAGCCCCCAAATTTAAAATTTTGAAGAAGAAATGTTCAGTATATAAAAGAAATAAAACTAGGGGTCAGATATAAAAACAGATTTAACTAAGTAAAATAACATCCTGTTTAAGAATATCTAAACTGAAGCCAGAGAGGTGGCTCAGGGCACTTGTTGCTCTTACAGAAAACTCAGGTTCAGCACCCAGCACCTATGTGGTGGGAGCTCAAAATCATCTGTAACTCCAGCTCAAGGAGATTTGATGCCCTCTTTTGGCTTCCATACACACACATACACACACACACAAATTTAAAAAATAAAATTTTTTAATTAAGTAAAATATTGGGTCTTTACATCATATTAAATACAGCAATATATCACAAAAAATATTTAGGCACAAATTCTAGAGCCACTTAAAGTAACTCATTAAATATATTTCAGCTAGAATATACTAAAGCAATAGACTGACTTAGAAAAAAGTGGTATGTTAACTCAATTATAAAATTATAGATTAATCACATCAGACTCACTTCCTAAAATGGACAAGACGAGGTGGAGGATATCGCCTAACAAGAGAGCACTTACTTACCTACCATGCTAAGGGCGTGGTTCAATCCTTAGCACCACAAAAAATATAAAACCATGAATGAAATAGACAGTGAGTAAATAAACAGGTAGAAAGATAGATAAACAAACAAAAGAAACCAACCAATGGGGGATACATACAGGAAAACTTCAGGTATGTGCAGATTGAAATCTGTATCAGAAGAATTCACGATCGACACATGGACCTGCTACCTACAAGAGTGTGGCCTACCCAACTTTCCCCACAAGAAACCTTGTCTATTCCAGTAGAGTGCCTACCGGATACAAGAGAGACACTTGTATCTATAGTATCCCAATATTGACTTGAAATAATCTTGTGGTGGGTGGCTTGTGACTCTGTTAGCGGCTTGTCCCCTCTCTAACTTCGTATTAGGGATTAAAGCTGCCCATGTACGTACCTGGCAAGTGCTTACCACTGACCTATACCAGCCATCTTTTATTTTCAGTTTGTGATAGAATCTTACTAAGTTGCTCATGCTGACCGAGCTCAGTCTGGAGTCTAGACAGCCCATTAACATGGGATCCTACTGCCTCAACCATCCATGAAACTGGAATTACATACCTTCTCTACCTAGCCTTATAGGCGTTTATTAAAGGTCCTCTGTATTATATTTAGATACATTTTATAGCTTTTTATAAAAAGAGCTACAGTGGTATCTAACCAAAAACAATGAACTAGAACTTGTAGCCCTGGGTTTTAATCTGATCTGGTAAAACAGTGATTTTATTTATTTTACTAGTGTTATTTAAAATTACATATTTATTTTTTATGTATCTGAGTCTTGACTGCATGTGTACCATGTGCATATCTGGTGCCTGAGGAGACAAGAAGATGGGGATGGACTCCTTGGAAGGGAGGCCAACCTGGTTCATCTAAAGGAACAGCCAATGCTCTGGATTGCTGAGCCACCTGTCTAACCCCCGTCAGTTTGATTGATTGATTGATTGATTGATCTGTCCTTCTGTCTACCTATCTATCTACCTACTACCTAAATACCTGTTTATTTACTTACTGTTTATTTTATTCATGGTTTTCTATTTTTTTTATTTTTATTTTTTTGTGGTGCTAAGGATTGAGCAAGCTCCTTTAGCATGCTAGGTAAGTGCTCTCCCATGGGCTTTATCCTCACCCTGTTTGTCTCTATGGTAGAGAAAAGACAGGAGTTAAAGAGACAGCAAAGTTATGTCTACAGCAAACTATGCTGAACTTGCCATATCTAATCTGAACTCAGAAGCTCAGCTGTGATAAAAGCTATAGTGGAACAAATGTCATGTGAAAAACTGTACCAGCAGATGGAGCAAAGGCAACAGAGGGTGGTGGGATGGATGAAGGAAAAGTACACAATATGAATATATGAAAGTATCCTAATGAACCCTATTGCTTTGTACACTACAATGCTTAATAAAACACTAAATATAAGGACTGGAGATATGGCATAGTTAGTAAAGTGACTGCCATGCAAGCACAAGGACCCCAATTAGAATTCCCAGGACTCACTAAAAAAGCCACGGTTAGTAGAACACTCCTGTAATCCCAGTGCTGGGGACATAGAGACAGGATGACTCATTCCTAGAGCTTGCCAGCCAGGCAGTCTAGCCAACTCAGCAAACTCCAGGCTCAGTAAGAGACCCTATCTCCAAAACTAAAGTGGAGAGTAACAGAGGAAGACATCAGATGTCAACCTCTGACCTCCACATCTGCATGCATGCACATGTAGTCATGATGCACACAAATGTGCACACAAACGTGCACACAAATATGTACACAAAATATGTATGCCTGGGTGAAAATAATGATCTCATTACATGATGCTCTCAATATTCCCTTTTCCTTGTTCCTCTGACGTATGAAAAGTCTTCTGAAATATTCCAACTATATCTGTATTGTGCTACTGAAATTAAGAAGTTACAGAAAAGAGAAAAGGGAAACGGGCCTCCTTAAGAGACAGGCCTCATGGCAGCTTCACGTAGATCTATTTCCCCAAGCAAAGATGACTTACATAAAAAACTGAAGTGATAAGGCTTTGCTTTATGAATATGAAGCTAAACTGGCATATTCTCTTTGCTTTATACTGGCAAATTTGCTCTAGGCTAAGCAAAAATTCTCTAAGTCCACTAATCGGTTTTTAAAGATTTATATATTATGTGCATTGGTGTTTTGCCTGCATTTCTCTCTGTGTGAGAGAGTCAGATCCCTTGGAACTAGAGTTACAGACAGATGTGAGCTGCCATGTGGGTACTTGGGATTGAACCCTGTCCTCTGAGTGCCCTTAATCACTGAGCCATCTCTCCAGCCTCCCAACTAATCATTATGATTTGTTTTAAAAAGTCCACAACAAGAAACTGAAATGTTTGAAGCTTTCAAGGCCTTTCTAAAAATATTAAATATATACTGTACAGAGCTAGCCAGACATGGTAGACTTCAACCTTAAGTAGCGGGTTTCCCAACAGAGTAGTGAAGAGCTGGGACTCAGTAGCTCAGTTGGTAAAAGTGCTAGTCTAGCATGCACAAGGCCCTGGCTTATATTCTTAGCACCTCATAAACCAGGCTTAGTGGCACACACTTTGAATCCCAGGCTTAGGGAGTTCAAGGCCGGCCTGGTCTACATAGTGAGTTTCAGGCCAGCCAAGGCTACATAGTAGTACCCTGTCTTTAAAAAAACAAAAACAAAAGTATACCATTAGGTATATCCTGCTTCAGAAAAGAAAGATTACAGAATGAAATGCCTTGAATCTAGTCTCATTTCAGCCCCTCCCTGAATTACTCTTGTCAATGCTGTGGCAAAACATGTATCCGGCAAAAGCAGCTTAGGAAAGAACAGTTTATTCTGGCTTACAGCCGAGGCTGCGGGCACGTTACACCCAGTCAGGAAGTGGGATAATGCTAGTACCCAATTCTCTTCCTCCGTATTCAGTGTGGGACCCTAGGCCATGGAATGCTGTCGGTCATATTCAGGGTGCGTCTTCCCCCTCTTCAAACAGCCTTACAAACATGCCCAACGCTTGTTTCTAAATCCAGGCAAGTTGACAGTGAAGATTAATCTTCACACTCCCCTTCAGAAGCCTCCCAAAGAGAGAGAAACATAGCATACTTGAGCAGCCAGAGGCCACTGCAGGGTTGGGGGAGAACACACAACTCTGCATGCCTGCACTGGTTTTCTGTTCAATGGCTGACTACTTACAAGGGATCCAGCCCTCTATCCTCATAGTCAGACCAACTGAACCTATTCATGAGTCCTTCCCCAGGCTGACAGCTTTGCTAGCCTCATTAGGGCAGTTCTAAGGAATCCCAGGATAATGATCGCAAGGTTCCATTTTTGTACCAACTTCACACTGACTTGTGTTCAGAGTGAACTTCCCTTTGGGAGTTTCTTGCCTTAAGTACCTCACAGTTCTCAACTTCCTTCAGGATTGGAGCCCTGGGAGATTTTGAAGGAGCAGAGATGACACAGCACAGTAGCCAGGATTGGTGGTTCATGCCTGTAATTCTAGGACTTAGGAGGTGAAGGCAGGAGCATCAGGAGTTCAAGGTCAGCCGGCTGCACAAGTGACTTCGAGGCCAGCTTAACCACATGTGACCTTGTCTTACTAATTAATACCTTAGGCTGGTGAGATGGCTCAGTAGTTAGAGGCACTCGTGGTAGAAGCCTGGCGACTTAATTTGATCCCCAGAACCTATGTAAACGTAGAAGGAAAGACCTGACTCTACAGAGTTATCCTGCGACCTCCACACGCCTACTGCGCTACATCCACCCCCAACACACAATGCACACACACAAACTAACTTTTTAAAAAAAGCAATTGCACTGAAATTAAAAAAAAAAAAAAAAAAAAAAAACAACTTAGAACAGACCTTCAAAACTAAGGCCTGTCCATGGGAAAACCGTAACAGTAAATTTTCAAATCAACTGTAAATACAAGGCTATGGATGATAATTGTATCTACAGGGCTGGAGGTGTAGCTCAGTGATACTTGGTATGTGTAAGTCTCTGGTGTCACCTCCAGAACCTCCCTCAATGGGTTAAAGAGTTCAGTTTATAAAATTAAATCTAAAAGAAATTAAAGATACACATTGTCGGAGACAAAGGCTTTTGACCTTGGCATTTTTTGCTTGATCCCAGGTTTGACTTAATCTTGCTAGCTATCTCATAGCAGGCATTCCTTTGATTCCTTTCCGCCTGATATCAGATTATCTACGGCATTGACCTTTAGGCTTGGCTGGATTAGCAAATCAAGGTGTTCCAGCAGGCCTCCCTTTGTTTCCTTCCCAGTGTTATTGCCCCCAGGTAGGGAGTAGACGTCCGGCCTTCTACTCAGAGATTATGTCTGATCTGCATTATGGAATTTCCCCTCCCTCTGCCATTTCCCGCCCAAAAGTGTTTAAAAATATGTAACATTAAAAAATAAACGGAGCTTGAACGGAATTTCGTCTTGCTCCAAACGCATTCTTTGTTTCCTGTTTCTCTCCCCAACCTACGGTTTCTCTCTACAGCACAGAGCTCCCGCTGGCAGGAACTCTGAACCTAGTCGCTAGCCTTTCTTGGAAGGGCCCTCCAAGACAAGGTGGGCAGCGAGCTCTTTGCAACACATTTTTCTCAGAATAGAATACATGTTTCCTGATTAAAAGGCTCCCCTGAAACTTGGTACAGCAATGGACTGCTCTAATCTTGGTACTTGGAAGTGTGTCAGAAACTGCTACATGTTCAAGGCCAGCCTAGGCTACATAGGAAGATCCTATCTCAAAAACGTAAAAGTTTCCCTGAGTATCCAGCACACTAAAGGAAAGAGAGCCCCATGCCTTACTACTTCCCAACACCAAGGATGAGGAAGAAACTTCTGTAAGTATTCAGGAAGAAAACAGGTCAGGAGCAGTAATCAAAATGACTTCTCAAAGGCACTAAGTATGGTCCAGGCCCAGTACACACTTAGGAGACAGGGATGCTGAGGGAGAACAAACAAGGCCAGTCCTGGGTCCCCAGCAAGATCCCATCTCAAAAAATAAAGCAACTGAGGACACACAACATCATCTACAGACCTCTGTTCTCAGGGGAGAGGCATGGTGTGTTTAGATGGCAAAGATGGAGTAGGTTAAGACAGCTCCTTGACACTCTACTAACTTAAAAATATAAACTAGGTTCTTCTCTTTGAATGTGGGCAGCAGTTATTAACACTTTTAATGAGCAAAATAAGTCAGAAATCTAGGTCAAATAAAAGTTACTTCTATCTTACTCTTTGTTCAGTCAGGTCCTAAGTGGAAAACAAAGGCAGCAAGCCATGACCAGCGACAACCCACCAACCCACCAATCCTGATAGTGAGACATATACTCTATCCTCAGTCAAGCCTTGCAAAGCCCTCACATCAGACTACAAAAAAAAAAAAAAAAAAAAGTTTTAAGCCACTAACTTTTGGAGTAATTGACTATAAAGCAATACATAGCCAATGAAGGAGATCTCAAAACTACCTTCTACCAAACTGAAAAAGAAAAAAGAAAAAAAAAAAAAAAAGAGATCTAGCCCAAGAGACAGCTGAAGGGAGATGAAGGGATTCCCAAGTCAGTGGTAGATAAAGAGCCTGCATAAGGACAGAAGTGCAGGTCAGTCCTAGAAAGCATGCAGGACTGAGCAGGATAAAGGAGACAGGCAGGATGAGGCGGAAGGCAGGAGGAGGAAACCGAGCAGGGAGCTGGGGATTGCTCGCAGGCGGCAGCACCTGACCATTGCAGATGCAAAGCAGAACCGCATGAGGGCTTCAGTACACGCACAAACCACAGAAAGACCATCTTTTACTGTTCACCTTAAAGTGAGAAGCTGGCTTGACCTTTCTGGACATGACTTTAAAGCTAGTATAACTGAAAATGGACCACAGGCCTCATATTTATTTAGACTTCCACTGAGTATCTAAGGTAATTGAAGGGGGATTAGGAGAACACAGGCAGGGAAAACCAAGGTAAGCTCCCTGACACGTTGGCTTCTTGTCCCAGAAAACAGTGGGAAGGCATGGGGCCAGGTAAAACAAGATCAACATGGGGAAGAGGAGGGCCTAGGGCCTACAACATACCTAAGCCAGCCAGCGGCATTTAGCAGACTCAGCCTTAGGGCCCCTCTCATCCCAAAAGAATGAAGCAGACACTTTCTTATGCCCCTTGTGGCTTGGTCCTTCCCAGATGTTAGATTCTGTGTCAAAGAGGATCCGCTCAGCAAACCCCCTGACAACTCTCAGCACCCCATTACAGTAACTTGCACTTTCATTTTCCTCAGGGTGTGTGGTGTCAATGAAACTGTAATGCTTGGTTTTGTTTTTAAAAGCAACAACTTCAGAAACTCACAAATCTGTGGGAAGCCCTTAGGAGAATAGAAAAGAAAGCAAGTAAGTGAGGCGTGATAATGCAACTTACACAAATTCAAGGCCGACCTGGACCACCAGGTAAGTTCAAGGCCAGTCTGACCAAATAAGTGTCCTAAAAACAAGAGGTAAGTAGAGGGCCAGGGACACAGCTCAGGGTGAAGTGACTGACCAACATGAGCAGAGCCCTGTGTTCAATCTCAGTCCTGAAGAAGCAAAGCACGTGAGGCATCATTTGTTCCCACAGTGGAAAAGAGAATGTACAATAAAAGTTGAAGTAGACTATAACTCACCACCGGGCTACTTAAATGTAAATTTTAATTACAAAAACTGTTTTCTTTAAATGTAGTTATTATCAACCTCTACACATTAGACATGGTAGAGACAGGTATTATTTGTACCACAGAGAGACCTAAACTCTGGCTCAGGAACAATATTTATAATTAGGGCAAAACCACAAACTATAAAATTAGGATATAAGAATGGAATGAAGAAGCTCATGGAATTCTTGGCTTTGTTAACAAGCCAACCATGTCTAAAACTGAGAGAGATGTGGGGCTAATTCCAGAGGCTACAGCTAAACATCCCAGAAAGCTGTCACTGAGATGCAGCGTTTAGAAATAGGACAGCACACTGCCTGTTTTCACTACAAGCCTCTGCCTTCAGAGGGATGTGTACATGGGACCTGCCGGAAACAAACATTCTAAGGGTATTTAGAACCACAGCATGCACAAGAAACCCAGCTTGAAAATATATTAGGATACTGAAGAGTTGTTCAGAAGCATACCTGCTATGTTGTAAAATATATACAAATATGTTCACTTATTAACGGTGATTATCTCTGCATGGTAAATTATGATTTCAGTTCCTTCTTTAGACTTATTTTTCAAATTTTATGAGTAGACATTTACTACGCGTATAAAAAGCAAACTTTCTCTTTAGCTTGTCTACGTCTATGCGTTCCTGTGTGTGCAAGAGCATGCAAGTGAAGTGCGTGTGCACATGAGAGTCTGCACACGGAGGCTAGAAGAGGAGTCAGGGGTCCTCTTAAGTCACTTTCCACCTTAGCTTTTGAGACTAGGTCTCTCACTGATCCTGGAGCTCACCAACTGGGCTGCACTGCCTGGTCAGCAAGCTCCAGGGATCTGTCTGTCTTCATCACCTTTGCCCAACACTGAGGTCACAGCTACCCACTGCCAGCTATATGTGGCTTCTAGATGGGTTCTGGGATCTATATTCAGGTTCCTGTTGACCAAAAGATATCCGAACCCTGAAGATCTCTCACAAATCTCAAGAACTAGAAGCCAGACTGACTGACTCTAAAGGTCTGATTCCTGGTTCCCACCTGCTACTAAATCTCTCTCTCTTTCTCTCCTCTCTCTCTCCCTCCTTCTTCTTCCCCTCCGTGTGTGTGTGCATGTGCGTGTGCGCGTGTGTGTGCACTCACATGTTCTCAGGATCTGCAGTGCTGGATCACAGGCATATGCTACCACCATACCCAGTTTAATAGTCTGCACAAGGCTTTGCGCATAGGCGGCAGTGCTCTACTGAGCCACATCCCTAGCCCCTGCTGTCCAGTCTTAATCGTCACTACAGGCTCTGTGGTAGGATCCGAAGAGCTAGCCTGAGAAGCATCCCCAGCCTTTTCCAAGTGTGACACTAGTACTCTACGCGTGCATTGCCTTCTTTAACTTGATACAGCCTATCTGCTGCCTCCATCCCTCAGTAAGGCAGTGTCCTTTCTCTGTGTACCTACACGCACATGTATAGCCTCAAATCTCTATCTGCTGCCACTCAAGCAGACAGAGACAAATGGCACAATGTCTTCCATCTTTCTCCTCCTGACTTCCAGCTACTTCTACGTAACTCAAATAAAAGAACTACAAAATGAGCAGACAGAAAACCCTGACAATAAAATTCAGAATTAATGACAAGGTACATGAAGGAAAAAGAGCAAAGAATTCTAACTCTGGTTCTACTGATCATCAATTGTGTGATCCTGAGCAAAGCAACTGTCCTCTCAGTTTCACGTGCTTAAAATAATTCCTGCCACATAATGTTACAGTGAGAGTTAAAATGACAGTATAAACATTAAATAATTCCTGCCACATAATGTTAGAGTAAGAATTAAAATGACAGTATAAACATTAAATAATTCTTGCCACATAATGTTACAGTGAGAATCAAAATGACAGTATAAACATTGAACACTTTTATCACATCCGACGTGTAAGTTGCTATGCTCGAGGTGCCTTACAGGCTAAGAGCACTCACAGCTCTTGGAGGGGACATGGGTTTGGTTCCAACCATCTGTTAACTCCAGTTCCACCTTCTGGTCTCCACATGCACTGCACACACACGGGACATACAAATACAGACAGGCAAAAGCACCCAAAATACACACGCAAATAAAGAACTCTTTTTAAAAACTAAGTTCATTGGACCCCCAAGGTCTCTCAGACACTGGACCTCCAACCAGGCAGCACACACCAGTGATACAAGGCCCCTGCACATGTGCAGCAGAGGACTGCCGGGGCTGGGTTCAGTCAGACATGAAGCACCTAACCCTCAAGAGACCAGAGGCCACAGGAGTTTAGAGGTCTGGTGGGGTGGGGGTGGGGTGGGGACATCCTCGTGGAGACAGGGGGCAGGGAGGAGGTATGGGATGTGGAACAGTCGGAAGGTGGATCGGGAGGGGAATAAAATCTGGACTGTAAAAAAAACAAAAAAACAAAAAAACCTAAGTTCCCTTTCATTTTTTATTTCATCTTCTAAAATGTTCTAGAACTCTGCCATTTTCAGATTTTTTACAATTTTTACAGTAGTTGATTATATATTAAACATTAAAAAATACCATAGATGAGTATGACTAAGTAGAAACTTACAGAAATATAAAGAGATATTGGAAGTCTTTCAATCTCATTAGCAGTGCATAATGGCATGTTCCTGCCACTCAGGATCTCTGTGAGCTGGAGGTCACATAAGTTCCAGGTTAGCCAAGGCTACATAGTGAGACTGTGTTTTGAGGGAGACCAAGAGGAAGGGAGAAAAAGACAGGGAGAGAGGGACAGGGCGGAGAAAGGAAGAGCGGGGAAGGAAGATGGATGTTTGAAATCCACTGACAAGGATGGTAACAGTAGCAAGGTGTGGTGGCGAGCACACAGGAACACTTGGAAGGTACAGGCCAGGAAACAGGAGTTCAGAGGCATCTTTCACTACAGTGAGAATTGTCTCAAAAGCCAAACCGGAAAATAATGAAGTATGTCACAGAGACAATGTACGCCCACAGTCACTGCAGCATTAGTCACAATGCCCAAGCTACAGCATAGTCAACCTAGTGGACCACGAAGAACAAAATCCTGCTGTTTGTGACATTGATGAACCTTACTCTAAGTAAAACAAACCAGATAGAGAAAAACAAACGCTGTAGGAGCTTTCTTATATTTGGACTCAAAAGAAAAATAGTAGTAATAACTGGACCTCAGAGCAACAGAGGATAGACTGGGAGTCACTAGGTACCAGGGATTGGAAGGAAATGGGACTTGTTGACCAAAAGGCACGAAGTTTAGACAAGAGAAATAGGTTCTGCATCTACTGCACAGCAGTGGTGGCTACTGGTACTGGTACTGGTACTGGTACTGGTACTGGTACACCGTGCACTTGGAAGTTGTCAAAGAATAGCGCTCTTCAGTGCTGCAGTGCTAAGAGTGAGAATGGCCCCCCAAAGACTCACAGGTTTGAATAATTTGTATCCAGTTGGTGGAACTGCTTGGGAAGGATTAGGAGGTGTGGCCTCATTGAAGGACATATGACACCACGGGCAAACTTTGAGGTTTCAAAGCATTGGCAAGATTCCCCACGTGTTTTCTTTCTGCCTCCTACTTATAAATCAAGATGTGAGCTCTCAAGTGTTCCTACCAATATCATGGACCCTCTGAAAAGATAAGCCCAATTAAATGCTTTCTTTTAGAAGTTGCCTTGGTCACACTGATTTGTCACAGCAACAGAAAAGGAACTAAGACAGATAAGTTAACTTGGTTTTTTAATTGCCCCACAATGCATATTATCAGAATATCATGTTATATAGCATAAATGTTCAGACTTTTTCGATTATGAAATTAAAAATTGTCTTCTTTTTAAGAGAGAAGGCATAGCAGGCCAGCATTCAGGAAGCAGAAGTAAGAGATCACAAGTTCAAAACCATCTTACAATACATAGTAAGAGAAAAACAATCAATCAAAAACCCCACAGGCTGCAAATATAACTCTGTGGTAAAATACTTACCAAGAAAGACAGAAAACAGAAATACCATAGACCATGGTAATTCCAATTTTAGGTTATTCATTTTAAAAAAACCTAAAATCATTATGTGCAAGGGATATTTGCATTCCCTTGTAGACTGTTGGAGCACTATTCACAACAGCTAGCTAATATTGTGATTGTACAATCTGAATATTCCTAGACAACTGCAAGGGTAATTGAATATAATGTATACATGTAATGAAATACTTCTCAACCTTCCTTAAAAAAGGAAGTCCTGCTCTTTGTGGTAACATGGATGGCCTGGGGGCCATACGCACATAAGTCAGACATACATGAGGGCTATGTAAATCAATCTAACACACTGAAATACAGAATACAATGGGGGTTTTCAGAAGCCAGGGAACAGCACAGCAGAAGGCTGCAGCTGCCATACAGTTGCTGTCACACAAGAGGATTGGGTGCTACCGATCTGTCAGTAAACATGGTGCACACCGTTCACAAATTTTGTTGAGAAGACAGTTCCCAGTTGGGCTCGGTGGCTCACACTTGCAGCCCCAGATAGCTGGGAGGCTAAGGCAAGATCACTCAGGCCATGAACTGTTATTTAAAAGAGACTAGTATAAAGAATGTTTTTAAGAAGAAAGAAGAGAAGGAAGAAAGGGGAGGGGAGAAAAGAAAAGGAAATGAAAGAAAAACAAGGATTAACATATATAAAAAATTTTAACATATTTCCCTCAAGAAGTAGTAAACCAAAAAAATAAAATAAAAATAAAAACTAGCCGGGCAGTGGTGGCGCATGCCTTTAATCCCAGCACTTGGGAGGCAGAGGCAGGCGGATTTCTGAGTTCGGGGCCAGCCTGGTCTACAGAGTGAGTTCCAGGACAGCCAGGACTACACAGAGAAACCCTGTCTCGAAAAACCAAAAAAAAAAAAAAAAACAAAAAACAAAAACAAAACCTAGCCAGGTTTGGTAGCACTTGGGAGGCAGAACAGGCAGATTTCTAGGACTCTGAGGCAATGACTTCATATTAATACAAACAAGTAAACGGAAAGCTGTTATAGGAAACAAGAAGCTTGCACAGTTTCAAACTAATTCTCCTCAAAATATAAATCTACCAGGACAGGAAAAAATAAGTTTACAAAAGCTACAACCCCGATCATGTGATTCAAATAACATCACCAATGATGGGACTTATCAAAATTGTATACTCCCCAGCAGAGTTCAATTAAAAAATATAGCAGCAGTTATCTTTCTTCCAAATTTACAAAACCTTGCTCTTAAATATTGGGAAGCAAGGCCCTTGATTCAGTCTGCAGCAGCACAAAAAAATAAAAAGAAAAAGATCATGAAGTCAAGAAAGCCTAAGGAAGCACTCCACTAAAGAAAACCAACAGTGCACCCAGCACCAACGCGCAGGTAACACTAACCACCAGCCGTAACTCCAGTTCTGGCCTCCTCAGGCACTGCACATACTTGGTGCACAGCAAGCAAACATCCACACAAATAAAATAAAAACAAATAAACATTTTTAAATCATAAACACAAACATAACTGACACCTGTTTCTATAGCACTGGAAATATCAATTATTCCCAATTCATCTTGAACATTCTGAAATCAAATCAAAGACAGTCCTAAAATTTGGAAACAAATTTCACTTATAAAAAAGGAATGAAGCATCTAAATAAAATAAACAAAATATTAGCAATGTGCTAGGCATGGTGGCACAGCTGTTCTCACTATCTTTGGAGAACAGAGGCAGGAGGATGGAGAGTTCAAGGCTAGCCTGCATTACAGTAAGCCCTGCCTCAAGGTGTGGTGGTGGTGGGGAGCAACAGTCGTCTGGGTGTGGTGGCATGCACCTTTAATCCCAGCACTCCAGAAACAGAAATAGAAACCTCTGAGAGCTCATAGCCAGTCTACATACCGGGTCCCAGACTAGGTATGGCTATATAGTGAGGTCTTGTCTTAAAAAAAAAAAAAAAAAAAAAAGCAATAAGATCCATTGCTTCAGATATGGAATTATTAAAATAAAGAGAGTTTGAGGCTGGGTCAGTGGTTAAAAGCACGTGCTGGTCTTGCAAAAGACCAGGTTAGATCCCCGGCACCCACATGGTAGCTCACAACCATCTGTAACATCAGTTCAAGAGGATCCAATGCCCTCTTCCAGCTTCTGAGGGTACCCGGCACACAAAGGTACACAGACACACATACATACATTCAGGCAAAACACACATACACATAAAATAATAAAATATGTTTTAATTAAAATTAGGGGTCATTCTAGAACTTGTCCCCTCACTTAGCCCTGTCTCAGCTTTTAAGATATCTAAGTCTTACAAAAAGCTATTTGCAAAATTAGCATGATGTTCTTAAACACTATTCAAGATAAATACAACATAAAGAAAACATACTTAGAGTTCCTTCACATAGAAAATACTGCCTTAAAACGTAGAAACCAGTCCAGACAGTCAGAACTTAACACTAGGCCCAATGTTCTAGCTGCACCATGGAGTGTGCATTTTCAGCCTAACGTTCTGTGCTATAATCTCAGTTGTCTGATGGCATGATCACTGTCTAGCACTCTGTGGTAACAGTCACAGATACAGCTGCAGCTCAGCGGTACAGCACTTGCCTGTTGCCAATTATACACAGGATGCTAGATCAGTTCCTAGCACCATAAATGTAAATACATTGCAAAGCTTCTGGAATTATCACGCTTTGTGTTCCTTTGAGTCCTGTTTCCAGTACAGCTTCCAGGAGAACTGCACTTTCTAAAATTCATCCAATGGTAAGCTAAAGTACTACAGAATTTTGTTTCTCTTATTTTATTTACTTTTTAAGGTACTACATTCAGAAAAGAGTGGAAGAGATGCATTAGCTTAAATGTTAAACAGAATGAAGGTACCTCACAATGCTGGCGAGAAGCCTGGATTTCACATTCATACTTGTTCTTCACGGACTCTAAGCAGAGTTCTCTATAGATTCCTGAAACCAAGCACAATGGTTCTGCTGGTTATGTCAGCAATAAAGAGTCAGTCATCACAACTTCCCTGCAGTCTGCCTCTACCAGAGTTTATAAGGTGGCTCAATAAGAAAGTCACAAATGGCCGGGCAGTGGTGGGGCACGCCTTTAATCCCAGCACTTGGGAGGCAGAGACAGGCGGATTTCTGAGTTCGAGGCCAGCCTGGTCTACACAGTGAGTTCTAGGACAG
Source organism: Uromys caudimaculatus (assembly GCA_028551405.1). Taxonomy (NCBI): domain Eukaryota; kingdom Metazoa; phylum Chordata; class Mammalia; order Rodentia; family Muridae; genus Uromys; species Uromys caudimaculatus. The sequence goes on along the minus strand of CM052705.1, from coordinate 62,832,518 downwards.
CCAGGGCTACACAGAGAAACCCTGTCTCAGAAAAAAAGAAAAAGGAAAAAAAGAAAAAGAAAAAAAGGAAGTCACAAATGATTCTCACTTTATCCTAAAAAATAAAAATCAAAACACATATCAAAGAAGAAAAAATTAAGAGTTCATGAGCTAATAAGAAACCACATGGCTACCTCATACTCCCAAGAATACTCCTAAATGTTCACTAGAGAATGATCAAAATAAAATACACAATCCTTTTCTCATACTTCTCCTAACAGAAAGGGAGACAGACAATAAGCCCTTGGTTTCATCATTCACACATAATCAAAGCAAGAAATGGATACTTTACTCAGTCAAAATCCCTGTATCCAAACTATTCTCTTCAGAGTCCAAAGGTTTGTCAGGAAGACTAAGTCTGTAAACTCACAGAACAAGGTAGATCACATTGAGAATGCTCCCAACAGGCAGATGCCCAAATGGGTCTTACAGGGAACAAGGCAGCATAAAATAGGGAGCAAGACCGTGCCCATGTGCCCCCGCAGACTTGGAGAGCAGTTAACTGTAAATGTGTAGACTCAATGCCAAGCCACAGGTGGCCTAGGGAAATAAACCGCTGTCTGTTATGTCAAGCCAGGGGCAACTACCTGGACCTATGCCATCTGCAACATACTCACCCAAACAATGCCACAAAATCAAAGTGTCACAAAGTACACAAAACGTCATACGTGCCTACCTGCTACCTTTGTGCGAATCTGCATGTTCTCTTGTAAAGTTGCCAGTGGTTCCAAATACTCTGGTGCTTTTCCAGCTATGACTTCTTGGAGTTTTGCATCCACCTGACTCAACCGCTCTTTATAAAGTCTTAACAAAGCAAAAATGAAGACATTAATTAAAACGTTCCAACAAAGACAAGCAACTTGCCTCTCCCGTGCATTATGGTTTCCTACAGAACTCATGGTCCAATAAGCCAGCGGATGTATTCTTGCCTTCACTGCAATCAGAAAGCTCACTTACATACAACATAATATTAAACAGACCAGGCCAGGGTTGGTTGGCTTGGTATGGTTCTTTGTCTTTTAATCAGTATCATTCTTTAGTCACAACGAAAAAATGCAATTAAAATTCAGGCCCAGTGGCCTTTGTTGTCTAAAGCTACTTGGGGGGAGGGGAGTGAGGCAAGAAGATGGACTCAACATAGCAAGAGTCATCTCACAAAAACAAAAGAGAGGGGCTGGAGAGATGGCTCAGCGGTTAAGAGCACTGACTGCTCTTCCAGAGGTCCTGAGTTCAATTCCCAGCACCCACATAGTGGCTCACAACCATCTGTAATGGGATCTGATGCCCTCTTCTGGGGTGTCTGAAGACAGTAATGGTGTATTCACATACATAAAATAAATAAAAATCTTTAAAAAATAAATAAAAGTGAAAGAAAAAAACTTGAAATCACTACTTTGGCACTCCCAACTTTTGTTTTAAATGAACAATAATAAATCAATTCTAAAAGAAAAAGTTATTTAAATATTAGCTTAAAAGAAACAAGGAAATCACTTCTAATAATTTGGTTGCTCTCCATCTTACTTGAAAAGGCATATTTATCCTGTTTATTTTTTACTTGCTTGTTGCTTCTGGTATTTTGAGACAGGTCTTACTATATTACCAATCTAGTCTAAAACTTACTATGTAGCCCAGGTTATTCTCCAACTCACAAAGGTCCTGCCTCAACCTCTTGAATGCTAAGATTACAAGTGAGATCCTGTTAGTGTTAACAAAGACACACTGGGGTGGGGTAAAATGATTAGAGCCCATAACCTGGTAGATGCAACTCTACTATACTAGAAATGAACACAGTGAAATACAATGAGTTATTGGGCAGAGAAATGAAAGAGGAAGCTAAGCACAGCAATACACAAACCTGCTGTAATCCCGCATTTGACTAACAGAGGCAGAGAAAGACTAAGTTTGAGGTCAGCCTGGGCCACATAGGGAGCTCTTCACAGACTGGACTACCATGTAATCAAACTACAAAAAAGGAAGAGAAGGAGGAAGAGGAGGAGAAGGAGGAGGGAGGGGGAGGAGGAGGGGGAGGGGAGGGGAGGCAGAGGGGGAGGGAGAAGAAGAGGAGGAGGAAGAAGTGGCCGCCAGTTGTGGTGGCACCTTCTGAAAAGACAGAAGCATGGAGGTTATAAGTTGGATAGTAGCTCGGGCTACACCTTAGGACCAAGACAGCTGAGCGGGTAAAGGCACCTGCTACCAAAACTGAAGAACTCCAATTGATCCCCAGAACCACCAGAATGGAAAGACAGGACTGACTCCTGCCACTTTCCTGACAGGCACCATGGCACAAATGCAACCACACATACCTATACATTCACACCTATAAATAAACACACAAATACCAGAGGACCCAGGTTCAAGTCCCAGCAGCTACATGGTGGCTAATAACCATCCATGACACCCGTCTAGGTGGATCTGATGCCCTCAAATGGCCATCGCGGGCACTGCCCACCATGGAACACAAACACAAATGTAGGTAAAACACATACACATAAGGTTATATATAAATATTATATATATATATATATATATATATATATATAATTAAAATCTAAACAAATGCTCTTAAAAAGGATGAAGTGAAACATGGGAAGGGGCCTTCACTGTCTGAGTTTGCTTACAGACGCTGTGGGAAAGAGAGGCCTTACTTCGGAGCTGGGAATGTACCTCAGCAGCACAGCGCTTACCTAGAATGTACAAGGCACGAGGTCATCAGCAACACCAGGTTAAGAAAGCTCTTATCAGTTGATGTAGTAGTTGGATCATCACAAATACTGAGTACGTAAGACACTGGGCTTTTGTTGCTGCTGTTGTTTAAAGAATCCTGTAGTGTAGTAGGGCAGTCTTCAACAGAGAAACCAGCGACTTGTTTTAGGAAGAAGCTGTTCACATAAACTGTTTATATGTTTTGGTTTTTTTGTTTGTTTTGTTTTTTTTCAAGACAGGGTTTCTCTGTGTAGCCCTGGCTGTCCTAAACTGACTCTGTAGACCAGGCTGGCCTCAAACTCAGAAATCCACCTGCCTCTGCCTCCCAAGTGCTGGGATTAAAGGTGTGTGCCACCACTGCCCGGCTATATATGTTATACTTCAGAAAAACTATTCTGGTTTTGTGCTATTTTAGGTCTGTTCTTAAAAAAATTCATAGCAGATTGACAACCTATTATTTTGCAAGTTCTTTTATTCCATCATTACATTTATCATAGGTAATATACACACATGCATATGTGTGAATGTGACAGTTGTATATGCTCGGCCCAGGGAGTGGCACTATTAGAGGGTGTGGCCTTGTTGGAGTAGATGTGCCACTGTGGGTGTGGGTTATAAGTCTCTCTCTCATCCTAGCCGCCTTCAGATGAAGATGTAGACCTCTCAGCTCCGCCTGCGCCATGCCTGCCTGGATGCTGCCATGCTCCTGCCTTGATGATAATGGACTGAACCCCGAACCTGTAAGCCAGCCCCAGTTAAATGTTGTCCTTACAGAGTTGCCTTGGTCATGGTGCCTGTTCACAGCAGTGAACCCTAACTGAGACAACATACACAAACACATACACATACACGACGCTATGTTGGAAGGATGACTTGCTCATTCTGACCTCTGAACAGCTCATGATGGGCAGCTCTGATCTTTCAGTTTGGTTTCCAGCACTCATGTCAGGTGGCTAACAACCACCCATAACTCCAGCTCCAGGGAATCCAACTTCTGACCTCTATGGGCAGCTGCACTCTCGTGTGTACACACCCATAATTAAAAATAATTATTTAAAAACATTAAAAAGCACAAATTTGCTACCTCTTTGCCAGAATGATCCTGGACTAAATCTCTATGTTGCCCAAATGAACTCAAACTAATTTTAACTTAAAATTAGCAATAGAAATCTTTTTTCTTTTCTTTTCTTTTCCTTTTTTTTTTTTTTTTTTTAAGGGTCTTGCTATGTGGTCTAGGTTGACCTAGAATAGCCAACTCTCCTGCTTCTGCCTCTCAAGGGTTGAAATTACAAACATGCTACGATATTGTAAACCTCTAGAATAAAAAAAAACCATGTATTTCATTTATAATTATAAACTTTATATTTTTTAATATGTTGTGCTAGCAGAAATAATACTCATATATTCATCTCTAACACCTATGAAAGAGAAGAAATAGCATAAACAGGATTCATATGGTAAACAAGTCTGTCTCCCTCTAGCCTGCTAATTCTACTAAATCTATCTTCTCTCAGACTTTGGAGGCCTTCAATGAGCGTGATGGAGGACACTTGCAATCCCAGAACTCAGGAGGTGGAGGCAGTAGAATGACAACTTTGAGACATAGCAAGATGCAATCTCGGGGTATTTTTGGTCAGGAATTCTACTACTGTGATAAAACACCATGACCAAAAGCAACTTAGGGAGGAAAAGATTTAATTCCTCTTACAGCTTGAGGTGCATCATCCAGAGAAGTCAGGGCAGGAACTCAAGGACTCAAGCTGGAGACAGGAACCGAGGCAGAGATCATGGTGGCTCATCCATCAAGAGCACTGCTCTTCCGGAGTTTGATTCCCAGCACTCACATGGCAGCTCACAATATGTGTAATTCCAGTCCCAGGGAATCCAATGCCCTCTTCGGGCCTCCACGTGTATGTGATGCAGAGATATACATGCATACAAAACACACACACACACACACACACACACACACACGTACGTATTCAAAAGGAAAAGCTGATTGAGAGCCTATGCTCATCCTCTCTCTTAACAATTCCTCCAGAGAAAAGTGCCTTTAGTGGAATGCACATGTAACCCCAGAGCAAAAGGCCTGACTTCATTTACCACTTTTTGATAAAATATTGGAATGAATAAGCTTCTCTGAGTATCAGTTTCTTCACAAGTAAAACGGAAGACTACCTTCCAACCTTACAGGGCTGTTACAGGAGTAAATTAAGTAACACACGTGAAAGAGATAAATACACACTGTTCAATGTTAAGACATAAAATCAAATTATCAGATAGGAAATTGGAGGACAATACTTTTATTTTATTCTCAAAATTTAAAAAACAGTATCTCAGCTGGACCTGGTGGCACAGAGCTGTACACCCAGATACACTGGAGGCTAGTGTAGAAGGATCACAAGTTCAAGGCCTGCCTGAGCTACAAGGAGAGTTCAAGGCCAGCCAGCCTGGGCATGACCCTGTCTCAAAAGAAAAAGTACAAATAAGGATCTGAGGATATTGCTCAGTGGCAGAGTACTTTCTTATCATGTACAATGCCCTAGGTTCCATCTCCAGTACCAGAAGGGAAAATCTTTAGTCAATCACTTAACAGAGGAATGAATAACACAGAGAGAGGCAAGTGTACAGCAATGGACACCCTTGAATCACCAGCATCCACGTGCAAGTCATCTTCTCCATCCCTCAGAACCTCACTGGCCTCAAAACCCTGTTGAGCTACTGAGGTCTCTAGTGGGTAAACCATAACTGAAGCCTCCTTCAGACCAGATCAACCCATTCCCACATAACACAGCACGAACGATGTCATTGCTCTTGTGCTGGTAAAACCAATGCCACTGCGATGCAGCGACAAGGGCCTTCTGAAGCTAGCACTTACTGATCTTTGAGGTCTGTAAACTGCTTCTCAAGGTTGGACATCTCATCTAAGCACTCCATCCTTCTCCTTTCACAGTCTTCATCATCCATTTCTGTTAATACAAAAAAACAAAAAGGGAAATAGCAAAGATAACACTTCAGGGCAGACCTGAAGGCTGACTCGGGATCCCAGCGCTTGGGAGGCAGAGGCAGGAGGCTTAGGGGTTTAAGGCTAGCTGTTCGCCACATAGCATGTTTGAGGTCAGCTGGGGATACATGAGACCCTATCTCAAAAAACAAACAAGATAAAACTGTTTCAAATATATCTGAAGTTAGTCCAAACAGAAAAAAAAATGTTGTAATATGAAACTGGACATCCAAGGTCTGTATTAAACCTTAAAGGAAAATAAACAATTTTTATCCAAAATAATTGCCACTATAGAATTAATGTAATGTCAGATTAGTTAAAACTCCCACAGTCTCTAGAATGTCTAGTATTTATCCATTTTTCAATCTTCTTAAAAGCTATGAATGAAGTAATAAAGTCAATGAAGTAATTAACTCATTTTTGATTTTACACTAATTCTTGAGGACTTAGCACCAAAAATGACTATGTTCATAAAATGTCAATATCCTTCAAAAAACACCCTTAGAATTCTCTCTTCACAATTTTAACATGGCAGCTGTGGTGGTAAATAACTGTAATTCCAGCACTAGAGAATTTGAGGAAGGAAAAATGATGAGGGTTCAAACCTAACCTGGGTTGAAAATTTTTTTAAAAAGTTAATTTTAAAAAAGGAACAAGTACAGAGCTGAAAAGAAGCCCCAGAAGTTAGAGTGAACGCCATTCTTGTGGAGGACGCAGATTCAGTTTCCAGAGTCTATGCCACCGCTCACAAACACCTCTGACCCCAGAGCCAGGGGGTCTGATGCCCTGTTCCCGCCTCCAGACACACCATACATATGATCACAATTTTTCTTAAATCTTAAAAAAAGAAAAATGAAGATGGAGGAGGAGGAGCCACATAGCTGATTACCTCATCACATAAAAAAGCAACTAGTAGCAAGGTAACATGGTGGTACACACCTTTAGTTGCAGCACTTGAGACAGAGACAGGCAGATCTGAGTTGGAGGCCAGGTTTGTCTACTCAGGGAGTTCCAGGCCAGCCAAGGCTACACAGTGAAACCTTGTCTCAACAACAACAAAAGCCGGGCAGTGGTGGCGCATCCCAGCACTTGGGAGGCAGAGGCAGGTGGATTTCTGAGTTCGAGGTCAGCCTGGTCTACAGATCAAGGCCAACCAAGACAGTCACAGCTACACAGAGAAAGTCTCAAGAAAGAAGGAAAACAAAAAAACAAAAGGTCAAACTATGACAAAGAATTATACAGCATGCGGTTATTTTCATATAGCAAGGAAGTAGATAAGTAGGTGATGATAATTTCCTAAAACAAATTTAAAATATTTATGCCTCTTAATAGCTTACTCTGGCGCTCTTTAAAACTTGGTCCCTTTACTAGAGCTCTAACCCAGGGGTAGAGAGCATGCCCAAGCTGTTTAAGGCCCAGGGTTTGACAGGGAGTGGGGGGGGGGGGGGGGACATTACAGGGACACGACACATGCTCATGGATATACACAACACTGGTTCTTCAAACTTTTTATCTTCTAAAATCTGAATTAGGTTTCTGTGCCCAAAAGATCTGTTCAGTACCAAGGTTTGAGAGAAAAAAATGGATCGTACAATATGCAAGATGCAGTAGAATAAAAGTAACCATAGGAAAAACTGTAAAATGCACTTAAATGATTTAATTGCACTTTAAAAACTGACTTTTATTTCAAACTATTATGATCTATGTAAATTATGTTATTATTATCTAGGCTGAGGGTTTTTCTTAACATGTTAAAAATCACAATAAAATAAATACTAGAAGGGGAGACTCACAACACATGCAATTTGATGAGAACCTGGCCCCCATTAAAACCCAAGAACATAGGCTGGGCAGATAGCTCGGGCTTCTGAGCATGTACTGTCCTACAGAGGTCGAAAGCTGGGCTCCCAGCACCCACACTAGGTAGCTCACAACCACTTAACTCCAGCTCCAGAATATCGGGTGCCCTCCTCTGTACTCCCTGGGCACCTTCACCCACACACCCATATCCACACACACAGACATGCACATATATGCATAATTAAAAAGAAAATCTTTAAAAAATAAAAACAAACAAAAAAAATCCCTAGAATACTTGAATATAAAACTACTTTGCTCCCGGGCTAGACCCTGTCCTCTATATCCCAGGCTAGACCCTGTCCTCTATATCCCACCAACAAAATAAAACAACAAAATGCTTCTCAGATGTAAGAATTGTATGCAGAGTATAAATGTGATTCTTAATCCCTACTTCACGTTAAATTGGCTAATTCTGAAGTCTCACCTATGTCCCCGGCTAGGCAGATGACCTCAGAATTATTTTTCTCATCCCAGGCAGGTTCTAATGCTACATTTCCTTCCATCAGTTTGGACATCCTTACATAAATAGCGCACATACTGAACAGCAATATGCTCAAAATACTTCATCTTCTATCTTCATTTCCGTAGTTTATTTTTCCGTTAGCGCCGATGCTACCCACACCTCTCCCTGTATCTGAGCTTCCTCTTACCTCACTCCTAAACTTACATCCATCGAGTCTTCTGCCTTCTTTGAACTCTCTCACACTTACAGCATTCTTTGCCTTTTCAAGCTTCTTGGTCTTCCAACCAAACTGGTTTTCTCATTCTTCAGTAAGCCTTGAACTCTGGCCTTTGCACTTTTTCTTACATTCCTTCTCCTATATGAACTTTCCACCTTAACAATCCCAACCCAAACTCTTCAAAACAAGGCAGTGGCCCTTTCCTCCACTCAGTGTGCTGACCACAAAGATCTGGAATCTTTCCTCCGCTCCTAACTCCGTTTAACAGCATTATTTACATTCAATCGTTTATTTGGCAACTGAATCAAGTGGTAACTTACAACAGGGTTTTTCTTTTTTAAGATATTTTTATTAGTTCTTTGAAAATGTTATACAATGTATTTGAACAGACTCGCTTCCCCTCCCCCAACTCCTCAGATCCACCCCCATGTCTCTGCCCTGGTAAATGGATGCCCACCAGGGGTCATGCTAACAAATGCCCATAGGTCCTCTGCTAGTGGTGGAACTTCATGCCCTCCTCTATCCCTCCGTAGTGGAATTTTTATCTGGATTGAGCCTGCCCAGGTCTTGTGCACACTGTCACAACAGTCATGAATTCATGTGTTCAACAGTCCAACTGAGATAACTATAAAATTATACCTCGTGCTGGGTAAAAACTCTTCCTCATAAATATTTACTTTTGGATGGCTGACTTATTGACATTACATTCTTCCATGAAGAGGTATACTCTGACAGACAAACCTGAAAAAAAGGTGTGGAGTGATACCACACTGTCATTAACCTGTTATCAATGCTTCCCTTTACATGGCCAAAACCAGGGTTAGACAAAGAAGCCATTCTCAGTTTGTCATATGGTCAGACAGAGAAAGATCCAGAAAAATCAGTTCCATTCGTTTTGGAATGACAATTATTTAAGACTCACAAGGGGTCAGAAACAGCCCAAAGTTACAAAATAATCAACGCTGGAAGATTCTGGGAATGTCAACACTGCCCACATCGTCCAGATTAAAAACTGACAAAGATTCAAAATCATCCCTCAGGCTGGTCCCTTCTTCGTCTTGAAAACTTTTGGGACCTACTATGAACCCGGAGTTCCCATGTCAGTCACCTCGAGAGCTCTGATGACAGTACTGGTGACAGGATGAAGGCAAGCGAAGGTTAAAGAGTTTCCCCGCCAAGGACCAGGGCAAATCTATCCTCAGCCCCCACATACGCTGACAAGAGACTACTAGTAAAGAGGTCGGTGGTGTGTGTTAAGGGACTTTTCCAGTCTTCCAGACCAGCCAGCCGGACATTCCACTCCCGAGTCGGTAGCCCCAGGGTACTGCCAGGTGACCCTAGGGCGGGCCCCACGGTGGAGAATCGCCTGCGGGCGCCCAGCCCACCAGGAGCCAGAGCTGGAGCCCGCGGCGCCCCGCAGCTCCGGGTGCCAGATGCCGAGCCAGTCCCCGCCCCTTCCCCATCTCCCCGCCCCGCGCTAGCAGCAGGACGCGCCGCCCGGCGTGAGCACCGCGGCCTGTCGCGCGCCGGGCGCTAGGGATCCGGCATCCCCGCCCAGCTGGGTCGCGCACCTGAGCTGTCCCCATCCTCCGAGACCGACGAGCTCTCGGTGTCCTCATCTTCGGAACTGCTCCCCTCGTTCTCCGCGTAGTCCACCTCCATCTCATCGTGATGATTCGTCTCCTTCTTATCCCCTCGGGAATGGACCGGCATTTTCCAGCCGCGCCGTCGCTTCCCACTCTCTGCTCCCAGCCCGGCCACTGCCGCTCCAGTGAAGGGCGCGCCGAACGCCCCGACCCACCCGGCCGCCGAGCTCGCTCCGAAACCCTCGACTCCTCCCCACCCCCGGCCCCAGCCTCACAACCTAACCCGCAGGCTGTGCACTGTGAGCTCTGCCATTGGCCAAGGCTGTCCCGGAGCTGGAGGCGTGGCTTGCCTTGCAAGCGAACGATTGGTTGCCCTTGATTATGGCGCAGCTTTCCGCTGTGTGTCGGGAATTGTAGTCCTTAGGCCTCAGAGCTTCAGGGGCTGTGGGTTTCTAAGGCTCAGCTGCCTGAATCACTTCTCACTTCGGACTTCAAGTCCCACAAGGCAGGGAAGCTGACATACTGGAACGCAGTTTATAAACTAAACAGAAACAGATTGTGCGGATTTGGTCTGTACTTATCCTTTTCCCGCCAATTGGTTATCTGATCTGCCTACTCAAAATGTGAAAAGAATGTGAAAAGGTCCTTTGCCTGAAAGGGTCTTTGCATACTCTGTGAGCCTGGAGGGCTACAGAATCGTCTCTTCTACATTTAGTAGTACCTTTATTACAGCTAATAAACTATTAAATTGAATTGTATGTGTAAGAAATAATTTCCACTTTTTAAATTTTCACAAAGAAATTTTAATTGTCTTGACATTTTTAAAACCCAAAATAAGGAGGGGAAGGAAGTGTTATCTTAGTATTTCGATCTTGCATTCCTACTTCTTTTTTAATGGAAGAAGCTACCTATTGATTTAATTTCAGGTTCCATTGAAAAATAAATGTTTGACTTAAAAAGATGTCTTTTTTTTTTTCAAAGACAGGATTACACAGACAAGGACGACAAGGTAACTACCATAATAATCATAACTTAAAACTGACCACTTTCACTCTTTATCAGGTTATCTTGGTAAAGTTCACTGCATGGGTTAGATGAGTTGAATTTTTAATTTAATAGCCTTGAGGTAGGAATCAGTATTATGTCCATTTTGTCAACAAAATATCTGATTCAAGTTTTAAAGGAACACCAGGAAGTAGAATGAAGTTTAGCTATCCTGGAACTTGCTCTGTAGATTGACCTTGAGCTCAGAGATCTGGAAGGCTCTGTCTCCTGGGATTAAAGGTGTGTACCACCACACCTAGGACTTAAATTTAGCGGAGTGGGATCTGTTATCTCCTAGAACATAAGATTCAGCTCTATTCTACTTCCCGGTGCCCCTTAAAATATTTTTCCTTTCTCAGCTTGCTCCTTTTCTTACAGGCTCAGAGGTTCTATCCATTACCATCAAGGTGGGAGCATGGCAGCATCCAGGCAGAGCTGAGAGTCCTACATCTTCATCTGAAGATGCTAGAAGACTGGCTTCCAGGGAGCTAGGATGAGGGTCTTAAAGCTTATTCCCACAATGACAGATTCCTCTAACACAACTACTCTAACAAGGCCACACCTCCTAATGGCGCCTTTCCCTGGGCCAAGCATATTCAAGCCACTACAACCACCCCCATCTCCCCCATTTCAGAGGCTCCCATGTTCCACCGGTCCATGGCTATGCTCTTTACTTAGCACCACTGTCCTTTTTTCCTCTTCTTTTCCTACCAGACTATGTTCAGCCAGTGTGGGACTGCGAGTTCCTTGAGAACAAGGGTTGTTTTAATCAAGTGTGAAAATACAAGGCAAAGCAAAGTTACTGTGTGTAGGCAGCTACTATGTTGCAACCAGCCAGTTGTTAGGATCTGAGAATGTTAGCTTAACAATATGCTTGCAAGAGAAACTAAAATCGGGACTTCTGTATAGAATGGCAAGATACAAACACTACCTCAGATGAAGTTTTTTGTTACAAGCATGTTTATTTAGACAGAGTCTTGCTGGCCTTGAGTTCAGAGCACAGCCTCACCTTCCCAAGAGCTGGGATACTGGCATGCACAACCACTTTTGGCCTTGAGTTCTGCTTCTTAAATGCAGATCAAATAAAATCAGCTGTTGACAAAAGTCCTTGGCTTCAGTTAATCTTTGTTATATCAGTAACCAGATAATGTCTGCTAAATAGTACTGAGATTTCTGGTCCCTACTTATGCCTTGTACTGTTAGGTACTTTAAGTAAGTCAGTTCATTTCATCTCTACTACGAATCTGAGAGTTAATTTTACAAATGAGGAAACTGAGGCACAGAGCAGTTAAACTACCTCACCAAAGTCATACAGGTAATAACAGGTCTCAGATTTCAACATAAGTAGTCTGGTATCAAAGCTTGCATGCACTCTCTTGGAATACAGTGGCCCTTAAGTGGGAGCTTTCTGCTTCTGCTGTTCAAAGGTAAGCAGAAGGAGCCAGGGGTGGTGGCTTATACCTGTAATCGTAGCAACTCCAGTGGCAAGAGATTTGTCAAGAAGTCGAGGCTAGCCGGGCGGTGGTGGCTCACGCCTTTAATCCCAGCACTTGGGAGGCAGAGACAGGCGGATTTCTGAGTTCAAGGCCAGCCTGGTCTACAGAGTGAGTTCCAGGACAGCCAGGGCTATACAGAGAAACCCTGTCTCGGAAAAAAAAAAAAAAGAAGAAGTCGAGGCTAGCCTCAGACATAAGGAGGTGAGAGAGCAAGGGGCATGGATTCAAGCCACGTTTCTCCTAATAACCCAGCAGTAAACTCGGCAAAACAATAAATCTCTGGTCAGTTATAAAATAAGTTTCTATGATCTTAACTGTAAATTCCTTTCAAAGTCTCAGATTCTTGTCATAGGCTGGAAAGATAGCTCAGTGGGTAAAGCGCTTTCTGTGAACGTATGAGGAGTGGAGTCCGTATAACCAGAATCCAAGGAAAGACCAGGCCAGCACAGAAGCCTACATGAGATCACAGTGCTAGGGAAACAGAAACAGAGAATTCTGGGCTATCTAGACCAGCTGAACCAGTGAGTTCTGGGTCCAAGAGAGAGACCCAACCTCAATGTCTTACAGAGAGCAATAGAGAAAGACGTTCAACATCAACCTCTGGTCTCCATATGTACCTACAGACACATGTGAACATACATACCTGTGCTGGTTGCTGTGAAGTTCACACACAAACTAAAGGTATCTGAAAGGAGAGAACCTTCATTGAGAAAATGCCTCCATAAGATCAGGTTGTAGAGCATTTTCTTATTTATCAATGGGTGGGGCCCAGCCCATTGTGGGTGGTTTCATTCCCGGGCTGGTGGTCCTGGGAGCTATAAGAAAGCAGGCTGAGCAAGCCAGGGGAAACAAGCCAGTAAGCAGCACCTGTCCATGGCCTTTGTATCTGCTCCTGCTTCCAGGTTCCTGCCCTGTTTGAGTTCCTGTCCAGACTTCTTTAACATTGATATAGAAGTGTAAGCCAAATAAACCCTTTCCTCCTCAATTTGCTTTTAAGTCATGGTGTTTTGTTGCAGCCATAGAAAACCTAAGACAGTATCATGCATACTACCCAAAAAAAAGTTTTAAATTTTTCATATTTTTTTAAGATTTTATTTTTAATTATGTGTTCAAGTTTATCCCTGATTTTGTCCTTCCTCTGGTTTCCCTCCAGAACCTACAGTGGTTGGTTTTGTTGTTGTTGCTGTTGCTATTTTATTTATTAATTTATTTATTTTGTGAGCATTGCTATTTTTAAACTTTATATATTCATTTAGTGAGTCTCACTGTATAACTCTGGCTGTGTCGAACTCAAAATACAGATCAAGCTGACTTCACACTCACAGAGATCATCTGCCATTATTTCTTGTGCTCTGAGTGTTGAGATGAAAGACCCAGCCACTGGGCTCCAGTTACAATACCCTTTAATTATTTACATACATTATAAGCTATTTGGGGTTGTTTTTGTTTTTGTTTTTTGAGACAGGGTTTCTCTGTGTAACCCTGGCTGTCCTGGAATTGACTCTGTAGATCAGGCTGTTCTCAAACTCAGAGATCTGCCTGCTTCTGCCTCTTGAGCACTGAAACTAAAGGCATGCACCATCACTGCCCACCTTTTCCCAGATCTAATGACTGATTAAATGTATGAATATTAATCATACATCACTTAACAGGCATTTAGATTGCCTTTACTATTAGAAAAATTCTTATTTTGTTAAGGGGAATATCATTGTTCAAAGTGTTTGGTAACCATTTTGACCAATGACCTAGAATAGCCATAGTATCAGAATTAGGGTAAGGTTTTTGTCTCCTCTTCTCCTTCTTCCTTTTTTCCCCCCACTGAAATTTTACCTCATTCCAGCCAAAATGGCTATCATCAAGAAAACAAACAACTAATGTTAGTGAAGATGTGGGGCGATGAGGAACTCTTACGCAATGCCGGTGGGAGTGCAAATCAATGCAGCCTCTGCAGAAGAAACTGTAGAGGTTCCAAAGACAGACAGACAAAACCAAAGGAAAAGGAAAGTTACAGGGTGAGCTGGGTGTGGTGGTTCAGGCCTACATCCCAGCACTCAGGAAGCAGATCGGGTGTCTGATGGAAAGCAAACAATTCCCAAACCTGCCACATGGTGGAGCTGAGACACCAGTCACACAATCTCCAAATTTGTCACTGCTGATGGTCAGAGGCTGAAACGAAGAAAAACTAACAGAGGTTATGTCTAATAACTAGTACGGAAACTTTGTCATACCAACAGTAAGACAGAGCTTCAGAGAACTACATTAAGAACCAGATAAGACTGAGTTTTGTGCCAGGCTAACCTAGAATTTACTATGTAACCCAGGCTGACCTCAAACTTAAGATCTGCCAGCCTCAGACTCCCATGTGCTGGGATTACAAATATGAGCTATATGCTCCATATTGTATATTTATTTAAATGTAAGTAGTGAATAAAATATATTAAAATATCCTAACAGAACTTACTATTTTTGTTTAAAGCTTTCTTCCCTGGGGAGGGGTTGAGTACATACATGGTTTAATGGGTAAAGTGCATGTTGTGCAAGCATGAGGACCTAGGTTCAAATCCCTGGCTCCCATAAAAGAGCTGACTATAGATAGCAGTTTATTCCTGTAATCCCAAAGCTAGGGAGCTGAGAAAGGAGGGCCCTGGCAGCCCGATGGCCGGCCAGTCTAGCCAACAGGTGAATTCCAGATTCGCTAAGAAACTCTGCCTAAAATAGTAAGGTGGAGAGCAAGAGAGGCAGATACTCAACCCCATCTCTCGCCTATATGCATATATGGGCATCTACACACACACACACACACACACACACACACACACACACACACGTATACACCCAGGAGGATTACTTATGAGGGTCATCCTAGGTTATATAGTGAGCTAGAGAAAGAGCTTGTCCCCCAACCCCAAATTTCTTTTTGTATTCATTAGCTTATCATTTACTGAAAGCATATTATGTGGCAGGTGTGAGGATTTCGGGAGATAACCTGAACATAAGAGGCACTGCTTCTTTTAGAGACCTTCGAGGAAGGATTGGAAAGAGGAATTAAACAGCTGTGCAAACAGAAGGGAGCTTTCTGACAGAAGAACAGGTCTTTGTTTCCAATGATAAACCTCAGTCTTTGCAGGCCTGGGGACATAGATCAACAGTAGGGCGTGTCTCCCATGTGCAAGCTCATTAGGTTCAGTCCTTACCTTAGACAAAGAAATAAATTAATAACAATTCCCCATGAAAACTAGGAATTCAGAAAACCTTAATAAGGATAATTATCGTAATAGGTTTCTAGTACTTAAAGAATTTTCTGAAATCTATTATTGTTTGATATTATTTAATGAAATTTAACATCAGATATCCTAATGTATAGCTCTTTTCCAAATGAAAAACATACAGTATTGCAAAGTTTTGAATACATAGAAGATATATTTAAGGGATTTTAAGGGATTTGACTGGAGAGAGTGGAGAATATTTGCCCATGTGCTTTTATAGTCCCTATTGCTATTCATCTTTACAAAACTGCCACTATTGGACTTTTAGTGCAATGGTCACAATTATTAACAGAAATTCTCAAAATAGCCTCCCTTTCTGATTGCATAGAGACGTTGGGCCAAGGGTTTTTTGTTTTTGTTTTGTTTTGTTTTTTTGTTTGTCACACACTTTAAGATAAGAATCTAGCTGGCTTCTATTTGGACAAAAAAGGATGTGAGGTAAGCCCAACAGTGACACCTTCCTAACTAAATACTTTTGTTTAGAAAAGATTTTCTGAGGGGCTGGGGATGTAGGTCAGTTGGTACGGTGTTTACCTAACAAACATGTGGGTCTGGGTTCAATCCCAGCAGTACAGACAACAGTGTGGTTGAGTGCTTGGAATTTGGGTACTTGTGAGGTGGGAGCAGGAAGGTCAGAAGTTCAAAGTCATCCTTGGCTACACACACATTTGAAGTTGGTCTGGGATACAGAATATTCTGTCTCAAAAAAAGTTTACCATTCTGCCATTACAGGTGAACAATACAATTTATATATTAGTGTTTAAAAGATATAGACTCCTTATTGTCTTTTTCTGCTATTCTCTAAACTTTATTCTTACTTCATATCTGTCATATTCTGATATTTTAAGACTTTAAAAGTGATTGAATTTCCGCAGTTGATACCTCACCTGGTCTTAGTCAAAGACATAGAGGTGATCTCACAGATGACACAGATGAAAATAAGATATTAAAAATATGAGGCTGGTGAGTTCAAATCCCAGCAACCACATGGTGGCTCATAACCATCTCTAATGAGATCTGATGCCCTCTTCTGGTGCATCTGAAGACAGTTACACTGTACTTACATATAATAAATAAATAATCTTGGGAAACCTCAGCTTGGGCCACAGGGCCCCACAGCTAATCAGTGCCGGGACAAAGATCCCTCGCTGGAGATCACAAGACCCAGCAGAGGGCCAAAGACACGCCCCACAGCTCACCAGGAACGCAGAAAAGCTCATAGCAGGGGCAACGCGTCCCCAGAGCTCACTGACTCTGGCAGCTTTCTGCGGGCCACAGAGACTGACGGCCAGCAGCTTCCGGCGACGGCCGGAAACCTCAGCTTGGGCAACAGGGCCCCACAGCTAATCAGCGCCGGGACAAAGATCCCTCGCAGGAGATCGCAAGACCCAGCAGAGGGCCAAAGACACGCCCCACAGCTCACCAGGTACTGCCCCGAA
>CM052705.1:62749399-62814901 GCA_028551405.1 Uromys caudimaculatus | reverse complement strand
AATAATCTTTGGGCCGGAGCAATCAAGACCGGAGCAAGAAGGAAAAAAAAATATGAGGCTGGACGTTTAACTTAGTGTTAGAAGACCAAGGGTTTTGATTTTTTTTCTCACACAATTTAAGCAAAAGATGGTATCACATGATAAGACTTGCTTTTACTAATCTCTAGGCAAAAAGATTTATTTTGTTGTTTTGTTTTGGTGTTTTACAGACTGAGGGTCTTTCTTAAATCACATCTTTTTACATATTAAAAAGACATGAAAGTCAAAGTGGGACTAGGTGGTGAGAGGAAAGGGAGGAGTGGGAGGCAGGAAGGAGTGGAAGGTGAACACTGTGGAAATACATGATGTGTATGTCTGGAATGTCATGATGCGATGCCATAATAAATGATGAATATATACTAATAAAAGATATTCTAGGAAGTGTTCACAGTAATCAATTTTCATAGGTGTATGGCTGTCCTAGTTAGGTTTCTAGCAATAAACACCATGACCAAAAGCAACTTGTGGAGGAAAAGGTTTATTTCAGCTTATAAGAAGGGAATTTAGGGCAGGAACCCAAGGCAGGAACCTGAAGCTGGGACTGAAGCAGAGACCATGACAGAACGCTTTTTCCTCATGATTTGGTCGGCTTGACTTTTTCATACAATTCAGGCCCACCTACCCAGGAGTGGTACCACCCACGGAGTGCTAGGCCCTCTCTCATCAAACAATCAAATGCCCCTAAGATTTGCCTACAGGCCATTCTGATGGATGCTGAGCTGGGTACTGTTCATGGCTTGACATAGCTAGAACCACCTGAGAGGAGGTAACCTCAGCTGAAAAATGAGAGCAGCAGTTCTCAACTCTAATGCTGCGACCCTTTAATGTAGCTCCTCATGTTGTGGTGACCCCCCAACTAGAAAATTAGTTTTGTTGCTACTTCATAACTGTAATTTTTCTACTGTTATGAATCATAATGTATCTGTTCTCCAATGGTGACCCTTGTGTGAAGGTCATTCAACCCTCAAAAGGGGTCTGGACCCACAGGTTGAGAACCTCTGCTCTGATCAGGCTTGTAGGTAAGCTTGTGTGGCATTTTCTTAATTAGTGATTGATGTAGTCTTCTCTACTGTGTGTGGTGCCATTTCTGGGATGGCTGTCCTGGGAGCTATATCAGAGCAGGCTGAGCAAAAGTAAGCAGCCCTCCATCATAGCTTCTGCATCAGCTCCTGCCATCAGGTTCCTTCCCTGAATTCCTTTCATGAACAGTGACGTGGAAGTGAAAGCAAAATAAACCCTTCCTTCTCCAGGTTACTGGGTCAGGGTGCTTCATCACTCCAAACCGTAAGACGAGGTGTTTATCAGTTGACGTTCTCTTCTCCCAGCTGACTATAGCTTATGTCAAGTTGACAACAGCACATATGACATTTAACCCACTGGCCATTCTATTTTCTTATCTATCTATCTATCTATCTATCTATCTATCTATCTATCTATCTATCTATCTATTTTTATTTACTTTGGCTTCTCAAGATAAAGATTCTTGGTGTAGCCCCGACCATCCTGGAACTCACTCTGTAGACCAGGCTGGCCTCGCACGCAGGAGATGTCTGCCTCTGCCCCCTGAGTGCTGGGATTAAAGTGGCCATGTACCACCACAGCCTGCCCATGGTAGAGTTTCTCGATGTTATTGTCAGGTCAAGGGAAACTCCATTTCCCTCAAATTCCAAAAGACAGAAGGAACAAATGGCTGACTGTGTGTGGTACCTATTAGCACACCAAAGTCCATGCTGGCCTCCAGGCTCCCTCAGTATCACAAGTACTCAGTACACATCTCAAAGCCCATGCTGGCATGCTGGCTCAGCTCACCCCCTACCCTACCCTACACTGCCCCCACCTCACAGGCTTCTGTTCCCCAGCTTCTCATTCTCCTCATAACCCTGCTATTTCTCCACATCACTCTCTGGTCTTCAGCACACCCCCCCTTTTTTTCTCTATGCTCCTTCCTACTTCTCTCTACTCTGCTCCTGCTTCGCTCCTAGCCAGGTCCAGTCTGCCATCCATGTGTGGCCTATTACGTTCTCTCTCTGCTCTGGACAGTGCCAAATGCCTCTGGCTATGCTCTCATATCTACAATAAAACCCTACCATGGAGTGGTCATGTTGTCAGTTTATACAGTTATAAACAATGCCTCAATATTTTACAAAACCTTTTTTTCTGACACTTTTTAAAAGAGTTCTCAAAGTGGAACTTTTGAATCAGATCTGTCTTAGTTAGGGTTTCATTGCTGTGAAGAGACACCATGACCAAGGCAACTCTTATAAAGCCAAACATTTGATTGGGGCTGGCTTACAGGTTCAGAGGGTCAGTCCATTATCATCATGGCGGGAAGTGTGGCAGCATGGAAGAATACATGATGCTGGAGGAGATGAGAGTTCTCCATCTTGATCCAAAGGCAGCCAGGAGAAGACTGGAGTCCACACTGGGCAAAGCTTGAGCATAAGAGACCTCAAAGCCTACCTCCACAGCAACACAAGTCCTCCAACAAGGCCACACCCACTTCAACAAGGCCACAACTAATAGAGCCACTCCTTATAGGCCAAGCATTCAAGCATATGAATCTATGAGGACCATACCTATTCAAACCTCCACAAGATTACATAAACATTTTAAGGTATCATATTATTTTTCAGAAGCCTCCTACTAATTACTACTATTCTTAATAGGCCGTGGGAGTTCCTACTGTTATACTCACTGATGAATTACTACTTGAAGACAAATGTTACTGATAAAACAACACATCACCGTTTTTATGTACATTTTATGTATTCTGTAGATTTGATGTAAAACTCTGAGAGAGCTGGAGAGATGGCTCAGTGGTTAGGGGAGCATATGCTCTTGCAAAGGATCCAAGTTTGATCTGCAGTACCAAGGCTGGGTGGCTCACAACTGCCTGTAAGTACAGCCTCAAAGGGCACCTACACTAATGTTTGTGTAGATGCACATGCACACCCACACCCACACACAGATTCAAAATAAAAATAAAACAGTTCAGTGGTTAAGAGGACATAGGTTCAATTCCCAGCACGCACATGGCAACTCACAGCTGTCTGTAACTCCAGTTCCAGGGGATCTGATACCATCTCACAGACATACATGCAGGCAAAACAGCAAAACAAACAAACAAATATGCTGGACAGTGGTGGTTCATGCTTTAATCTCAGCACTCTGGAAGCAGAGGCAGATCTGTGAGTTCGAGACCAGCTTGGTCTACAGAGTGATTTCCAGGACAGCCAAGGCTACACAGAGAAACCATGTCTTGGAAAACCAAAAGTAAACAAACAAACAAACAAACAAGCAAATAAAAGAAATTATTTAAAGTTTCTAAAGAAAAAATATAAACAAAACTGTCTAACAAATGTGAATTCAGAGTGACAGAAGGCAGATCAGCAGGGGACTGAGCATCAGGGATAGGCAATGACAAAAAAGCCAGAGTCTAGAATTCTGTAATATTACTCGTGTTTATAACTTTTCCCTATGTTTTGTTTTGTGTTTGAAACATGGTCTAATGTAGCTGACCTTGACCTTGAATTATGTCATCCAAAATCCTGATATGACACAAGAGCACTACCACACTTAGTTAATTGTTTTACTTGGACCTTACACAGTTTTCTTTGGATTTATGTGAGTACTTCACATCCTAAGACAGCCTTCCTTTAAAAAGCATACAGATTTCTTAATTTTCCTCTCTGATACATGGTAGGACGCATTTACTTGTACAAGATATTTTATTTATGTATGTCTGTTTTTTGTGCTGGAGATCACCAGCAAACTGCAGCTCTAGCCATGTGCATGTTAATTTAAAGGAAAAGGATTTAACACTCCTATGGCTCTCTAAAGTACAGTACATTTTTAATCATTATTTTGCAAAACACAGGAAGAATCCAAATTAGAAAGTGAATGGTCTGCAAAACTCAGGAAAAATCCAAATTAGTGAAATGACGTCACAGCCAAAGCTTCAGAGCTGGTATCAAGCTGTCCTGGCACATCTGTTCTGATGTTTAAGTATCTAGGAGCCATTTAAAGAGAGGAGATGAAAGACCTTTTCAACTAAAACTCTAGGAACTGCTGTTTACAAGGAGCACATAGTAGACAACATCCTCCTTAACTTTCTTGCCCTTCTTCATTACTACAGACACAGGAAACCAAGAGGTTATAGAGGCAGGAATGAGCTCACGCTAGCATGACGTCACGAGCACTTGACGTCAGAAGGCGGTTGCCACGGGGACCGTTCGCCACCGACGGCAGAGTCGTGAAACTCCATCACCACACGACTCCGTTTGGGCCTCCGCCGGGTTGAAGCTGCTAGAGAAGCTTCAACCTTAAGGGGGCCTCAGGGAGAGAGGAGTGGCGCCGCGGCGGAGCGCTCCATCTCCGCGGCTGTGGGGTCCCGGCCGCGGCCTGGGCGGCGGCGGCCGCTCCGCGTCTCCTCGTCGCTGCAGCGCGCGGGGCGGATCCGCCATATTGGAGCCGGGGCTGCAGGTTCCGTGCAGCGGCGGCGCGAGGCGGGCCTGGCAGCGGGGCCCGCGCGGCAGGGGAACGCATGAGCCGCCGCGGCTAGCCTCTTCCCCGCCCACCGCCTGCGCGGGGTCTTCGGGACCCGGTAGGGAGGGGCCGCGGCGGCCGCAGGATGTTCTCTAAGAAGCCGCACGGGGACGTGAAGAAGTCCACCCAGAAGGTGCTGGACACCAAGAAGGACGCGCTGACCCGCCTCAAGCACCTGCGCATCGTCATCGGTGAGGAGAGCAGCGACCCGGGGCGCCGCCGCGGCCTCGCTGTCCCGGCCTGTCACCCCGCGAGCTCCAGGGTTCGCCCTCGCGACCTGGCGCGGTGGGGAGTGAGGGCCGGCGGCGCCTCTGCCCACGCGCGGGAGTGCGGACGGTGAGGGAAGGGGGCAGCTTGGCAGTTGGTCCAAACCACTCAACACCAGCGCGGAGAGACCCACGTTTGAGTTCGTGGTCTGATTTAAAAAAAAAAAAAAAAAAAAAAAAAATGACAGGCCAGAAACTTAAGTCCTTGATGAGACTTCAGGGACACTCGGTGTTGTGGGTAATGGTGTTTAGAGGGTGTGTTTGCCATATGACTGACTACTGCCATCCCCACCCGAGTGGAAAGAAAAGCAAAGTGCTGGCTCGGCCAGTGTAACCCGTAGTCTTTCAAGTTTTTGGCAGGTGAGGGCCTGGAGGAAGCAGTTACACCTCTTTGGGAAGTGGGTGGTTCCCGAAGCTTGTGGAAAGAACCCCGCCCTACACCCTGTTCTTCATTTGCTGTCCTTTAGAAGGAAAACTAATGATAGAGAACAAGATGAGAACTATACAGAATTAAGTTTTCATTAAAAATTTCTTACTCTCTGTTGGCTTCAACTTCAGTTTCTCTGAAGACCGAAGCGAGCTAAATTTGGGATAAAGTGTTAAAGAGGATTTTTGGATACTTGGTCATAGACAACATTGATAAAGGCCTAACTGTGTACTTATGGAACTTTTGGTTCTGTACGTGGATTTTTTTTTTTTTTTTGATGAAGAAAATTGAGGTAAAAAGGAAAGTTGGCCAGGGCTTACGTATAGAATAATAGGATAACTGAGGTTAGAGCCCAGCTGCCTGGATTCTAATTCAAAGTTTATCATCTCAAGCTGTTTTCCTAATTTCTGCCTATTTTGGAAAGTGACTTATATGTTTAGTGGTGTGTCCTTGTTTTGAGGATGGATTTCTCTACTGTGTTGTGACTAATTCCACTCATAATATCCAACATTTATACGGTGTTTTACTGCCTACAGAGGGTTTCACATGAAATAGTATAATCCAGCTTGACAGTCTGTCTAATAGAGATATTATTGCCATTTTAAAAAATATAAATGAGAAAGTTGAAGGTAAGCTGTGGATGGAGCTAGTGGAGATGAAATCACAAATGAAGCCCAGATTTTCTGTCTCTAATTTGTTTTTCAGTCTTCCTACATGTCTGACAGCTAATCTTTATCACAAGTACTTACTCCTGTGGTATAATGAGAAAGTAATTAAATCCATCTTATGGAAACCATTTAAATATGGTAGAGGTTTTTAACATTTTTCATTCTGGAGTTAAATCATTGAAGATTTGTGTGAAAAGATATGCTGAGACATACAAAGTCATCAGTCACGTAGATGTAGTACAAAATAATGGCAGTTTGAAACTGGACACTTGGGGCAACCTGACTCCCGCTTGAGACAAGCTGTAGACTGCATAAATGCAGAGCTATAAAGCCGAGTTACAACAGGACATTGAGATTTCCTAAATTAACTGCCATGGTTGATTGAGATTGGTTTCTTTATAATTTTTTCTTTGGCATAGAGGTGTGTGTGTGTGTGTGTGTGTGTGTGTGTGTGTGTGTGTGTGTGTGTGTTTTCCTAACTTAGAATACTTAAAAAAAAAAAAAAAACTTTTGCTTTTATAATTTAAGGAGTCTTTTTAAAAAATGAAATCACCAGGGATGTCTTGTCTTTCACAGCTTTCAGATGTTGAATATTCTTACAGACCTGTGCCCTTCGAGAAGCCCACGCTAAAGTAGTTGTAGAACCACGCTGCTTAACCAAACACATTGTGCCAACAGCAGTTGTTCATGTCTGGAAGCACTCTTTCTGTGGAGAGTTGCTAGTGCACACAGTATGTTAGATGCTGCTAAGCAGGAAATCCCTCACATCAGTGTTCAAGCCCTAAGTGTCAGCATAGCAGGTTCTGAGACCTTGTCATAATGCATACTAAAAGACGAACCCCCAAATGCTAGGGTTGGTTTAAGTTCTCTCCCTCTGCCTCAGAGCTAGGAATTGAACTGGGGACTCAAGTGTGCTAGCAGGCACTTTGCTGCTGAGCAACATTTCAGCTTCAATATTTAATGATTACAGTTATTTCATCTAAAATAAGATGAGTGTGGTTTCTAAGAAAATGCATGGGAGACATAGATGACGTTGAGCCCTTAGAGGCTTGCCACCTGGTATCCTGTTTTGTGGTTGGAAGAGCCATTTTAAATCTCTTTTGGAAATAAATAGGGTTTTAAGGAAATACAGTGAAGCAACTACTTAGTCTGCTAATAATATAGAACCATATTGGACCAAACAAAAGTGCTATTCACTAGGATTATTTATAGACGTCCATGCAGATCATAAAATATCAACTCCCTTAGAAAAAGTATGTCCAGACATGATCTGTCTCCTGTTGGCATCACGATCTACAACTGCTTTAG
Source organism: Uromys caudimaculatus (assembly GCA_028551405.1). Lineage (NCBI taxonomy): Eukaryota > Metazoa > Chordata > Mammalia > Rodentia > Muridae > Uromys > Uromys caudimaculatus. Next base: position 62,807,648 of record CM052705.1, on the reverse strand, counting down.
TGTGGTCTTCTGTATAGGTCCTTACTCATTGGACAAAGGTCTGTAGGAAAGGCCAACATTTGAAAGTCTTTAAAGATGTCTTCTTCAGTGCTTTTCATTTAAAGAAATGTATACATTTTATTTTCATGTTTGTATGTATGTCTGTGCATTACATATGTGCTTTGGTACCCACGGAAGCCAGAGGAGCGTGTTTGATCCCCTAGAACTGGAGTTGCAGATAGTTGTAAGCTACCATATGGGTGCTTGTGGGAACAAGCCTGGTACGTGTCTGTCCTGGGCTGCAGCTCCAGGTGGAACAGGAGACATTTGGGAAGTGGCCACACATCTTCCCACACAGTCCGACGGGCAGGTGGGGGCTGTGGGAAGCCTTTGCGGGCCCTGCCCATGAGTGGGGGAGGGTGCCGCAGATGGGCTAGCCGGAGTGCAGCTGGGGTTCCCGCCGAGACCAGGTTTCGGCGACTTGGGGCTCCCAGCTAGCTGCTTAGGCTTGGGTGAATGGGTACCATCTGGGAGTGCTGGGAAGCCCTCGGCACGAGATTAGATGTGGCTCCTTAATCGAGGGCCGGATCTCTCGCTTCCCATGGCGGGTTCAGATGAAGAGACAGTCCATAATTCAATTTATTGTCATTATGTGGAGAGTGGTGTGGATGAAATTGTACCTCTGCCCCTCTGGGAGAGGCATGGCTAAGCCTCAAGGTGTCTCATTAACATGGGGATGGCTTGGAGCTGTGTGGCCATGACTACCTGAGGAGGGGTGGTACTTGACCGTGACTGGAGCCAAAAGCTTCCCAGGAGCATTGGCATAACGTTTTCTGAGCCCTTGTGGATTGTTCCGCTGGGTCGCCCAGATTTTATGCCTGTGCTCTACCGGGTGCCAGATTGCCTGTCACAGATCACTGCCCCACAGGTGCTGGGACTTAAATCTCTAGGTTCTCTGGAAAGCAGCCAGTGTTCTTAACTATTGAGCTACCTCTCCAGCCAGCCTGCCTGCCTGCCTGCCTTCCTTCCTTCCTGTTGTCCTTATATTATTAAAAAAAGCAAAAAAAGGGATGTGTGTCTTCTTTTCCTTAAAAATTATTATATAAAAACATAAAACTTAAATATCCAGTAGTAACCTTTTTCTTGTCATGTGTGTTTCCACTGTAGTGAAAATTTGAGTTAAATTTATAGAATTTAGCCAGTTATAATGATGCATGTCAATGCCAAGGCAGGAGAACTACAAGTTAAGACACGCTGGGCTACAGCTATATTGGGAGTACCACGTCAGCAAGGGCTACATAGTGAGACTCTGTTTCAAAAAAATATTAAATTCTCGTTCTGATGGATTTAAATTTCAAATCTTCTGGCTGCTTATTATCATATCATGTATTTGGTTTGTAGGCCCAAAACAAAAACAAAAACAAAAAACCAAGCCTTGTCTGGTTCATAGAGTTTTATGGTATCTTTTTTACTTCCAACTTCTGTTTTATAACTAGTAGCTTTAAGATATAATAATGATAATAGTAGTAAGGTTAGCACATGTAATGTGACTAAAATAGCTCTGGGCATATTATCCATGTTCTAGAAATGTTAGTTTGCTTCTACTTAAAGAGGCAACTTGAAAGTTTAGTCATCTGGATTTAAAAACACAGGGCTTATTTAGCTAAGAATGGGTTATTGCTAGATCGTTCTAACAGCCTTGTTAATATATAGTTGTCATCCAATAAAATTGCACATATTTAAAGTTTTTACAGTAATTTTAACAAAGGGGTTCCTCATGAAATCAACATTAGACTTACCCAAACAAGTTAAATATAGCTAGGGCTTGGGCGTGAAGCTTAGTAATAAAGTGCACTGTTTGTACAAGGCCCAGGAACTATCTTTTCCACAACACAGGTAACAGAAAAAGAAGAGCTGGGGTTGTAGCTCAGTGGTAGAGTGCTTGCCTCGCATGCTTGAGGGTCCTAAGTTCAGTCCCTAATGCTGCCAGCACAGCAGAGCAACCAAATGCTATAGCCAGATACAGAGATAATGAATGTTATGTCCTAACCTCCCAAAGTTTCTTCATGCTCCCCACTCGTTTCCTTTCTCCTTAGATTGTGCCTTCCTGTCCAACCCCGCACAAATTCCAGTCTGCTCTCTAAATTAGTATTTTGTAGAGTTTTATTTAAATGGGATTACATAGCACATAACTGAAACTTTACAGTGTTTCTCGTTTTCTTTTACTCAGTATCATTATTTTGAAACCCATTTGTGTTGTCCTCTGGTGTCAGTGGCTTGTGTTTTTATTCTTGACTAGTAGTCTGCTAGACCACAATTTTTCCACTTATCTGTTGATTAACACGTGGGTTGTTTGGGACTGTTAGAAGTGAAGCTGCTGCAAAGTGTGCTTGAATAGCTATACTTTTTATTTATTCCTAGGTTAGATACCTAGGAATGGAACGGCTGGATCATTGGTAGTAGTATATTTAACATTTGAGAAACTGCCAGGCCAGGTGCAGTAGCTGATGCCTATAATCTCAGCATTTGGGAGGCTGAGTCAGGAGGATTGCCTCAAGTTTGAATCTGCATAATGAGTTAGTCTAGCCTGGGCTATAAAATGAGAGAGACTTTGTTTCCACAACAAAATGACAAAAGAAACTGCCAATCTCTTTTTTATTGTTTAACATTTCAATAGTAGCATGAGAGTTTCAGTTCCTCCATCTCTGCATTGACACTGCTCTGTGTGATCTGACCTCTTTGTTTTAGCCTCTGTAGTGTGTGTGCTGGTCATGTCTGACAGTCTGTGCTTATTTCCATTGTGTAACTTGGTAAAGCTTCTCTTGAAATCTCATTTTTTTAGTATGCTCGTGTGTGTGTGTGTGTGTGTGTGTGTGTGTGTGTGTGTGTGTGTTCATGAGCATGTGGAGTGTGTGTGTGTGTGTGTTCATGAGCATGTGGAGGATGGAATGTCAAGTGCAGTTATGAGTATATCTGGATTATTCTCATCTTTTTTGTTGGAGCAGGGTCTCTAAATTAAATCCGGAACTTCTTGATACCAGCAATTCGAGCAAGCCAGCTTGCTTCAGGAATCACCTGTCCCTACTGTCCAAGCTCTGGGCTACTTCCAGCAGAGCCCTAGCCACTAATACAAGTCTTTTTGCCAAATAAATGACTTGCCAAGAACTCTAACCCCCACTTCTGGCCAATTGTGGGTCATCTTTCCATTCTCTTTAAACCTTTATTTTTATTTAATGTTTATAGGTGTTTTGTCTGCATGTGTGTTTGTGTACCATGTACGTGCAGTGCCCACATAGGCCAGGAGAAGGTGTCAGGACAATAGCCAGTGATCTTACCGCAGAGCCAACTCTTCATCCCCTAGGATTCTTAATTTTGATTAAATATTTATGTGTTGGGATGTGGCTCAGGAAAGAGTTGTGTGCCTGCCTTGCACAAATTCTTGGGTTTCATCCTCAGTAGGACCACCCAAACCAAAACTTTTACCTTATTTAAAATTTTATCAGCTTTTTCTTTTATGCTAATTTTTAGACAGTGTCATCTAAAATCTGTGCCTATCTCATGGTTACATATTTTCTTTCATGCTTCTAAAAATGATACCAGTTTAGGTTTTATCTGGGGTCGTGATTCATCTTGAATTTATTTTGCTTTGTAATGTAATAAAAAGTGTGCTGTAGAGTGCTTCTCCACCCATCTTTATATGTAGATATTCAGTTTTCAGACTTCTATTTAAGTCCTACTTTATTGAACTGCCTGCCCTTGTGCTTTTGTTAAAACCTGGCTGTCTAAATATATGTAGGCCTATTTCTAGATTCTGTTTTGTTTCAGTGATCTGTTTTTTCTGTGCTGGTGCCAATACTACAATGTTTTGATTATTGTAACTAAAATAAATCCTGAAACTTAGTGTTTCCTTCCAATTTTCTCATTTTCAGAGGTGTTCTTTGTTGGTGCTTTTGCTTTTGAAGTGCCAGACTGTTTCTGTTTCCATGTGAGTTTAAGATTAACTTGTAAAGCCAACAATGTGCATCATGGTGACACATGCCTGTTGTCCCATCTAGCTCACCCAGCAACTTAGGAGGCTGAAGCCAAAGGATCATTTGAGGCAACTATTCAAGCCTTGCCTGGGCAACATAGTGTTGAGACCCTCCGAAAAGCAAAAGGTGCTGGGGAGATGACTCAGTGGTTAAGAGCACTGGCTGTTCTTCCAGAGGACCTGGATTCCGTTCCTAGTACACACATGGTGGCTGCTGACAACCATCCGTAAATATACTTTCAGGAATCTGATTCCCTTTTATGGCCTCTGAAGGCACCAGACATACAAATGGTGCACAGAATTATGCAGGCAAAACATGAATACACATGAAATGACATTAAAAAAAAAATGAAAAGTTAGTTTCTCAATTTCTAAACATAACAGCAACCCCTTGGGATTTTGACTGGGACTGTTTTGGAGTCCAAACAACAGTCTGGGAAAGTCTGAAGACAATTTGATACTTTGCTTCATGATCCAGGATGTCTCTGCTTACTTACATAGGACTTCTTTATGTTTCTCAGCAGTGTTATACTGTGAAGCTTTGATCAGAGTTAACCCCCAAATATTTTCTACCTTTGCAGCTCTTATAAAATGATATCTTAGGCAGCATGGTAGCACATGCCTTTGATCTTAGCGCTCAGCAGGCAGAGACAGGCAGATTTCTGAGTTCCAGGCCAGCCAGGGCTAGATAATAAGACTCCATCTCAAAAAAACAAACAAACAAAACTACCCAAAACAAATCCCAAACAAACAGAACCCCCCCCCCCCCACATACATACTCTCAAATGTTGTCTTGGTATTTATTTCTGGTTGTAGTTAGTTTAGGGGAATACTAACTTTAAAATATTTTTTATTTTGTGTGTATGAATGTTTGCCTGAATGTGTGTTTGTGTACCACTTGTATTCCTGGTTCCTGAGAAATCAGAAAAGGTCTTTGGAGCCCCTAGAACTGAATTTACAGATGGTTGTAAGGCTGGGAATCAAACTCAGGTCCTCTGGAAAAACAACCAGTATTTATTCACTGAGCTGTCTCTCCATCTCACATCTCTCTTGCCCCTTAGGTCAATTCAATTGGTTTTCTTTTTTTTCCACTTTCCAATGTGAGTGCTTTATTCCTTTTTTTTTTTTTTTTTTTCCTTGCCTTCTTGAACAAACTAGGAAGTGGATAACTTTTTGATACTTTTTTTTTTTAAACAAGAAAAAAGAGAGAAAAGTGATGAATATGCATCTCAATTTTAGGGGAAAAGCGATTGATTTTTCACCGTCTAGTATGATACTAATTGTAGGATTGGTTTTTACTTTTATATTAAGCATTGCTTTTAAAAAAATTTGTATATATACATAGTATATTCGTGTGTGTGTGTGTGTGTGTGTGTGTGTGTGTGTGTGTGTGTGTGTTACAATGCTTGTGTGGAGGTTGGTTTGTGGAGTCGGTTCACTCCTTCCACCTTTACATGGGCTCTGGAGATGGAACTCTAGTTATCAGGTGTGGGTAGCAAGCACTTTACCTTCTGTGCCATGTGCTGGCTCCTACTGTGCCATTAATACAGCCTCTTTTGCTTTCATTTGGTTAGTGTTGCATGGTAAAAATTTTCTCATCATTTTAATCTACTATATCTTTATATTTAAAGTGGGCTTCCTATTACTTGGCTCACTCCATCCCCTTCATTTATTCATTTTGAGCCAGAATAGGGATCAAGTGAGTTCTGAGTGAATGTGTTTTTGTTGACATAGGCATAGCTATGTCAAGGACCCCGATGCCTCAGATCTGTAGGGGGGCAAACTCTACCTTAGGTGACACTTAGAGGGATGGCAAAGGCTTTCTGAGATCCATGTGTGTATGTTGATAGTGTCATAGCTTTCTCCCCTGAGTGTTGATGGCTTGATGACTGCTCCCTACAGAGGCTGTTCTGGTGAGGCTTGCTAAGCCTGTCTCCTTGTCAGCTGTACACCATAAACCCCGCCTCTTTGTTCAGCTGTATGCAGTAACAGGCCTTCCTGTTCAGCCGAGTTTTTGGGATTCTGTGGTAAGGGAGCCCAGACCACCAATTTCTCAGCTTTTCTCTGTGTGTCTGTCATTTCTTTATTCACTTGTCACCCCTAATCAGAGTTTCAGGACCCGTGCTATGCAGAGTCATGGCAGGATAAGGTCTCATGAATCCTGACCTCAAACTTACTGTGTAGTTGAGAATGATCTTGAGTTTCTGATCTTCTTGCTTTCACTCCTGGCTTCTAGGATTATAGGCATGTGATTCCATATCTGGGTTATATGGTGCTGGGGATCAGATCAAAGCTTTATGCATTCTAGGTAGGCAAGCACTGAGCTACATTCACCAGCCCCAATTTACTGATTGGTTGGTTGGTTGGTTGCTTGCTTGCTTGCTTTAGAGACAGGGTATTGTTATGTAACCCTGGCTAACCAGGCCTTCACTGTGTGCTGGCCTTAAACTTGAAATACTTCCTGCCTTAACCTCCAGAATGCTAAGACGACAGGAGGACAACATCATGGCTAGAGAGAAGTCTTTTTAAAGCATGACCCTATTAATCTGCCTTTTAACGGAGATGTTTGGGGTTATTGCACTTAATGTGATTACTGACGGGATTAAGTTTGAGTCCGCCATCTTGCTTTCCGTTTTCTTTTTGGCCTGTTTAGTTCCATCTTCCCCTTTCCCTCCTCCCCCTTTTGATTAGTTTATAGTATGTATCTGTAAACCTGTCAGGGTCTACGCGTCTAAGTAATGTTACACCGTTTTGCATTTAAGACCCTTGCAAGACTATACTTCCGTTGTCCCACTTTGAGCATTCATGCTTTTGTTACCATCTTTTACCCATAAGTTGTAAACCCAGGGGCTGGAGAGATGGCTCAACAGTTAAGAGCACTGACTGCTCTTCCGAAGGTCATGAGTTCAAATCCCAGCAACCACATGGTGGCTCACAACCATCCGTAATGAGATCTGACGCCCTCTTCTGGGGTGTCTGAAGACAGCTACAGTGTACTTACATATAATAAATAAATGAATAAATAAAATTAAAAAAAAAAAAAAAGTTGTAAACCCAACACAATATTATTTTATCTAAACAAATAGTTATCTTTGTAGGATTTTTAAAGTTTTTCAGGACCGAGTATAGAATCCAAGGCTTCACAAATATTCAGCATATGTTCTGCCACTGAGCTACTTTCTTCAGCTCTGCTCTACCTTCTAAGTTTCAAGAACTGCCTGCAGATAGCACCATTATCTGGATGCAAAGCTTTTGAAACATAAAAGATTCAAACCATAAGTCTGATTAATGTATTTAATAGAACAAGCTGTTTTAAATACAGAAAACCATCTTGCACTAGAATGCCATTTATTGAGGATTGTATTGTAGCTAAGTAAGCAATGAGTAAAGTGTAGAGTGAATAATTAGAGAAAGAACAACAACCTCACCTATGAAGAAAGGAAACATTATCAGGTTAGAGATGAGCTGATTACAGCTAAAAGTCACTGAATTTGGTTCTTAAATTTCCTGGTAGCTCAGGTGAACAGAAAAGGTCACGTTACAAGTTTTTGGTGTCTTTAGAACAGAAAGAATTCTTTGTTTTTGGTTAAAATAATTTTTTTTTCCATTTCTGTCTCTTTCACTCACTTAAGTTTAAATGTTCCTGCCTTGTCCTTCCAGGTATTAGCATTGCACCATGCCTGGCTTTGAAACCTTTTTCTTATTTAATTTGAAATTTATGTATGTCATGTGTATGCACCTATATTTATTATATAGTTTTTTGTTGAAGTATGCATACTATAGAAATAGATCTTGGAGAAAATTCTAGAATAGTTTGACTTTTTTTTTTGTGAGTGATACTACCTTCTTCCGATTGATATGAATCTTATCTTTAATGGTAAGTAGAAAAAGATAAATTTATATTGAGACCTTGGAGTTTGAAATGTATGGGACCTCCCCCTCCCCCCCCAAACAAGGTCTCTGTGTGGTCCTGGCTGTCTTGGAACTCGCTGTGTAGACCATAGTGGTCTTAAATTCACAGAGATCCTTTTGCCTCTGCTTCTGAGATTAAAGGAATGCTCCACCATTCCGAGTCTGTGTGGGACATCTTTACGTTGTCTCTTCAGCTAAATACTGTTCTTTTTGTTTTGGTGCATGAGGGTGAGGGTGCACATGTGTGCATATGGAGGTCAGAGGTCAGTGAGAAAGATCTCAAATGTTCTCTTTTTTTCTTTTTCCTTCCTTCTTCTTTTTTTTCTTTTTTGAGTCAGGGGCTCTCCTTTGGCTTAGAGCTCATTGATCGACTGGACTGGCTGACTGAAAAACCCTAGGGATCCTTCTGTCTCTGACTTTTCAGCTTGGGAATTATAGGTGCCTGTGTAACCCTACATGGGTTTGGGGCATCCTCATCTGTGTGACAAGCACTTTACCAAGTATGCCATCTCCCCAGCCCTGTCCTGTTCATTCTTGTCTGTTCTTACTATCATCTTTTTATTAAACTGTTTATTCATTGTCTTTTAATAATTTATATGAGTTTACTGGTTGGTTTCCTTATGAGGATCTTTCTCCCTTTCTGAATTTTCACAAGATGCTGTCACAGTCTTTGTGCAGCACATTACTGAGCATGTCACAACTGTTTTCAGATCTTTCATGGATACCCATTGTTAGGAAGATGAAGTTCAAATTTTTTAATTTGTGGGTTTTTTTGTTTTTTTTTTTTTTTTTGGTTTTTTTTTTGTTTTTTTCAGATAGGGTTTCTCTGTGTAGCTCTGGCTGTCCTGGAACTCACTCTGTAGACCAGGCTGGCCTTGAACTCAGAAATCCACCTGCCTCTGCCTCCCGAGTGCTGGGATTAAAGGCGTGCGACACCACTGCCAGGCTTAACTTGTGTTTAAAGCACTAAAATTATCCCATCTTAATGTTCCAACTGAGTGATGCAGTTTCATCTTAAAAATCAAAGAAATATAGTGATACTTTATTCAGTTGAAACTCATTTGACTAATCTGAGTCCCAGTTCTCTCCTGATGGCAGATTTCTTTACATCCTGTTTTAGTGGGTGACAGTCTCCATAGATTACTCCTTTTATGCTTCTGATACACTTACGCATTCATCTGAAAATACCCCATGGTTTAGGATACATGTTGCTTGTTCACATTGTCCTTCAGACTTTCTCAGTGCTCTGAATTCTCCACTTTCTGGTTGGTTGCGTTTGTGTGTGTGTGTGTGTGTGAGAGAGAGAGAGAGAGAGAGAGAGAGAGAGAGAGAGAGGGGGAGGGTTTCTCTGTTGCACTTTGTTTGTTCTGGAACTCACTATGTACACCAGACTGGCCTCAAACTCACAGGATCCTCTTGGCTCTGCCTCTTGCATACTAGGGAGACACAACCAGGACTAGTCCGTTCCATTTCATTGATTACATTTTTGCAGACTTTTCTTCTGTAGCCAAATCCTCCCCTCAGTGGTAGTGTTTTTCAGTGTTCTGTTTGCAAGTCTCTTTTCTTCTACATATATACACACACACACATATATATGTATATGTGTGTGTGTGTGTGTGTGTGTGTGTGTGTGTGTGTGTGTATATATATATATATATATATATATATATATAATCCTTGAATAAATTGTCCTTGGCTTCAAATGCCAATATGTTTACTGTCAATGATCCCATTCAAATTCCAGGTTTTAACTCTGACTGGTTACTAATCTCAAAAGCAGTATCTGCACTTAAAAGACTCACCACCATACCCTTAAATTCCTTCAAGTGTCCTAAGATCTTTTCTACCATATTTCCTTCCTATTTTATCCCTAGTTAAAACTCTGGCATGTCACACTATAGTATCCAACCAGAAGTCACTCTGCTGTCCCTTGCTAATACTTGCTGTACCAGTCTGACTTCCTGTCACTCTTACCACCTGAAAGCTTCAACTTGCAACTTTCAGGGGAAATGTACACCGTTTCTGTCAAGCCTTTCTGGGTCAGTCAGTATAGGAGCTGACATGACACTTCCATGTTCTGTGCTTATTCACCTCTAGTCATTTGATTCCTTGGTGCCAATATTATTTGCATGCCTAAGGAATGCCTCAAGTTTTTGTGGAGCACAGAAATATCTTTTTATATCCTTAAATGAAATGTGTTGGCTTGCACTATAATAGGTGCTCAGTAAATACTGTCCAGTTCTTGAGTGGATACATTAAGTATGAGGAGAGCAAAACTGTTTTGTGAATATTCAATTGGCAGTGGCAGAAAATCATGGAGGTCAGTGTTCTGATCAGAAAGAAAGTTGAGTTGTTTTAAATACCCACATAAAAGATTTTGATTCAGAATTTAAATTTGTTTTGTTTTGTTTTGGTTTTTTTTGTTTGTTTTTCGAAACAGGATTTCTCTGTATAGCCCTGGCTGTCCTGGAACTCACTTTGTAGACCAGACTTGCCTCGAAACTCAGAAATCTGCCTGCCTCTGCCTCCCAAGTGCTGGGATTAAAGGCATGCACCACCACTGTCCCAGAATTTAAATTAAAGTCTGTGCTATATAACATAGAAGAATAGGCAAACTTAGACGCACACATCCAAGACACTAACTGAAAAATGTTTATGGCATTATGGTATGGATAACATAATTTCTGCTGTTGAAGGACATTTTTATTTTCTTGTTTATAGTGTTCAGCTTTTATAAAACTCATCTTAGAAACCCAAAGAAATGTTAGCCTTAAAGTACATCAGTCCCTTACTTTTACCCCCACTGTGTAATAACATTAACAGACCCAGAGAGAAGGCTTGATGCAAAGACAGAGCAAATGGAAATTTCAAAGTCCTAGTCTTGAAGATCGGAGCTCTGTGGCCTGTGGATACATGACAAGTGCTTTGGAAGATGGAAGAGACAGGATGGATTCTTCTCTGCAGCTTCTGCAGGAAGACGGTGGTACTGCTAGTGCCTTGATTTCAGACTCTGGGCATTCAGTGTTTGAGAGAATAACCTTTGATGTTTTTGGGCTGTAATTTCTTGAAGACAGTCACAAAAAGCTAGGAGAAGTATCTTGGCAGTTTTGGCTTTCCCTTTCCCCTGTATATATTTGAGAATCGGCTGGCTAACTTCCATCAAAAGCTTGATTGGATGTTTTGCTTTTTGAAACAATATATCTTACTATATATTTGAAACAATCTATCTTACTATATATCTCTGACTAATTTTGAACAGGAAATCCTCTTGCTTCACCTCCTGCTAGCCTTTCAAGTTTGTGCCACTACGCTTGATGTTACTCAGCTTTGTTTGTTTGTTTTAATTACATTGAATATACAGACTTAATTTAGAGGAAATGCATTAGTAGTATGTCCTCTTTGTTCTAAGGAGTTTTCCATTTACTTAAGGTTTTGTTTTTTTTTTTAAGTTTGAGAATTAAGGGTGTTATATTTTTTCCAGGAGATATTTTTGCACACCTTTTAAAAACATAGCTAGAAACAGTTACATTTTAGAAGAATGTTACTATTTAAAAGGACATTTGGGAGGTAGAGGTAGGACTACTCCTATAGTAGAAGACCACACTTGCCCTACACTATCAGATTCTACCTCCAAAGGATGACTTCCATTTCCTACAGAGGTGCTTGTAGATGAAATGAGTGTTTAGATGAAGTTGAAGAAGAAAGTTTTTTTTAAAAATTTGGGATGGCTTGGGATGTAGAGTGCCAGTATATCATGAGGCCTGACCCAGTGTACCAAGCCTTGGGTTCAGAACTCAGTGCCACAGAAACAAACAAAACACCCTGAAATGTTTGCTCAAGTTCAGCAGATAGTAATAATTTGCAGATTGATTTTAGAATTTAGCTTTGTTCCTACATTGGAATATTGTGTTTCTAAAGATTTGTTGGAATTTTTTTGATGAGAAGCATGCTGAGACTTCATGCATGTTAATACATGTTATATCCCTGAATTACGTGTCCAATCATTAATAAGTACTAAATAAGTAAGCTTTTCATGTAAAGAATTTGTCTGATAATTCTATCTATTCTTGGTAAATTTTTAAACTGAATATTTTTATAGGAAAGCAGCTGTCATATATTGGTAATAATTTTTCATTACTTAGTATCTGACAGCCTCTAGATCATGTATTTTACAAGCATTACTTAATCCTTACAGTGGCTTCATGTGGTAGATAGTAGTTTACTGCTGAGGAGACGTGAAGACTAAATAGAGAAACTCAAGACTGGATTCTGATTTTCGTTGTTTATTATCTAATATTGGTCATTGAAATTATAACAACACCTCAAACACAGTTAGAGACTGCACAAAAAATACACTTGAACCACAAAGCTTATGGGGGGTTGAAGCATTTTTCAGAGTGTAATTGGACTCTTAAATGTGATAAAATTAAATCACTTGTACCTCAAGGTAGAACACTTACCTAGCACTTTCAAGACCTGGGTTCTGGCCAAGCCAAACACAAGACTAGATGTTACATTCTACTCAGTCTAGTAATAGAATTTGTTTTTGAGAATAAATGAGCCCTACATGTCTGGTAAAAATTAGCAACTTAGGAAATGATGAGTTTCTGCTAGAAAACAAAGGACATAAAGCTGACTGTTGGTGTTTTATTTCAGATAATGTAAAGAAAACATATAACTGTTATCTTTCCTCCACCTAAACCTAAAATAGAATAGCCAGGCTAACGTGTGTTTGTTTGATTGGAATTTGTTGGATTTGTCTGAATTCTTTTAAGGTAACAGGCTCAAGGTTCCTGCCCACTTTTCTATCAAGTATTCTTAGGGCTTTCTAGAAGCAACTAGGTTGTTACTGTAAGCTTTAAAAAAAAATAATACATGTGCCATTTCTCATCAAACATGTTTTAAGAAACAGCCATCTATGTTTGTACCTATTTCTTTGAAAATTTAAAACCAATGGATCTAAGCAGTCATGCTCCAGGCTGTAGAAGAGGTGGTAGCATGATAATAGAGAGTCCTGTGCCAGATGTGAAGTGTGCTATGCACATGAAAGACGAAAAGGATTATCTATAACATACCTTCATAGGGACAGGGTGTCTGAGCTAAGCCGGGAGAGTTAAGTAGAATTCAGGATGTATACATTAAGACAGCAGTTTGGGAAGCAGAACACGGCATGAATACAGCAAAATAGCTGGCCAGTACTCCTTGAAGATTTTAGAACAAAACATCAGGCTTCAGCTTCAGATATTCAATTTAATCGTGACGTGGATAGAAGAATTGGTGTAGTGGGTGATAATTTGTAGAGATACTTTGTGGAAAATTGATAAAAGGATTTCATGAGGATTTAAGTGGCGATGATGCTATTCCTTTGGTGCCATTGTTATTGGTGAATTTATATTAGAAATTCTCTTCTCAACCTACACACTGAAACCATACCATTCCTTGTGTAGTGAATGCTGTTAGAACACCAAATATAGTCTGTAAACTGGTGCACATGTTCTCATGGCTTACTACAGATCTGCAGCAAGGCAAACAGACAACCTAAATATGTTGAGAGGTTCGTCTTACTTTGACTGCCATAGCATCCACATGTGTAGTTATTGGACTTGTCTCATCAACTAGGGTATGGAGCGTAGAACAGTCCCTGTGCTTTTCACTTTCTGTAAGTCTTATTTATATTTAAATGTGCAAACATATACACAGAATTTCACATATATAAACACTTTGATTTAAAATATTTGCATTGGGTGAAAACTTAACTTTTATTAAGTATGTTGGTTATATATTGTTGCCTGTTTTGGACTTTAAAACTCCAAAAAGGCATATACCTAATCTCTTCAGTATCTAAAAGAATACTTTCACTGCTACAGGAATGAATTTATGAACTGGGATAGCTATTGTGGATGTGTACAACTGGTTATAAAATACTAATATTACTTTATTTTGATTAGTCTGAAAACATGCCATTATTTTCTAATATAAAAATGGTATACTGAGGTACTCTTCAGAAAAGTGAAAGTCAGGTATTTGTTTGCAGCAAACATCAGTCATGGTGATACTATAGTTTGAAATTTCTAATTTTAGGGAGATTTTTACATTTTCAGTTCTTCATTAGATTTACTTCTTTTTATAGTAGTTGTTTTTAATTGGTTAGGAGGGTTAGCACTCATTCATTTAGCCAGGTAGGATGTCACAGGCATCACAGATTAGGATGCTAAGGAAGTAAATATTAGAGCTAGAAGAAACCACCAAAAGAAGAAAGAAACAGAAGAAATGTGCACCTGTTAGTAGTCCTTCCCATACTGGATTCTTCTGGCAGCTATTAATTACTTTCCATGTCTGTGGTTCTGGATGGGTCATACAAATAATAGAACATGTATTGTCTTCTGTCTGGCTTCTTTTACCTAACACAATGTTCTAAACAGGACTTCATTTTTTTCATGAGTATGTGATACTTGTTGTATAAATATATACTACATTTTGTCTGTCTGTCCATCAGTTCGTGGGTATTTAAGTTGTCTGCCACGTTTGGCAATTATGAGTGGTGATGAATATTTGTATCCTAGTAGTGAACTTTTTGGGTCATGTGGTAATTTTCTTAACATTTTAAAAAAATCTTTCCAAATCATTTTTTAAAAACAGCTACATCATTTATTGTCATAGCAGCAATGCACAATTCAAGTTTCCCACATTTTCGACAAGTCTTGTTTCATGTGCAGTCTGATTATAGCTTCACAGTGGTGCCTCTTCCTGCCTGTGCTGGAGAGTGAAGCCAGGGCCACACGCGTGCTACACGTGCTCCGCTGAAGAGCGGTACTCCCAACCCTTCCTTTTGGTCTTGGTGGTTTTCCCTGGTGGCTAATGATGACAAGCATTTTTTTTCATGTTCATATTTTTCTTGGCTATTTGTATATGTTTTTGAAGAAATGTTGTCTTATTCGGATATCCTACTCATTTTTATGTTTTTTAAACATTGCTAAGAATTCTTAAAAATAAGGTTTGCAAGTGTGTGGTTTTTTTCCCATTCTGTAGGAAGACTCTTCTCCATTTCTTGACAGTGTCCTTTGAAGCAAGTAAACAGAAATAGATACCCAAGTCAGTTTCTCTTTTCTTTTTCTTTCTGTAGGGTTGGCAGTCAGACCCAGGCCAGGCAAGGCAAAATGTGGACCTCTCTGCCACCTTCTTCTCTCCTATTTTTTCTTTCATTACTTGTGCTTTTTATCTAAGAAATGATTTCAAACCCAAGATTGTTTTCTTTGAAGAGTTATATTTACATATGTCCTTTTTGAGTTTTTATTTTATATA
This sequence comes from Uromys caudimaculatus, assembly GCA_028551405.1. Taxonomy (NCBI): domain Eukaryota; kingdom Metazoa; phylum Chordata; class Mammalia; order Rodentia; family Muridae; genus Uromys; species Uromys caudimaculatus. The sequence goes on along the minus strand of CM052705.1, from coordinate 62,792,425 downwards.
TAGTATGAGGTAGGAGTCATACTTGATTTTGTTACATACGTGCATCCAATTGTCTGAGCACTATTGTTTTTAAATGGTTGAGTTATTTTGGTACCCTTGTCAAAAGTAATTGTCCAGTATAAGGGTTTGTTTCTGGTTCATTACTCTGTATGTCTTCATTTAAAAAGTTGTGATTACTGCTAGTTTCTCTGCTTTGTTCTTAAGGTTTGTTTTAAGTATTTTAGAATCTCTGTGACCTTACTACAAATTATGAATCAACTTGTTAATTTCGGTAAAAGAGTAGTGTGGATTTGGGTAGGGGTTGTATTGATTCTAGATATATTTGGGGACTTTTATTGTCTTCACAATATGTTTTGGTCTTCTTTTTTTTTTTCAATAATGTTTTAGAATTTTCTTATTTATCACCATAATCATTATCATCATCATTGAGAACTAAACGCAGAAGGGATAAATCTAAAGAGAGAGCTGAGACAGAGAATATGAAAACTGGCTGGCCTCATTGTTGACTCTTGTCTGGATTCATGAAATTCTTCTCTGCTGCTGGGAGGGCCATGGACAGTCCTATCACCCCGCTGAGTCTTACTTTAGGTTTTGGATTACTAATCCTGTCTGTGGCTAAGGACAGAGCAGCATAGGTAGATGCAAAGATGTGCATACCTCTGAGTTCCTTCAGGGTTTCAGTTGTAAATGCTTGTCCTGGCCCTGTAGAGCTAGCTCTTGCCAGTGTCCTGCTAACTGCTTGGAGTCTGTGAACATTCCAGTGTAAACGTGGTTCCTACCGGTTTTCAGCGCACTGAATGCTGTTCAGATCTGATATGAGATTTCTTTTCTTCAGTCTCACAGTGTTCTCTTTGTCAGGTTGCAGCATATAGTTAGTTCAGGGCTACTTGGTCTGAGTGTTCTAGAGTGTAATTCAGAGGGTTCTGGCTGCTGGCCCACAGCAGCAGCAGCAGCAGCAGCAGCAACAACAACAACAACAGCAGCATTCTTTGAGATGGCATCTTGCTTCTACCTTGTTGGTTGCCAGTGCTGAGCACCCTGTGCTAGTGGAAAAGGGGTTTTTCCAAGCTTCCCTGCTATTGCTGCTCTGGGTATAGCTTTTCCCCCTGCTGTTTATAGTTTCTGCTGCTTTTCTGACGGTTGTTTATCAATTTTGCTGAGATAATTTCCTGGAGAGATGGCCATCCATGACTGAGTATGGTTTGCCACTTTTCAGTCCAACATTATTAATTTTAAAGACTTATTTTTATTTTATGCATATGCCTTCTGTATATATGTATACTGCATTTATGCTTGGTGCCTGTGGAGGCCAGAAGTGGGTGTTGGATCTCCTGAAACTCTTACAGATGGTTGTGAGCTGCCATGTGGATGCTAGGAATCAAACCTGGGTTCTCTGCAAGAGCAGTAGGTGCCTTTAATGTCTGCTATCTTTTTGGTACTTTATCTAACTTCTGTCTTTACTTAGATTTCTAAAAGTATCTTTTGCATGACTATTGCCTATTGCATGGCTGGATTTTGAGTTTTAAGTGTAAAAGGACTGTTTCTGTTGTCCCAGTTTGCTATATTTGCCAGTCTTTCCCCTGTTGGGTTTCAAATTGGGCTGGAACCTTAGCTTTTAGACTCAAGTCTTGAAAACCCACCACACTAGTTTAAATTTTTTCCTCCTTAGAATTCTTTTGTTTCGGGTTTTTTATTTTGAAATAGTTGTTGAAATCAGAAAGCTTCCTAGTTACAAACAACAGCAACAACAACAACAGACTTATCAAGTATATTTGTTGCGGGACTCTTTCTGGACTAAGAACTCTAACACCAATGAGAGTGGAAGAGAGAAGATGTCACCAGAAGCTGGGACAGCTCCTGAAAGGCTGCTAGGCAGGGTCTAGTCTATATTCTCATTTTATACTCTAAAAACACAATGTGGGGTGGGCAGGCAAGCAAGACTTTACAGAAATGTGTATATATATATATATGTGTATATATATATATAAAATAATTTAATAGTTTTATATTGTGTATGTGTTTTAGGAAATACTTTGTAGATTGATTTTTTTTTTTAAAAGACAGGACTAATGTATGGCACACTGGCCTTAAACTCTCTGTATAGTAAAGGAGGTCCTTGAGCTCCCTGCCCTCCAGTTTTGTTATGCTAGACAAGCACTCTACCAACTGAGCTGCATCTGCAGCTGGGTATTTGTGGTAAAGTCTCACTATGTAGCCCTGGCTGGCCTAGAACTTGCCATGGAAACTTGACTAGCCTTGAACTCACACCAGTGCTGGGAACAAAGATGTGTACCACTATGCCTGGCTTTGTTTTATTTTTAAAAATGGGTGCATGTGTATGTCCATGTCCATCCATTTCATTGTGCACTTTGGAGGTTGAAGGACAACTTGCAGAAGCTGGTTCTATCCAATTAACTGTCTTAACTGGAGAGGTAGCATGGTAGCATTTTCCTTTATGTGCTCTTTTCATTTTAGTTATTTACTATGTTACTTATTCATCTGGTGCTTTACTCATTGCTGTTAAGTTCAAAGCTTTTCTATATCTCCCCCCCACACTAATGTTAGAAGTTAATACATCTGTTACTTTTGTGATTACTGTTTTTTTGTCTTTGCTCATCCAACCTGCTTCCTCTGTTCCTGTTTTCCTCTTTTCTTCTCCACTTTCATTTTTGAACTTACTAAGTTACTTATATAATTTTTATTCAGCATTTTAAAGTTTCTTTTTATTACTGGCATGTGTGTACATTTGTGTACACATGCATGGGTATCCTCAGAGACCAAAAAAGAGTGTTGGATCCTCTAGTGCATGAGTTACAAGTGGTTGTTAGCTACCCCACATGAGTGTTCGCAACTGTATTAGTTAGGGTTCTCCAGAGGAACAGAACTGATAGAACGAATGGGATTTATGAGAGTGGCTTGTAGGCTGTGGTCTGAGTAGTCCAACAGTGGATTAGTCCACCAGCATAAAGGCCAACTGTTCAGTTTAGCAGGTTGGATGTCTTAGCAGTCACAATCTGGGGCTGGAGTCTCAGAGGATTCCTAGAGAGCTGCTAGACGTCAGTCTGTGTTGAAGTGCCTGCATGTCTGTCTGTCTGTCTGTCCTATGTATGCCTAGTCTTGTGGAAGCTAGAAGGTGGTACCGGCTCTCCTGGAGCTGGAGTTACAGATGTTAGCCATCATGTGGATACTAGATACTTGGGTCCTCTGCAGCTGCACCATGTGCCCTTAATGCTGAACTATCTTTGGGACCTAAATAAGTGAAGGCCTCTTATATTTTACCTAGTTTGTCCTTGTTTTTTACTCTGTCATGTAAACTTCATGAATTTACTATCAAACATCTTATCAGAGTTTTTGTTTGCTATTGTGTTTTTAAAAATAAATATAGAGGGGCTGGAGAGATAGTTCAGTGATTATAAGAAAGTGGTCCTCTTGCAGAGGACCAGAGTTTGGTTCCCAGCACCCACATCAGGTAACTCACAATCACCTGTCACTCCACTACCAAAGAATCCAGTGCCCTCTTCTGGCCTCCATAGACAACAGCACTCATATGCATATATCCACACACAGATACACAGGCATACACATTATTTAAGGTACAAATAAATCTTAAAGTAAAAGAACAAATTAGCTTACTTTTGATAGGCCCACCTCTCCTGCTTAGTCAAGGTCTAGCTATATAGCCCCAAGAGCTCGAATTTGTAATCTTCCATCTTAAGCTCCATCAAAAATGTCAGGAATATGTCACTGTGCCTGGCTTCTAGTACTTGTTTACTCGTATTAGCCAAGTGTGCAGCTTCCCAGCTTTGTTAATAGCCGTATGGGAAGGAAACTGAGGGACAATATCTTGGCTCCTAATATGTTGGGAAGTCTTGGGTTGAGTCATGTTTGCTTTTGTTTTGTTTTGTTTTTCTCATTTTTTTTTTTTTGTTTCTCTTGGGACATTACTTGTATTTTTAAGCATTTCAGAAAATATAGATGTAACTATAACCTATTTCCTTCTCATTTTAAAGTTCGTCAATGTATTCAAAAGGAAAATACTTTTCTTATCTATCACAGTAGTTTAAAATTTTTATTTTTCTATTCTATAAAATATATTTTTATTCTGTGACTACTACTGTTCTGTTACACTCAGGTAATAGGTAGTTTTTATTATGGAGGCTAAACTGCATAGCTATTCAGAACATGGACAGATGGTAGATGGCATTCATTAAACTTTGAAAGTAATTCCTGTGTTCTGAATTCCCATATATGGTGCATGTCATTTAACTTTCATAATCTAACTTTCTATAGTGCATATAATTGTATTTTTTTGCATGTTATACTGAGAAATTCTTGAGAGCAGTCTCAAGAATTTATAATCCTCAAATGCTCATTTATAAAGTCTATTGTTATCTGTTTACTGAATTACCAGAATTATTCTTACAAATAGTTCTTACAACTGTTAGTGGAGATATTAGAAAAGATGAAGCCATGATTTGAAAATAAATTTTTAAAGAGATTTATTTATGTAAATATTTTATTTATATGGGTGTTTTGTTTGCATATATATCTGCACACCAGAAAAAGGCATTACAGGTGGTTGTGAGCTGTCCTGTAGATGCTGGGAATTGAACTCAGGACCTCTAGAAGAGCAGCTAGTGTTCTTAATCGCTGAACCATCTCTCCAGCCCTGAAAAATAGATCTTTGAGATACTGATTTTGAGTCTGTCTGTCTATCTGTCTGCTGTGTCTCTGTCTCTGTCTTATGCAACAGGGTCTCATTATATCTCTTAGGCTAGCCTTGATCTCCTAATCCTTCTGCTTCAGCCTTTGGAGTACCTAGGTTTACAGCTGTGTACCACTGCATAGTTTTGACTGTGTTTATAAAAAAACCAAAATAGACAAACAAACACTATGGTAACTTGACTAATTTTTAAAAAACCAAAACTGAAATATGTAAAGATTAAAATTGTGAAAACAAAGAAACATATAAATATTTGTCCCATATATTTGAATATGATAGAATTTCAGGTGCAGATATTTGACCTTGAAGGAAATTTGGCATTATAAATGTTTGCTAATCACAATTTACCCTCAACACACTAGTTACTAAGCACTGTTTGTTGTTGTTGTTTCAGAGAACGCAGAATCTATTGACCTTAAACAGTTTTTTGACCAACATTTTTCACATATATACTATGTGTTTTTTGAAAATTTTGTGACTATTGAAGCTAGTCTTAAACAGAAAGGTAAGATATTAACATGTATTCTGGCTTGTGTTTATGTTTCTAGTAGTTGTAAGCATTAACTTAAAAAGAGGATCTGGGCATTAGAATTTTAGTATTGTTTTATTTTGATAACCTTCAGATGTATTTGAAAAGAAACTAACAGACTCATATGGCTACTGTTTTGTGAAGGCTTAGAACATTTGCATTTTCCTGATCAGGTTTCCTCAACCTACCTTCTTTGTTCTGCCTTAGGAATGTTTGAAAAGCAATAGGAATAGTGTTTTTCGCTTATTCAAAACTCACAATATATGCTGACTTGTTATTAGATATAAGTATAAGCTAAGTTTTTCTTTTTATCCTGGGAATTGAATCCAAGGCCTCGTACATGCTAAGTGTGGATTTTATCATTAAGCTACTCCCAACTCCCAGACCTAGAACCTAAATTTAGAACAATTATGCTAAAGAGTTGCGAGAGGGATTATAATATTGTCTTTATAATAAATAGACCATGCTCTAGCATTTTGCTAAAGAATCACTGGAGAAAACCTCAGTGGTTGCAATATTTAAGTTCATTGCGTAGTTGTTAACAGTGAGTGTGTTTAAAGTATTTTTCTGTTCAAAATATTTCAGGTCACAAGTCTCAAAGAGAGGAATTAGATGCTATACTTTTTATTTTTGAGGTAAGTGCTATGAGTCATACTATTTAAACTTTTTCAAAAAATAATTCAGGGAACATAAAGAGATATATTAAAATTATTAGACATATAGTGAAACAGTATAGTTTAATAGTTAATCTGCCAGCCTCTTGAAGAACTTAATTAACTTAAAAATGTATCTGGCTGAACTTGTGTACTTTTGAAATATAATGTATTTTTTAGCAACAAAATTATGTTTATGCATCTGACAATATACAATTAATTTGATAGCATTTTTGTAAAGTGAAAATTTTAATTTGTGTAGTTTACACAGATTTTTTAACCTCTAGAACTGTGGCTATTATATATGCCTATGGGATATATCTTTCTTTTATTTATTTGTTTTGCTTTTGTTCTTTTCAAGACAGGGTCTCAATATGTAGCCTTGAATGGTCTGAGTCTTGCTATGTAGACCAGGCTGGCCTTGAACTTGCATCTTAAGTGCTGAGACTAAAGGTGTGTGTTGCCGTGCCAGGCTTATCATTTAGTTTTGGTACAGGGTCTTACAGTGTTGTGTGATACTATTCCTGCAGACATGTGGAAACGTCTACTCACTCCAGAGAGAGAACTGATGAAAGATCAGAGTAATGATAGCACACCAAAGTCCAACCTTGTGAACCAGTGAATTTATTGGGGTAATAGGAGTATGGATGAAGTGTTTCTTACGGAAGCGTGAAGGACTCAAAGGCAGCTACAATGGAAGCACACCCCAGTATGGGTGATGACTCCAGACAGTTGGAACCCTAGGGCTTTGTGCAAGGCATGCAGGCAGCTTGACATGTGGAAGATTTCTCCTTAGCAATCTTACTGTTTATTTAACCTTAGGGTGCCAGAGGGAGTGCAAATGTAATTTTCAGGGATTTTCTAAGACTTGGGAATTATTTACTTCCTGAGTCTTAAGGAGCTTCCTTCTAGCATGGACTCTTTGAACTGGGAGGAAGTTGCTATACAATACCTGCAGTCCAGACTTGCCTTGAACTTCTGGTTGGTCTTCCTGCACCAAGTGTTGGACTTAAAGGCATCTATCACCATGGCTCATCATTTCTACTCCAGTGGCTTTTCATTATAAATTTGAACAAAATAGCCTTGTTTTTAAAATTCTTATTTTTATATCACTTTGAATTAAACTAGGGCATATATTTGTAAACAGACAGAAAGCATAGCTTAGAGGTTGATAAGCTCTGCTAAAAATTGTTTATTTTTTTTAGCACATTCAAAAATTAAACCCCTCTCATCCATATTTTAAAATTACTATCAGCGGAAATAGTCATAGGAATATTCTTATCTTTATTGAGAATTTAGAGACTGGTAGAAATCCAAGACTAGAGCTGATGACTTGAGAGACAAAGAGAGAGCATAAAACCTATTTCACACAATTGAGATGGTTGTGTACCTGTAGTCCTGATACTCAGGAGGGGGACTACTTAGTGAGAGAGGAGGAGGGCTGGCCTGAGCCTGAGAGTTGATGAGCAGGCTGGCCACCTAATGCGTAAGACTCTTATCTCTAAAATGAAAATACCTGGACATGGTGCTACATGCTTACAGTTCAAACCTTTGAGAGGCTGAGGCAGGAATGTTGCAAATTTTAGGCCAGCTTGGGCTACATGGTGAGAACCTGACTCAAAAAGAAAAAGAAAAACAAAACAAGGTACCAGACAACGGTAACTGATATTCTGAACTTAATTTTCATTGATCTTGAATCCTTTGAAACCTAATTGGATATTTGGCAAACAAACTACCTTTTAAGTGGAATAGTAAACACAGATGTTTTGGGGGGGAAAATAAGTGTCCCTGAAGAATGCAAGATAATGGTTGCTCTGTACTCAGGAAACAAGGTAACTGATGAATTAAGAGAATTTCTTTTCATAAAATTGAAATTATAGAAAATATATTAAAAATGATACTTTCCTAAGTGTAACAGGACATCTGGGTTGTGGATCACTAAATTTCATTAGAAAAAAAGATGTGAGATCAAAGTGGTTGGTTTTCTCAGGGGCTGGTGGTGTGTGTTGCTTTTATTTTCCTTTAGATTGAAACCAAGGCTTTGCATATTCTAAGTACACATTTTACCACTAGGAAAAAGGAAAACCTCCAGGCCTGGGATTTTCGTCTTTTAAAAAAATGTTTAACCTTTGTACTGATTTTCTTCTTAAAATTGGATGATAATGTACAGTGTCTAATGATGAAAATGTAGATCATGAAGCGACTACTTTCTGATAAAAACATAACTGTATGTGACGTTCATATCAGACAAGATTGGATTCTGCTTTTTCTATAATTGAAGGCCCATAAAGGTTGTAATCTTTTAAATCCACATTAGAAATTAAAAGCATAAGCTAGACATGGTGGCTGTGTGTCCATAACCATTGAAGATCATGATTTTTAGACCAATCTGGTTTAAATCCTGTCTTCTAAATACATAGAGTTAAATCTAAAGTGTAATTGATAGAACTTAAAGACTGCTTTTGAGTAGTTTACAAACTTAACTTTTCAACCTTTCTATAATTTTATCTTTTTCTACACCAAATGTATTTATTAGCTAGCTGTGGGAAACATGTAGGTAAATTCAGATGTTTGAGTGTATGTGCACATGTGTATGGGACACATTCCACTGCACACATACTGTGTCAGCTTTGTGGAGTTAGTAATCTCCTGCCTTTACATGGGTTCCAGAGATCCAACTCACGTTTTTACACTGTCTTTCTTGATGAACCTTCTGTCTTTCCCTAACCTTTCTGATTTTCTCCCTTCTCTTTCCCTGTCCTTCTTCCTTTTCTTTTTGTCTTCTTCTTTTCCCCTTCCCTTCTCATGTCACTTTGATCTGTTCTGCCACCAAAAGGCGTCACTTACGTTTAGGGCGGGTCTACTGCTTTAAGTAGACCCCTCACAGAAGCGCCCAGACGCTCATGTTCTAGATCTAGTCAAGCTGACAGCCAAGGTTAACCGTCAGAAGGACAACAGACTTACTTCTTATAACACTATTAATATAAATTTTGTTAATTTTCTCTTCTAAAATTTCTTTAGCATTGCTTATTACTTTTTTTGGTGGGGAAGTTTGTATTTGATACACTTTAACATAAGAGGCTCTTAATTTGACCCTGTAATATTTCATATTTTATAATATATTAGGTCACTATTTGATTTTTAACTCTTTATTTTGTTTATGCTGATTTTTAGAAAATTTTACAACTTCTTCCAGAAAGAATTCATCAGCGATGGCAATTCCATAGTATTGGTAAGTGATATAAATATATATTACACATCTAAGTAAAATTTGCAATGGCTTAGTAGTTATTTTTAATGAGTTCATGGTTTATTTGACTGAAAATGGAGATTATAAGAGGCTAGGGAGGTGGCTCAGTAGATAAAGTGTTTGCTTTGACTCAGTAACCTGAGCGCTGATCCCCAGCACCCAGGCAAAAGCCAAGGGGGCCACGTTCATACCAGTGACCCCAGTACAGTGTAGGGTGGGACTGGAGACAGACACTGAGACTCACTGCCAACTAGTCTAGCAAAACCCACAATTCCAGGTTCAGTAAGAGACCCTGTCTCAAAAAGTAAGATGGAAAGCACCAGTATTAACCTTTGGCCTCCATTTTTCACGCACATATGGATGTGTAAATTATTTTTGCATAACATATAACAACATATTATATTCAAAAGACAAGCTTTTAAAGGTGGCCAAATATTTTAATAAATATAACATAAAAGAAGATATTAATTGCTAATGAGCACATAATAAAGTGCTCAAAAGAGTTATGAACTCTTATTTGAACTTCATGTCTTGAAAATGGTCTTAAAGAGTGTCTTTGTAAAACTTTTTGAGACATATGGACTTAAAAGAAATGTTATATTTCTGAGGAATATAGCCTTTAATCCCCAGAAGACCATTATATTACCTAGTTGTCATGTTTAATAGTATTCCCAAGTTGTCTTGAACATGTGAAAATTCATAAATGATATTTCTTTGTCAGTTGGATAATTCCCACAACTTGTTGGCTTTTATGAATTGTTAATGAAGGAAAAGGTGACTGTAGTTGATGTAAAAAATAACTTCATTGAGATACAATTTGCCTAGATAAAATTATTTTTTGAAGTAAAATTCAATGTATTTTAGAAAAAAGTCCTCACAGTCCAGTTTTATGACACTTCCATCCTCCCTACATAGTCTTTGAAGCCGTTTGCTGTCACAAGGCCAGCCTTTATTGTGTTGTGAATGCCATGTCAGCCTGCCCAGAAATCCAAAATTAAAGGAAGAAAGGAAGGAAGGAAGGAAGGAAGGAAGGAAGGAAGGAAGGAAGGAAGGAAGGAAGGAAGGAAGGAAGAAAGAAAGAAAGAAAGAAAGAAAGAAAGAAAGAAAGAAAGAAAAAAGAAACACCTCACAAGTTCTTGAAAGATTTTGTTTAACTTTGTAATACCAAAGCCAAGGATTTATTTATATAAGAAAGTACACATAAAAATAGATTTTTAATGAATTTGTTTTATCAGAGTTTTTATGAATTTCAAGATTTGAAATTTACACACACACATGCATACAAACACACATGTATAGACATACACCACCACATGCTTTTTGCTGTTTTTGAGATAGGCTCCTAAAGTAGGCTGCTTTCTTACTTGCTGTATAGCTGAGACTGGCCTTGAACTCCTAGTTTTCTTATCTCTACCTACCCAGTGTTGGGATTAAAGACATGAACCACCACCACACCTGGTCTCAGATTTGTTGTTCACTCCTCCCCTAACAAAAGCATAATGTATCTGTTTATAATTTATCTAGTTTATAGAGCTGACAAAGAATTAGTAGGCAATATATAAAGTTTTTTTCTTTTTCTTTATTCTTCTCTTATACAATACATCCTGACCACTGCCTCCCTTCCCTCCTCCCAGCCCCCTCTCTCCTCTGTCCCAGAGCCACTGCTCCTCCACTTCCCTTCAGAAAAGAGCAGGCCTCCCAGTGATGGCAACCAAACATGGCATAACAAGACTAGGCATGAACCTTCGTAAAGAATTTTTATTTTAGAAATCAAAACAAAAACTTGAGGGCTGGAGGAATGCCTCAGTGGTTTGAGAGGATGTGTGGCTTCTCTAGAGACCTGAATTCAATCCCTAGCATCCACAATGAGCAGCTCATGGTGACACCTCACAGAGTTTCTCCTTGGAGACTCCAGCTCTAAGGAATGTGTCTGGCTGCCAACAGCACCTGCACACTTAGCATTCCCTCATACAAACATAAACACATGCATGTAAATAAAAATAATACAGATCTCCAAATTTATAAAGTCTATCCACTTGAAAATTATAAAAGAACACAAAAGTAATTAAATAAAAATTGAACGGGCAAACAAAAAAATTGATTGTCACTAGAAAACATCAAATGGAAACATTAAAATTTAACACTAATCAGATTATCAAATTTTAGAGTTTATCATTGTGTCCTGCTGTATCACATACCAGAGCACTGTTGCATTGCGTGGTATTGTTAGTTATCATTATTAGTTATTGATTTCATTGCAATTATATATCCTAAGAAATGTCATATGTGTAATAGGCAGTCATGAATAATAACATTTATTATACTATTCTTGATTGTGACAAAAAATTGGAAATAAGCCAAAAGAAGGTACATTCTTCTTAGGTATATTCAAAAAGCAGTTAAAAATGAATTCTCTTGAGCTACATAGACCAGTGTAAATAAATTTAAAATGCTAATATTAGATATGAAAAGCAGCAACTTGAGTTCTTGTGAATGATACCATTTATATAAGGTTTTAAGCAATTGATTCTAAGTAATTTATGGATTTATAAATAAGCAGTGATATAAAAATAGTTTTATAAGTGTTAACTCCAAAATGTATATAATGTTTTCTTCTAGAGAATAAAGGAAGAAAATGATTTAAGTCTCAACGTGCCATTGTATGGTTAATTAAGTAAAACAATATGTTTAAATCATAACAAATATAATGTTGTGTTTAGATTTGTTCACAGTGACTGATGCGCCTCGGATGTTATGGTAATGAAAATAATCATTAGTAAATATTGGACTTAATGATTCAAACCTTTTACAATAGTCTTTTTGTATTTGTGGTAAAATATTTTATTTATATTTTCAATGTAAATATCAGATGCAGTAAATTGCTGTGTTAAACACAATTTTAGGACCAAGTTTTGTTGATAAAGTAAATCATATTTAACTGTGTTGAAAGGTGACTTTTTTATATGTCCCTCTGACCTCAGTTTTGATCAAAGGGTTATCAAGGTCACCAAGAACAATTTAGAGATTGCCAAGGACTTGTTCAAAAGTGTTTTCAAGTCTGACCGAGAACTCTGACATTTATACACAGATAAGAAGATGGGGATATTTAAAATCATGTTTTTCTTTTCAGGGTTGATTTTAAAGAAACTACTGCACACAGGAAACTCCTTAAAGGTATTATATAATTATATTTATTTTCTATGATTTAAAAACAAATTGAGTAGTGTAGGGTGGGGTGGTCCAGAGTGTTGATTAAATGTTCAGGGATGTGGATTCGGCCCCCAGACTGCATGAACTGGGGGTGACGATGCACGCTTGGAATCCCAGCACTGAGGAGATGGAAGCAGGAGGATCAGGAGTTCAAGGTCATCTTCAGCTGCATAGTTGAAGCCAGCCTAGTCTTCCCTGAGACCCTGTCTCAAAGCAAATCAACAAACAAAAGCAATAAAGCATACATATCTACCACTTACACTTCTCCCACCTTGCTTTTTTCCTAAAGTTTGTTGACTTAATTGTCTTCAATTCATTTGAGAAAAGTCACTGAGAAAAACTCAGTGCTTGTCAGTGAAGTTTCTCTTTTCTCTTCTCTTTCTGGGAGAGCATTCATTCATTGATTCACATGGTTTTTGTCTTTTGTATTTGGGGATTGTTTTAGGTCATTGGGCACAGTAGTTATGCCAGAGTTCCTTCCAGACTTGTAGCTAGGACACACAAAAAATGTAGTAAATGAGATAATTTCAGAGAGCTCTTAAGTAATTTTTTCAATAGTTGTTTAAATAAATTCACTTTTATACTTTGAGTAACTCCGGAACTTGTAAGGGACCAGCAGTTATTCAGCATCTATAACATTCTTGCTTCTTAAACCCACTCTAGGCCGGAACTGTCACTGCCCTGTCACTTCTCTCTCTGCTTCTTAAACCCACTCTAGGCCAGAACTGTCTCTGCCCTGTCACTTCTCTCTCTGCTTCTTAAACCCACTCTAGGCCAGAACTGTCTCTGCCCTGTCACTTCTCTCTCTGCTTCTTAAACTCACTCTAGGCTGGAACTGTCTCTGCCCTGTCACTTCTCTCTCTGCTTCTTAATCCCACTCTAGGCAGGGACTGTCTCTGCCCTGTCACTTCTCTCTCTGCTTCTTAAACTCACTCTAGGCAGGCACTATCACTGTCCTGTTGCTTCTGTCTCTGGGTTAGATTGGTGGGGATGGGTGCTAGGAAAGCAGAGGGAGAAGAAATTGCTTTTGATTTTTTTTCAAACAGAAATTATTATATTAAATAGTTTATTCGTAGGATTTCATCAAGCATGGCTGATTTTACTCCCCAGTGCTGTGGATTGAACTCAGGGCCTTGCCTATGCTACCACTGAGTGATAGCCTTAGCCCAAGTTTATTTTTACAAGTTACGAACTTAAATTTCACAATAATGGGAGTTGTATAGATGCTCTGGGTATGTCTGTCCTCTCTCTCCATCTTGTCTTTCTCTTCCTTCTGCAAAATATCTTTCTGTCCATGAAGAACTACTGTATTTTCTTTTATTTTAGATCAGACGGGAAGGTGTTCGTCTCTTCTTGCTATGGTTGCAAGCTCTTCAGGATAACTGTAGCAAAGAACAGCTCTGGATGTTTTCCTGCTTGATCCCTGGATTTTCAGCACCACAATCCGAATATGGACCTCGAACTTTAGATAATCTTATTAATCCTCCACTCAACATTCAAGAAAGTAAGACTGATGAGATGTGTATCAGTGTGTTTGTTTTCTATAGAGTTCCTTTTTTAAAATGTTTTTGTTTATATGTACACTTTTGTTTATATATACACTTTTGTGTGTACACAAACATGTAGTAGTATATGCATGTGTGTCCAGGTGTGCTTGCCCATGCTCACCATATGGATGGAGGCCAGACATTGACACCAAGGTATCTTCCTCAGTTGTTTCTCCATATTACTGTTTATTTTTGAGGTCGAGCCCCGTAAGTTCACTGTTCTAACTGCACTAGATAGCAAACAATCCCCCTACCTTACCCCCTCCCCCCAACAAAACCTACTTGTTATTGCCCCATAGCACTGGGACTACAGGCATCCAGGCTCATATCCATAGTTTTAAATGGGTGCTGGTGATCTGACCTCAGGCTGTTATATTTGTTTAGTAGACACTTTACCTACTATTCTCTGCAGCCTTCTGTGAATTTTGTTTGTTTGCTTGTTTTTAATGTCAACTCTCTACATAGTTATTCCATGATTTTGAGGCAGTGTTTATAAAGATAGGTTTTAGTATTACTTTGGCTTGGTGAGGCCAACAGATTAAGATAACTGTTGGGAATGGTACTTTGCTACTTACATTCCAAGAGGAAGCATACCCCATGCTACAGGCCTGTGTAGACAATGTGTGTCTCACTCTCTTTGTGTGAGTGATCAGGGTTAGTCAGAAGACAGGGAAGGGAAGTGTGTGAGTTACTGTAGGACGGAGCCTTTGCTGTGGTTTTATGGGAAGGAAGTGGTAACTCAGTGGGAGCAAGTTCAGCTAGTGTAATTCAGTTGACAGCAGTACAAAAAGATTGTCACTACTTGTCTAGTCCTTGAACCTGAGTGATCAGGACAGGAAAATAGTATCTATGAATCTGAGTATAAGAGGACACACTGGGGATGTGTACTCTAGAGAGAGTGGTTTGTGTATGAGTGTCACTATTAGCAAGTTAGTCAGTTATTACCTCTAAGAAATGGCCAACCCTGGTAAGGACATTATCTCTGGCTATCCAAGTCCCAAATATCAGAGCATCTAAACCATATTAGGATTGCTATAGACCACTTCACATCAGGTTTTGTTTGTTTTGTTTTGTGGGGTTTTTTTGTTTTTGTTTTTGTTTTTTTTTTTTTTTTGAGACAGTGTCTCATATATTTCAGGCTGGCCTTAAATTTATTATTGTGTAGTAAAGGATGAGCTTGAACACAAGATCCTCTTGCTGGGAAGTATTAGACACTACTCTTGGTTTTCATTATCTTTCATTTCTATTTCATTTTGTGCTTGAATTAGTTTAGATGTACACAGAAATAGAAATATTCTCTTTGTGAAGTAAATGAATATAAAATTTTATACATCTAAAATTATACTTTTATTTTAAATTTAATTTGTAATTTTAGAAATGTTATTTAACTTTTTTTTTTTTTTTTTGGTTTTTCGAGACAGGGTTTCTCTGCGTAGCCCTGGCTGTCCTGGAACTCACTCTGTAGATCAGGCTGGCCTCGAACTCAGAAATCCACCTGCCTCTGCCTCCCAAGTGCTGGGATTAAAGGCGTGCGCCACCACTGCCCGGCTTAACTTCTTTTCTTTAAACTAGTGAATCTTTCTGCTTTTTAGCCCTCAAATTTTCTAATGTTATTTTTCTTTGCTTTTTAGTTTTCTCCTTGTGTTATTCTGCTTAAATAACAAAGTGATTTTTCTTTTGGTTAAATATATTCTTCTTTTACAAGTAAGCATTTGTGTTTTATAGTGCTGGATTAGTTGACTAGGGCTTCTGTAACAAAATACCACAGACTTAAGTGGCTCCATGGCAGAAGTGTATTTTTTACAGTGCACAGTGTATTCTTCAGAGTGCATAGTCAGACGCTGTCAGGTCCGGTTTCTGAGGAGCCTTTTCTCAGCTTGCAGACAGCACCTTCTCATTGTGTGCTCACATGATTTTTTTTTCCTTTGTGTACTTGTATGCATGTGCGCACAGGCCCTCTGATGTTTCTTCTCTGTTTATATACAGTTCTGTACACTTAGGCTGAACCCTAATTACATCATTGTAACCTCACATGCTCTCTGTTTAGATACAGTTGCATTGAGGATTTGTGTTCCAGCATATGAATTTTGGGAGTCCATATTCAGTCCATAACCTGTACTCTAGTGGATGTTTCATCTTATTGTAATACACATTTCTAGAAATTACAGATTTTTATAGCAAAGCAAACTATACCTGTAGCATAAAACTTTAAAATGAAACACAGAGTCGCATAAAATCTGTAAATGTGCCGGTTTAAGCACTCACATCTGCTCATTTACACATCACCCGGAAGAGTTAAACTGGTGTTTCATGAACACGTTTTCTTTAGGATCTCTGACATCCTGTTTCTGTAGGTTTCCTTTTGTCTCCACTTTTAGAATTAGCTTTCTTTTTTGATTAGTTTCAATGCCTTTTGACCAACTCTTGCATTCTTTTTTGTAGAACAAAATTTAAACTTTCTTTTAAAATTTTTAAAATGTGTTTGTGTGCCTACTTGTCTGTCTGTGTACAACATGCATGCATATTTTCACAGAGAGAAAAAGGTTTCAGATTTCCTGGAATTGGAGTTTCCAGTAGTTTATGAGCCATATGGTGTAGGTACAGGGAACTGATCCTGGGGCAGACCAGAGCAGTACACATCCTTAAGTGCTTAGACTCCTCTCCAGCACCAAGAATAGAAGTTTTGCTATTTACTTTACAGGGCATAGAAAATATGAACTAACTATGGTACTCTATAGCTACTAAGAAGTGTTTGGGTCTTAAATGGGAGTTTATAGCTTTGTAAAATAAAGCACTGACACTACTCTGTGAGGATGGATGCAGATGATGGAGGTTGGCCTTTAGATACTAAGTTTATAAAGTGGGTGTTAGAAATAACATACTGTATATTATTTTAGAACTGAAAAATATCCTTGTTATGGGCTTACTTATTTGGGCAGTATAACCAGTTACTGGTTGTGCTGCTTAGGAAATTGGAGAGCATTTAGCTAACTGTGGGTTGATTTTTTTTTTTTTCTTGCATCACCATTTCTTACAGTGAATTAATATCTGAAAAGTAAAAAACATTTCTCATGTACAGTCAGAATGCTAATTTGATAAGCACTCATCATATTTTGGCATCTTATAATTTGACACTCTCAATGTGAGTCAGTCTAGTGAAGTCCTTGCACCCTCAGTCATTTACTACATACCTTCTCATTTCCTCTCAATCAGGGATTCACAAAACAGCCAATTTTCAAGTTTATGATAATTATGGACTGTCAGGATGATCTCAGATTTATTTCAACATGTAACTTTTAGAAAACTTTAAAAGCAGTTTTCATTGCATATCTGTTTTGCTAAATTTTATTTAGTCATAGTTTGTATAATAGAATTTGTCTTTTGATTATATAATTCTCTTGTCTTTGGCTAGCTCAAGTAACTATAGAGGAAGTCACCCCTCTTGTTCCCCCGCAGTCAGGAGATAAAGGACAAGAAGACCTCACAAGCTATTTTCTTGAAGCACTTTTAAAATACATAGTGATTCAGGTATGTTACCATCCTCCCACTGCGTGGGCACGTGGCCTTTCCTCTGTGCCTATTGCACACATGCCTAGAACCTTCTGGTATCTGTTCTTTTTTTTTTTTCGTATGAAAAGATACTCTCCTTGGCTGTACTCTCTGGAAAATTTTCCTGTCTCTTACCACCACTTTGTTATAGTAGATGTTTGCTTATTTTCTAGAAGAGTGACAAATCATTACTTGAAAATATATGTTAGTATTATTTTGACAAAAATCACTTGAAGATTATGAAGGTCTCAGAGAACTTGTATTTGTCACCTTTCTGTTGCTGTGCTGAAACATCATGACCAAGGCAACTTACAAAAGAGTTCATTGAGGTGGAGAAGCGTGGCAGCGGGAGCAGGGAGTCGGGGGCTCACATCATTTACCCTGAACATGAAGCAGAGAGAATAAACTGGAAAGGACACAAGTCTTTAAATTTTCAATGTCTGTCCCCAGTGACACTCTTCCTCCAACAAGGCCACACCTAAACTTCCCCAAACACCACCAGCAACTAGGGACTACATGTCAAATACATAAGCCTATTGGGGTCATTCTTATAAACTGCCATAGAGCTAAAGAGAGAAATGCATATGAAGTAGACGTGCGTGCGCGCGCGTGCATGCGAGCACATGCAAATCTGTATGGAGTCCAGAGATTGCCATCAGTTGTATTCTTTAATTTCTTCACTTATTTCATTTACTTATTTATTTATTTTGAGATAGGGTCTGTTGGTCTGTTGCTGAACCTCATCAGATCAGCCACATTGGTTGGTCACTGTGCTTTAGGAAATCTACTTACCTGCTTCTCTCTATGCTTCCATAGGTGCAAGCCACAGTGCACAGTTTTTACTTGGGTACCTAGGATCCAAATTCAGGTTCTCATGCTTACACAGCAGGCCCTTTACCTCCTAAGCCATCTTCCCAGCCCCATGAAGTATTATTACTCTTTTTGTATTGTGTTTTGACCCACGGTCTTGCTGTGTAGCTCTGGCTGACCTGGCACTCACAGAGATCTGCCTGCCTCTGCCTCCTGAGGGCTGGGATTGCAGGTGTGTACCTTCCTCTGTTGTGAAGTAGACTCTTGATGTGTCTAGCCTTCTATGAGTCAGTTGGACTTATTTTCTAATCCTTTCATTATAACCAGCAGCTCTGGTACTCAGTGAAATGTAAATAGCTATTTGATTTAGGATCAGTCTCTCAAGATGCAACAGGAGGGTGACTGACAGAATAGGAATCAGGAAAAGTAATTTACAGGTAAGCACTTAAATAATAAGGTAGCCTGTTCATCTCTGTATGTGAAATATGGGTGTTTTGGTTGATGAAAACATCGTTTTTACATACTTAATGCTGTTTATAGTTATTCCAAATATAAAAATTCTTTTACCTGAGAAACAAACACTATCCTATTAATGTAGATCCTGAGCCAGATTAGCAGTATTTAAAATAATGATTCTACTTCTCACTAGTAGTTCACCCTTTGGCAAATTACCTAACCATTCTCCCTTTAGTTTTGCTCATTTATAAATACTGTGTATTCCACTTGAGCCTTAAAGAGTGCAAAGCGCTAAGAGTGAAAAGGCACAGCACACAGGAAGTTTTTGGTAATGTGCACTGTGACTGCCGTCATTACTTTGCTTTTCAGAAGTTTATGCCTCATACACATTTTTAAAACTCTCCTAGGTTAATTGAGATGTAATTGTTTATACAATTAATTTTGACATTAGGTTTTATCATTTGCTGGATCTTTCTCTTTGTCCATTCTTTTTCACCCTCCCTCCCTTCCTTCCTTTTGTAGCCATATACTAGCTTAGAACTGTGCATATAGCCCAGCGCAGGCTGGCTTCAGCTCATAATCCTTCCAGTTCAGCCTCTGAAATGCTGAGTTGCAGGTTAGTCACGATTTAATGCCCAGTCACGATTTATTGAATCTTGTTACGTTAATTCAGCCTTTGAAGTTTTTTTAAAAATTGTTGATCTCCTTATAATGCACCCTTTCCAACCCCTTCCAAGCAACTATTAATGTGATTTCCCTCATATTTCTTATACATTGAGTTATATATATTCATTTTTATTCTGACATCTTTCTTAACATAATTATTTTGGGAATTATCCATACTCCTGTATAGATCAATATTTTGCTTTAAATTTTTTAGAAATTTATTGTTTGAAATTTTTCATATATGTATACATTGTACTTTTATTATTACCACCTCCTTCCGGCTCCTCAGGGCACCCTTCCTGTCTCCATTCTGATTTCTCTTCTCCACTTTCTTCTTCTTCATCATCATCCACGCGAATCCTGTTAAGTGTTGAGCAGGCGTGCATGGGTATCAGGCCCTCTGCGGGGGCATGGACAACCTACTAGAAGCCACATTCCCAGAGAAAAGCGACTAAACTTTCCTCAGCAGCTACCAACTGCCTCTAAGCTCATTTGCCAGGACTGGTCCATGACAGCCGTGTCTCCCATCCATCCTGGACTTTGACTGGCTTCACGCTGTGCAGGCGTTCACAGCTACTGAGAGTTGGTTTGTGCAGCAGCCCACGTAATGTCCTGGAAACAGCGTTTCACAGCTTTCCTTCCCATCCGTCCTTTGGCTTCTACATCCTTCCTCTTCCCTCTTCTGCGATGCTCTGCAAACCTTGGATAGGGATATTTTTTCACCCATCTCTAACTAAGCATTCGCACTCACTTGTCAGCGTTCTGACTAGTTTCTGTATTAACCATGACTCACTGCAAGAAAAAGCTTTTCTGACGATGATTGACAGTGAATTTTTATAGATCTGTAGTGCATATCTTTATGCTCTGATTAAGGTGATATCTGCCAAACCTTTTCAGTGCGGTGATAATATTTTTCTTTTTATAATCAATAAATATTTGGGGGAAATGCATTGCGTAACCTCCTCTTCAAAATTTTACTCAGATATTTTAGTATTTTGAAGACTTTTTTCTGAATTTTTACTATGATGTTGCCAATCAATAATTGTTGACAGACAGCTGTATTGAGCCATTCCTTACATGCGGTCTAGCTGGTCCATAGGATATAGTTTAGTAGATGCTTTTAAGGGTTATGCTGCTGTCAGTACAGATAATTTTTGAAATATTTTTGTTTCCTCTCATAGGAAATCTAAATCCCATTAAGAGTCTTTTTACTCCAGAGTCACTCCATCTGCTGCCCTGGGGAAACACTAATCTATATATGCTAAACTGAACATTTCAAGTAAATGAAGTTATTTAGTGAAGTCAACATAGATTCATACAGTGTATTCTTTTTTGATTAGCTTCTTTTACTTAGCACATGTTTTAAAAATTCACTCATGTTGTAGTTCTTTCTTTTTATTAATTAACTATGCCAACTTAGTTAATAAAATTAACTATATGCCAAGTATGTATTCCTTTATTAGTGGTATATTTAAATTTTTCCTCTTTTTATTTAGCATTGAAAAATAATCCTATCATGGCAATGTAGGCCTGGAATTATCTGCAAAAGTTTTCTCCCCTTCCTATTTATTTATTCATATACTTATTTATCTAAGCATAGGTTATTGGATTCTTGTAACTTCAAGATTATTTGTGTGCATTTTTGATTGTCTCTAATAAAATTCTTTTAAAAATTTAATTACTTTTTTTTCACTTAATTAGAGAGGGGCAAGGTATGTCTGGTACAAATCTGGAAGTCAGAGAACAACTTGTGGAGGTTGGTTCTTTCCTTCCACCACGTGTGTCCTGAAGGATTGATCTTGGGTTGTCAGGGTTGATGGCAAGTACCTTTACCCACTGAGCCATCTTGCTGTTCCTCAGTATTATTCTCTTGTTGTTGTTGGAATTTTTTTTTTTTTTAAGTTTGTTTTGAGTCAAGGTCTTTCTACCTGGTACTGGCTTTCTTGGACCTCATGTGTAGACCTGGCTGATCTTGAACTCTCAGTGTTCCAACTACTTTTGCCTGCTGAGTGCTGGGATTAAACGTGTGCACCACTACAGTCTTCTCCAGTGTAATTCTTTACTGTTGCAGTTTCATCTTGTACTTTCTTTGACCCTCTCTGGAGAATTGGGTTTAGAATCCAATATCTAGGCACTTGGGATGCTCGTCACTATCAATACTGAGTATTGCTATTTCTGGATCCTCTGAATGACTAAAACTGAAGAATAAATAAGTATACACACATCTGTCCCCCTTGCTCCATTCTTTTCTTTGTTATAAACTTGTCTCACATTCTCAACATATTATTTATTTAGCCTTCTTGAAAGTGATCATATCTACCCAAGTCACCCTTCTCATGCTCTGCAGTCTCCTTGACTGGGTTCTGATAACTCACCGTGGGCCTTTGCAAACCTCTTTCTTAGGCATCGTTTTCATTTTGCTGGAATCCCACAGTAGAGTAGTAGTAGTATTCTGTGTCCTCCTGTTCCTTACCCCCACACTCCATGAACATTCTCTGTACACAGCTCAGGCTCAAAGCTTGTACTGTTCTGCTGTCTTTAATATGTACCCTGCTTCCTGTTCTTGGACTTTGGTATCTGCCCTTGCTTACTTACCACTGTAAATACATACACACTACTGGCCACGTAGACCTATGCTTTTGATCACAATTATTCAGGAAGGAATAGGAAATAAAATTAGTATATTTGTTATTAATACAGCCAAATTAATCATTTTCATAATTTTGTAATTTAGTGTCAGATTTTTAAAAATATATGTAATATGTTTGTATATTAGACCAATTTTAAAGAATGGACTGTATAATTAAAGTACATTATATGTGTATGTATAAAATGTAGTGAAATCCGTTTGTACATTATATATGCTAATAAAAATAAAGAATGGAACTTTTGCTATATGTTATGATCTTCATAGTCTAAGCTTGTTTATAGCAGCTAAACTATATTTAAGAGATTCTGTTTTCTTGGGGTGATTGTAATAATACTGTTTATTTTAGGTAAAAAGTTTAGAATGGAAGAACAAAGAAAACCAAGAAAGGGGATTTTCATTTTTGTTTTCACATTTTAAGAAGTTTTACTTGCCTTATATTTTCCCAAACATCTGCAAGGAGAATAGTTTGTATCATCCTGTACTTGGTAGGTATAATTTAGAATTTTACAATTTACACTTAAGAGTAAAATGTCAGTAGCATTTGTTACTTATCTACTATTTGTATGGATACCCAGATTTATAACAAAAGTGCTCAGTAATAAATTTTTACTGAGAATGGAAAAGTTTCATTAAAAAGTTGTTCTCTGGATCTCATCCGATAGATAATAGTAGTTTAACTTGAATTCTAATGTTTCTATGATTGTTAGGGTGTGTGTATTCATTTTTTTAAATTTTGAGATAGAGAGTTGGCAAGTCGCCTAGGTTGGCCTGGATCTTGGTACATAGCCCACCTGATCTCAGACTTGTAATTTTTCTGTCTCAGCGTCCTAAGTGCTGGGGTTGCAGGTATGTACCACCATGTCTGACCTTAAAGTATGTATTATGAATTTTTCCCCATATGATTTCTTAAGGGCTCAATCAACTGTTAATCAAATTGTATAAATAGTTAAATTGTTTTATCTTTTTGTCATTTCTTGTCCAATTTTTAGTGTTTTTGTGAAATGACCTTGACATTAAAGCCTTCTGTACAAATCTGGATTAGAGGCAAAACTGGGTCTTATACAAAAGGAAGAGATAAATCTGTGTGCATAAAATCTATTTTGAAGAAAGATGTTCCTCACGGGACATCGTCAGGCAGCTAGCAGGCTCGGGTATGGCCGTCACGGCCATCTCATTGAATCTTTTTGTTTGCTTGCTTGTTTTTGTTTTTGCTTTTGTTTCAAGACATGGTTTCTCTGAGTAGCCTTGGCTGTCCTGGAACTCACTCTGTAGACCAGGCTAGCCTCAAACTCAGAGATCCTCCTGCGTCTGCCTCTCGAATACTATTGATTGAATTTTGGGAAAGACGTGTTTTTTTGGGGGAAGGGGGGTTGGAATTTTGGAAAAGACATATTTTTGGTTTTGTTTTTTCTAGTAGCCTAATATATGGTTCATTCTTCTAGGTTATTAGGTAACATCTAACATTATAGAATTATTTATTTTTTTATTAACACTTCTAAAACCAGTGTAGTATCACAATATCTTCTGAAAACTTTTAAAATGTAAGATTAGCTAGGGATAATTGGTTTTTTCATTTTATGTTTTGTTTTCCATTTTTATATAGATATCCCACAGATCAGACCAAAGCCTCATTATGTGATGATAAAGAAGGATGCTGAAACCAATGAAACAGTATATTGTACAAAAGAGCCTTTCATCCAGGCTCGGGTCATTGTCATTCGTTGGCTAGTTTCTTTCTGGCTGGAGCCAAAACCGCATTCAGGACCTAATATTCCTGGGATGGAAGGTGAAGTCTTGCCAAAGAATATTCAGGTAACGTAGAAATGAAGCAAGGTTAAGTGGCTTCTGAGTTTACCTGCCCTAGGTATACAGCATATTTAGAATGAATGCTAGTGATAATTTATTTGAATAAATCTATCTCAAAACTCAAACTTTAACTGTTATTGTAGAAGTAGTATCTATTTTCTTAATAGAAAATAAAATTTGTATAATATTACTTTTTTTTTTTTTAAAGAAAGCTTAAGAGATGCAGAAGATGATTTTAGCCATATCTTAGTCTCAGGCTCCAGTTTATCTCGGTATCAGTGGAATAATGGTCCTCTTTATTCACAGAGAATACAGTGGAGATTACTGAAGCTGCAGATAGTGTGGCCCTTTGTGTGCTGTCTTCCCTATT
This sequence comes from Uromys caudimaculatus, assembly GCA_028551405.1. NCBI lineage: Eukaryota > Metazoa > Chordata > Mammalia > Rodentia > Muridae > Uromys > Uromys caudimaculatus. The sequence continues at coordinate 62,768,206 of CM052705.1, read as the reverse complement.
CAGTGCATGGTAACTTTTAGTGTGACTCTGGGTCTCATGCCTGCATGACAGTCAATTCATTTCCCTACTGCTTATCCCCTGACCTCATCCTTTTTAGTTTCTAAACATTCACAGAATACAGATGTGAAGTCTGGCCCCAATCCCTCCAATCATCAACAGATGCTGAGTCTAAAAGTAAAATAGGACGTTACATAGCTATAAAGTGGAGAAACAGTATTTTAAATTATGTGTTTGTTTGTTTGTTTTAAATTGAATAGTTTATCTCATCTTCATACTTTTTTTCTGGTTCTCTTTTCCCCTAATATTGTGCTATCCCTACATACGTACGTATGTACGTGTGTGTGTGTGTGTGTGTGTGTGTGTGTGTGTGTGTGTTTTACTGAGTGATGCTATTTATCTGAGTTGACACAGACTTAAAATATCAAATCTTTATTTTCTATGAATTTAAAAATACTTTTTATTGAAAATATATATTTTGATTTTTCCCCTGAGATCCTTCCCACCTCTCTATCCACTCAACTTTATGTTCTTTTCCTCTCTTTTTAAAACAAACAAATCAAAAACAAGAAGCATACACACCTATACAAAGGAAAATAAAAAAAACAAGCAGAACAGTAAGAAAAAATAATAATAAAAATAAAATGTCCAGACAAAGTAAAATGTGACAAAGAGTCTACAAAAGTTTCATTGAGTTTATTTTGTGTTGGCAATCTAGTCCTTGCCGTGGAGCCTTCCCTGAAGTGTGGCTAATATACTCAGTGAGATTCCATTAGAGAAAAATGTTTTTCTTCCCTTTGCCAGTGGGTATCAATTGCTGATAGCATCTTGGTTACAGGTGGGATCCCATGTCCACATCCACTGCGCAGTGCTGGGATCCTATCTGTGTCAGTATTGTACATGCTTTCACAGTAGCTGAGTTCACATGTGCATCAGTCCTGTTATGTATCGAAGATACGGTTTCTTTCATATCATCTGTCCCCTCTAGGTCTTACAACTTTTCCGCCTCCCCTTTTAAATAGATCCCTGAGCCTTGAGAGGAGGAAGAAATCCTATTTAGAATGGAGTACTCCCAAAGTCTCTCATTCTCTATGTTAGTTCCTGTTTACTGAAAGAGGAAGCATCTCTGATGAGGGCTGAGTAGGGTACTGACATGTGGGTAGAGTACTATGTCAGTGTCATTAGAAACCATTTTATTGCTTTGCTTCTTTAGAAGAATCATGATATCAGATTTTCTCCTAGAAGCATGAACTCTAGTCTCAAGTTCTTGGCCACTTGAGCAGTGCCAGATATGGGTGCCATCTCATGAAGTGGGCCTTAAATCCAGTCAGAAAGTGGTTGGTTACTCGAATGATATTTACAGGCTGTTGTAGGTCACAGGAATTGTAGCTGAGTGATTCTGATGACTACAGTAGGGATGAAGCGTCTAATTAGGACCGGTTTGATTTTTCCGTGTTTGATGACAGAGTAAGTGTCTTCAACAGTAGGGTCTTATCATCAGGTTGTAGAGAGGGAGAGTGACCAATATTCTTGTCAGTAGTCTGTGATATTTGGGTATTTCCATTGGGTCTTTTTGGCCAACAACTAAACAAGATCCAATCCATTTCTGGCACTGGAGGTTTTACTTAGTGGCATAGGATGTTTAGTTGGGGCCTTTTCTCTTATTATTTGATGACTTCACTTAGATACTATCATGTATGTATAGATTGTAGGAAGCTTCTTCAGTAGTAGATTTCCATATGGTTTTTCAAATGGCCTTTAGTGTTAGTTGTTCCTCTCCTTTATCCTCTTTTATCCCACTCCCTATATAATCTTCCTAGTTTTTCTTTATTGCTCCATAATCTTATCCCACCATATTAAGTACTTAACTTCTGTGGGGATTGTAGCACAGACATCAAAGGTTTGAAAACTAGCAGCCACATAGAAGAGAAGACGTGCAATATTTGTCTTGTTGGGTCTCAGTTACCTCACTGAGGATGATGTTTTTTACTTCCATCAATTCACCTGTGACTTTCCTTTCTTTCTTTCCTTCTTTCTTCTTTCTTTCCTTCTTTCTTCTTTCCTTCCTTCCTTCCTTCCTTCCTTCCTTCCTTCCTTCCTTCCTTCCTTCTTTCTTTCTTTCTTTCTTTCTTTCTTTCTTTCTTTCTTTCTTTCTTTCTTTCTATAACAGCTGAATTCCATCGTGTAAAATGTATCATGTTTTCATTGTCCATGCATTAGTTGATGTACATTTAGGCTGTTTCTAATTTCTGGCTATTATGCATAAAGCACCGTGGGCATGGATGAGCAAGTATTTCTACAGTAGGATATAGAGCCCTTTGTACCCGAGGCTGGTATAGCTGGATCTTGATATAGATAGATTTCCAGCTTTCTGAAGAGTGCCACACTGATTTCAATAGTACCCGTACCAGTTTGCACTCCCACTAACAATGAGTAAGTGTTCCCCTTCCCCCCATCCACACCAGCATGTGATCTGATTTGTTTTATTTATCTTGGCCATTCTTACTGATGTAAGGTGAAATTTTCTTTAAGTGTTTCTCAGCCATTTGTGTTTCATCTTTTAAGAACTCTCCTCAGTTCCGTATCTCATCTTAAATTGTTATTTGTTTTTTATGTTTAGTTTTTCAGTTCTTTATGATATGTAGATACTAATCTTAAGATGTTTCCCATTCTCTAGGCTGCCACTTTGTGAAATGATGGTGTGTTTTGCCATACACGAGCCTTTCAGCTTCCTTGAGGTCCTGTTGTTTACTTGTTTGTTGATCTTAATGCTCTCAGTATCTTGTTGAGAAAGTCCTTTTTTTGGAATAATAATTGTCTCTTTATTTGCTGATTATAATAGCATAAAAGCAACAAAAAGTGTTTCCTTGAGTTAATGTCAGAGGCGGTTTCTTCCCAAGTGTTAAGTAAAGCAGTATTTAATACATCAGTATTAAAATGTTAAATTTCACATTATCTATACCACTTTGATCTTCTGAAAAATATAATTGAGCAAAATCAGGTAAAAGATTAATTACATTTATTTTATCTTTAGGAATGTAAAGGTCTAATTATTCAAACAGTTTTATTATAAAACTAAACTCTGAAGGTGCCTATGGAGTTGGCTTTTTAAAGTGTTTTTTCTTTAAGCCAGTAGTCTAACAAGGATTAGAAAAGACAAAACTATACATTCTGCGCTTTCTCTCTGTCAGATTCAGGGTATCTGGTCTTATGTTGATATCCTTGATCCATCTGCAGTTGAGTTTTGTGCAGGTTGGTAAATAGGGATTTATTTGAATTTAGTTTGGCATTTAGCTATCCAGTGTGTATTTTTGGCTTCTTTGTCAAAATCAGGTGTCCATAGGTGTGTAGATTTGTCTGGGCCTTCAGTTTGATTCCATTGATCAATGTGTATGTTTTTATGCTAGTCCCTTGCTTGTTCTATTACTGTAGCTCTGCAGTACAACTTGAAATTTGGGATAGTGATACTTCTACCAGTTCTTTTCATACTTCTACCAATTCTTTTGTTTGCATGATTGTTTTAGCTGTCCTGGATTTTCTTGTGTTTCCATATGCAGTTTTAATTTCTGTGAAGAAATTAAATTTCTGTGTTGAATTTTGATGAAGATTCCATTGTATCTATAAATTGCTTTTGGTAGGATGGCCATTTCCACAGTCTTAATCCCATGGCTCCATGAACATGGGATACCTTTCCATCTTCTGGTATCTTCAGTGTCTTAACATTTTTTAGTATTATAGAAGTCTTTCACTTGCTTGGTTAGAGTTATTCCAATGTATATTTTTGAGATTGCTGTAAAAGATATTATTTCTCTGATTTCTTGTTCAGTGTATTTCTAATTTATGTATGGGAAGACTGCTAATTTGTGTGTGTGTGTGTGTGTGTGTGTGTGTGTGTGTGTGTGTGTGTGTGTGTGTTAATTTTGTATCCTGCTACTTTGCTGAAAATGTATAGCAGCTGTAGAAGTTTTTTGGTAAATTTCTTAGGGTCTTTTATGTATAAAAGTTCTATTATCTGTAAATAAAGACGGTTGGTCTTTTCCCTTTTCTGTTAGTATCCCCTTGGTCTCCTTCAGTTGTCTTATTGCTCTAGCTATTGAATAGACATGGAGAAAATAAACATCCTTGTCTTGTTCCTGATTTTAGTAGAAATGCTTTGGATTTCTCCCATTTTGGTTGATGTTGGCTGTGAGCTTGCTGTAAATTGCCTTTATTATGTTGAGGTATGTCTCTTGTATCCCTTAGCCTCTCTAAGACTTTAATTATGAAGTATTGGATTTTGTAAAAGGCCTTTTCTGATGGAACAATCACATGGTTTTGATTTTTAGTCTATTTTCATATTGAATTATGTTTGTTTATTTGCATATATAGAACTGTCTTTGTGTCTCTGGGAAGAGGCTGATTTGATCACATTAGGCTTGGTCTTCAGTCTTGATGAATATTCTGTTATTACAGTGTATAGCATTTCCTCAAAAATCCTAAGATTTTTCTCTGAGTTTTATCTTTGCTGTCTTGAATTTTGTTTCCTTCTCCTCCTCCTTTCTCTGCTTCTTCTCTTGTTCTGCTTCTGTGTCAGAGTTTTAAGTCTTTAGCATTGTGAAGTAAATAGCCTGCTGCTGTTTCCTTGTGTTATTTACTCATTCTTGAAGACCTGAGCTGTCTCTGTGCCAATGTGTTGGAGGTTTTCTTATAGGCTTAATTGATGACTATTGAATTACTTCAGTTTAATTACAGGTGAGTAGATGACTTTTTACTACACATTTGAGTTTTTCTGTATCACTTAGATGTTATTTTGCTTAATTATTCAGAATGGCTTGTAAGTGTAATTGGATATCTGGCTTTTAAGCAGTGCTGGATGTGGCCTTTGGGTCTGCTAATACTCGCTAAAAACAAAACATTAATTTGAGTGATAAATGATATTCTTTGACTTTTGTTTTCATTTTAGAGAGCAGCTGCTAGTTTGGTATCCAGAGAAGAAAGCAAAACTGATACTGTTGATAAAGCAGACAAAACTGCAGAGCCTGAGCAGTCTCATTCCAATACAAGCACTCTCACAGAGCGGGAGCCTAGCTCTTCCAGTCTCTGTAGCATCGACGAAGAGCACCTCACGGACATTGAAATTGTTCGCAGAGTGTTTTCATCTAAGAGAAGCAATGTAAACTTTGTCACAGAGATATTTCGTCAGGTAAAATACTGTCAACATTTTTAGATTGTAGTGGAATTATTGCATATGTTGATTTTTAGCCATTTAAAATAGATTTCCTTATGAAGATTTTTAAAGTTAATTTTAAGTTTCGTAAACTTACATAAAAGCCCTTTAACATTTTTCATTCATCCTCCTGTTTCCTGGTTGTTGTTTTCCTCTCCACATGAAGCACAGAACTTTGTGCATGCTAAACGCACGCTCTACTGGACTTCCACCTTCTTCCTTTCATTTCCTCCCTCATAGTCCTTATGTTATCAAAACAGTTCATACTTGTTCACTGCGTCTCTTAGTTAGGGCTTCTGTTGCTGTGATAAAACACCATGACTCCAAAGTTAACCTAGGGAGGAAAGGGTTTATTTACAGCTTGTTGGACTCATCATCCAGGTAAGTCAGGGCTGAAGCTCAAAGCAGGACTCTAAATGCAGAGGCTCTGGAAAGGTGCTGCTTACTGGCTTGCGCCTCCTGGCTTGTGCTCAACCTGCTTGCTTATAGCACACAGGGGTGACACTGCCCACTTGAGCTGTGCCCTCCGACATCAATTATCAACCAAAAAGTACAGCACAGTCTTTACTCACAGGCTAGCTGTGTACAGGTATTGTCTCAGTTGAGGTTCCTTCTTCAATGACTTTGGTGTGTGTCAGCATGAAACTACTCAGCACACTGTGACAGTTTAACTGTCAGTATGATACAACCTGGACTTATCTGGAAGAAAATCTGAGAAACAGTCTAGATCAGGCTGGCCTGTGGGCATGGGGAATTGTTTTGATTATAATTAAATGATCTGGGAACAGCCAGGCCAACGTGGACACCATGACTCTTTGGGCTTGGTATACCGAACCATACACGAGTGCAGAAGTGAACTCAGTACTGGGGGTGCGTGCTTTCTGTCCTCTCCGCCTCTGACTGGATGTGACGTGACTTAACTGCTCTGCGACTTCCTTAACAGTAATAGATTATAACCTGGAATTGTAAGCTAAAAAAAAGATATGATATTTTCATATATGACATTTCATACATGTACATAGACATTTCAGTCATATTCACTTCTGCTAACCCCTCTAACTCTTCCCAACAAGCTCTCCTCCTCCCCATGTCTGAATGAGTTTCATTAGGGTTATTTGTTTAAAGGAGTGTGGGTACCTTACCAGTGACTAGACCACTGAGGAAAATGTCTCTCTATCTCCCACATTAACCCTTTATTGTGTATAAATTCTTCAGAGTGTGGTTAGGGCCTGTGTATCTTTCTCTGTTCCATGACAGGATTTCGACCAGCCCAATCTTGTTTAGATCTTGAACAGGTAATCAGAGCTGCTGAGAGTTCAGGAGTCTGAGAATCATGACAAGTCAGTGTTCCGCAGCTCTCTGCCTCCTGCTTCCCTCTTACATTCTTTCTGCCCTCTTCCTGTGTGTTTTTGGAGGGGGTGTTATGGATTCCCATTGTACCCTGTCAGCCAGTGTATTCTCTGTACTAGTTATGAATCTTTGTTGTCATTGCTGACGTCTGCACAAATAAGTGTTTCTGACTAACCCTTACAATAGCACTAATCCGTGGATATAAGCAGAGTTATTTAAAGAATAATTTGAGGACCAGGTGTGGTGGTTTATGCCTTAATCCGAGAACTCAAAAGGCAGAGGCTACCTGGAAGTCCAGCAGCAGGTGGGTCACTCTGAGTTTGACACCAGCCTGATCTAATGAGACCCTGTCTCAAAACTGGGGGTTGGGGGAGTGAAGAAACAAAAGATAGTTTGATAGACACATCTGCTTACCAAAATGACAGCAATAGCTTCCCCACTGGTGTCTGTGATTTCCCTAACCTAGGCATTTGAATAGGTTACAAGGCTAGGTATAGATTTTCTCTTGTGGAGTGACTATCAGTTTCAGTTAGAAAGCAGTGTTTACCCACAACAGATTCTCCACTACTGCATTAGTGGGTTTATCTTGCATGTCTGGGTAGTTTTTGTTTTTTGTTTTTTCCTTTTAGTTTTTTGAGACAAGTTCTCACTTTTATTCCTGGCTGGCTTTTAATTAGTCTATTAAGTATCAGATTTTCTCATGTCTTTTCTATACGTTGTTAGTATACACCTCCTTCCCGGCCCCATCTCCTTACCCAAGTCTCAGTATTCTTTCATTCTGACACCACAAGCATTCTACTACCCCAGGCCCCTCACTGCTCCCTTTAAAATTCTTTTATCTATCTCATGAGCTCCTTTCAACTTTCCTAGGCTCTGCACATGCCTACATAAACACCCACATATGAAAGTGCAAGCTAGCACTGTATGTGAGAGAGAACACATAGTTTTTGCCTTAGCCTGAGCTACTCTACTTATTTTTCATTTTTCTTTATGGCCAAATAAAATCCATTGTGTATATGCCACATTTGTATTATCTTTTCTTCATCTGGTGGACATGTAGGCTGATTTCATTTCCTTGCTCTTGTGAATAGAGCATCCGTGAACATGGATGCGCAGTTATCTCTGTGGTATATATAGAATTCTTTGGGAAAATGCCTAGATATGGTATAGTTGGACATTTTAAGAAACTTTACTGATTTCCATAGTAACTGGACCAGTTTACATTCCCGCTACAGTGAATGAAGCTTTCCTTTTCCTTCACGTCCTTACCAGCACTGTTTTTTTTTTTTTTTTTCTAAAAAAAGATTTATTTTATTTTATGTATATGAGGTGGTTTTTGCATGTATTTCTGTGTATCATGTGCATGCCAGGTGCCTACAGAGGTCAGAAGAGGGGTGTCAGATCCTCTGGAACTGGAGTTATGGACAGTTTGAGCCATCATATGGGTGCTGGGAATTGAGCCCATCTCCTCTGCCAGAACAAGTGTTCTTAACTGCTGAGCCATCTCTCTAGCACCTCATATGTTTTCTTGACAAGAGCCATTCTAACTGGGATGAGATGTAACCTCAGAGTACTTTTAATTTGTGTTTCCTTGCTGACTAAGGATGTTGAGCACTATAAAAATATTTTTTGGACATTTTTGCTTGGTTTGTTTCTTTCCTTATAGTTTAGTTTTTTATTTAGTTTAGTTCATTAAAGCACTTTCTATATTCAGGATATTAATCCTCTATCAGATATACAGCTGGCAATAATTTTCTTTCATACTGTAAGCTGTCTCTTCACTCAGTATTTCCATACTTCCTTTGCAATACAGCAGTGCTTTTTTTTTTTTTTTTTTTTTTTTTAATTTTATGAGGATCCCTCTTGAGTTGATTTTTGTGCAGGATGAGATATAATGTTTTACTTTCATTCAGATGGGCATCCTAACACCACTTGTAGAAGAAAGATGTCTTCAGAGTTTGTTTTTGATATTGTCATCAAAAGCAACATGACGGCAGCTGTGTGAGCTAATACACGAGTCCCACTCTGTTTCCTCCCACTCTAGCTACTTGTTTCCCCACCAGTTCCATGCTGTTTTTATGACTGTCGGATATGTTAGTAATTACGCAAGATGATACCGTTAGCATTATTCTTTAGTTCAGGATTGCTTTAGCTCTCTGGAGTCTTTTGTGCTTCTATATGAATTTTAGTTTTCTATTTCTGTGAAGGATGATTATAGAATTTTGATGGGGAGTACATGAATGTATAGATTGCTCTTGGTAGGATGGTCATTTTCACAATATCATTCTCTTAGTCTGTGAGCACGATAGATCTTTCCATCCTAGTGCCTTTCTCAGACTCCTCCTTCAGTATTTTAAAATTTTCATTGAAAAGATTCCATGGTGTGGTGAGATGTCTCAGTGGATGAAGGCTCTTGTTACCAAGCCTAATGACTTGAGTTTGGTGCCTGGGATCCCACATGGTGGAAAGTTAGCTTCTGATCTTCACATGTACACATGGTGCACATATACTAAACATGTAATAAAACACCTATCTTTTTCTTGGTTAGATTTATTTGTGTGTGTGTCTGTCTGTCTGTCTGTCTTTCTGTCTGTGTTTTGAGGCTATTGTGAATGGGATGTTTTTTTGATTCATTCTCAGTGTTTATCATTGGTATATAGGAAAGCTACTGATTTTTTGTGTGTTAAATTTAAGTCTTTGCATGTTGGTTTTTTTTTTTTTTTTTTTTTTTTTGATACTTTATTTACATTTCCAGTGTTTCCCCCTTTCTAGGTCTCCTCTTTGGAAACCACCTATCCCCTTCTCCTACCCCACCTCTGTGAGGGAATTCCACTTCCCACCCACCCACCCACCCACTCCCGTATTCCCACCTTGACATTCCCCTTTACTGGGGCCTCTCCTTCCCCTGATGGCCAACAAGGCCCTCCTCTGCCACATATGTGGTCCGAACCATGGGTCCCTTGCTGCATTCAAGAAACACATCTCCGTGATAAAGACAAACACTACCTCAGAGTAAAGGGCTGGAAAACAATTTTCCAGACAAATGGTCCCAAGAAACAGGCCGGAGTAGCCATTCTAATATCGGATAAAATCGACTTTCACCCAAAAGTCATCAAAAAAGATAAGGAAGGACACTTCATACTCATTAAAGGAAAAATCTACCAAGAAGAACTTTCAATTCTGAACATCTATGCTCCAAATGCAAGGGCACCCACATTCATAAAAGAAACTTTACTAAAGCTCAAAGCACACATTGCGCCTCACACAATAATAGTAGGCGACTTCAACACCCCATTATCATCAATGGACAGATCTTGGAAACACAAACTAAACAGAGACACAGTGAAATTAAGAGATGTTATGAATCAAATGGATTTAACAGATATTTATAGAACATTTCATCCTAAATCAAAAGGATATACCTTCTTCTCAGCACCTCATGGTACCTTCTCTTTGCATGTTGTTAAAATGTTCATTAGCTCTTAAGAGTTTTGTGGTAGACTCTTTCAAGTCTTATGTGTAGTGAGGTGTCTATTAGAGAAGACTGCTCAGACAAGGTTTAAGTCAATACAAAGTCTTTATTAGCTGGTCAGCAACTACATTGAGTGTTCAAGATCCCAGAGTATCACTGAGCCTTTCTCAGGGTCAGTCTTTCAGCACAAAAAGCATGTTCTGGATTGACATACTTCAGTTAATGAGAACAGTTAGCCAGAAGAGGAACCACAGAAGCCAAAAAGTAAGATTAGTATTTTAAGAGACTTTCCCAGAACTGTGGATTTTGATGGATCAGTCTGTGTTTTCATTTTGGCTGGAGGTGCTGTGCTGAGTTTCATAGCCTGAATGATATCTCCATCATGGAGTCAGTTGTGCTAAAGTCTAGGGGCCTACTAAGGTCTGGGGTCCTGTTATATATAGAATCATGTCAAATACAAATAAGGATACATTGACTTCATCCTTTTCTATTTGTATTCCTTTTATTTTTTTTTTGTCTTAATAATCTAATCTTCAAACACTATTGAATAGGAATGGCTAGAGAGCATCAGACATTCTTATTTCTTGTCTTAGAAATGTATCTAAGCTTTCCACAATTTAGTATTTTGTTGACTGTAGGTTTGTAATGTATAGCCTTTATTATGCTGAGATATGTTCCTTCCAGTCCTAGTTTTTCTGCACTTCTATCATGAATGGATATTAAATTTTGTCAAAAGTATATCTATCAAGATGATCATGTGATTTCTACCCATTTTTGAAATTTATAGCATTTATTGACTTAGATATAGAGCATATCTAAGAATAAATCCAACTTGATCATGATTAATGATCTTTCTGATATGATTTTAAATTTGTTTTTAAAGCATTTTCTTATCAGGGTGATTAGTGTGTAATTTTATTTTTTTTTAATGTTCTTCTAGTTTTAATATAACTTATAGATCTCATTTGTTTATCACATCTTGGTTTAATTTTGTTAAATTATAAGCACTTAGAAATTCATCCATTTCTTTTAGCTTTTCCAACTTAGTAGAATATGATTGTGAGGTAAAACCTAATTATTTTTTGAAACTCAGTGGCTCTCTTTTCATCTCAAATTTTATTAATTTGTGTCTTTTTCTTTTACTTTGGCTAAAGGTTTGCCAATTTTGTTTATCTTTTCAAAGAAATGGCTCCTTGTTTCATTGTTGTGACTGTTTTCATTGCATTAATTTCTGTTGTGGTCTTACTGAGTTCTTTCCTCTAGTAGCTGAGGATTTGGCTTGTTCCTTACTCAGAACCCAAGTTATTTGCTTAGATCTCTCTGATTTTTCTTCTTTTTTAAATTTTTTTCAAAATTTTTTATTGGTTATTTTATTTATTTACATTTCAAATGTTATCTCCCTTCCCAGTTTCCCCTCTACAAGCCCCCTATCCTCTCCTCCCTCCCCCCTGCCTCTATGAGGGTGCTCCCCCACCCACCCATTCCTGCCTCAGCAGCCTAGCATTCCCCTATCCTGGGTCATGGAGCCTCCACAGGACCAAGGGGCTCCCCTCCCAGTAATGCCAGATAAGTCAGTCCTCTGCTACATATTCAGCTGGAGCCATGTGTACTCTTTGGTTGGTGGTTTAGTCCCTGGGAGTTTTGGGGGGTCTGGTTGGTTGATACTGTTTTTTTTCCTATGAGGTTGCAGACCCCTTCAGCTCTTACAGTCCTTGCCCTAACTTCCTCATTGGTGTCCCTGCACTCAGTCCAATTTTTGACTGTGTACATCCGTATCTGTATTGGTCCAGCTCTGGCAGAGCCTCTCAGGGGACAGCTATACCGGACTTCTGTCAGTAAGCACTTCTTGGCATCAGCAATAGCATCTGGGTTTGGTGTCAGCAGACGGAATGGATCCCTAGGTGGGGCAGTCTCTGGATGGCCTTTCCTTCAGTCTCTGCCCCACTCTTTGTTCCTGCATTTCCTTTTGACAGGAGGAATTCTGGATTAATATTTTTGAGGTGGGTGGGTGGCCCCATCCCTCAACAGGGGGCCGTGCCTATCCACTGGATATGGTCTCTTCAGATTCTATCTCCCCTTTGTTGGGTATTTTGGTTAAAGTACTCCCTGTTGGGTCCTGGGAACCTCTTGGGTCCCTAGCATCGGGGACTTTGTAGTGGCTACCCCCAATGCCCCCTCCCCCACTGCTACACACCTAATTTCAAATTCCTGGCCTATATACTTCTCCCCTATCTCCTCCCTTATCTGAACTGCCCCCCCTTTCCCTTCCTCTCCCCTCTCCCTCCCAGATCCCTCTCTCCCTCTACTTCCCAGAGATTATTCTCTTTCCCCTACTGAGTAGTACTGTAGCATCCACACTTTGGTGTGATCTTTCTTCTTGGGTTTCATATGATCTGTGAGTTGTATCGTGAGTATTCCGAGCTTCTTTTTGGCTAATATCCACGTATCAGTGAGTACATACCATGTGTGTGTTTTTTGTGACTTGAGTTACCTAAGGATATTTTCAAGTTCCATCCATTTGCCTACGAATTTCATGAGGTCATTGTTTTTAATAGCTGAGTAGTACTCCATTGTGTAAATGTACCACATTTTCTGTATCTATTCCTCTGATGAGGGACATCTGGGTTGTTTCCAGCTTCTGGCTATTATAAATAAGGTTGCTATGAACATAGTGGAACATGTGTCCTTGTTATATGTTGGAACATCGTTTGGGTATATGCCCAGGAGTGGTATAGCTAGGTTAGAGCTCTAAACTTTCCTTTAGGACAGCTTTTATTGTGTTTCAATAGATCTGTATGTGTTTTTGTTTTCATTCAATTCTGGAAATTTCTTAATTTCTTCAAGGTCCTGTTCATCATTTAATAGTGTTGTCTAGTCTCTATGAGTGTATGTTCTGGGGATGTTTTTATTGTTGATTATAGTTTTACTCCATTGTGATCAGATAGTATCTAATAAAATAGGCCAGTTTTCCTGTGTTTGTTGAGACTTGCTTTGTGTGCTAATGTATGACCTCTTTAGAACATTCCAGGGGTTTCTGAGAAAAATTTGTATTTTTCAGTGTTTGGATGGAAGTCTGTAGATGTCTTTTAAATTCATTTGATATATGATATCATTTAATGGAGGTTAAATTAATAACTTATTAATTAATTAATAATTAATTCGGATTGTTTTTATCTAGATGATTTGGCAATAGGTAAGAATAAAGTATTGAAGTCATCCACTGTTGTGGTTCTGGGGTTATTGTGTGTCTTTTTAGTATTTGTTTTATGAAGTGGGTGTGCCTGTGCTTGGCATATATGTTAAGACTTATACTATTCTCTTGATGGTTTGTTTCCTCAACTCCTGTTGTAGCCTTTTATTCTAAGGTAGTATCTATTTTCTTGTGGTAAAGTATGTTCCTTAGAACAAAGAGATGGTTCCTACTTTTGTTCCTGTCTACTTGTCTATATCTTTGCTTGGGAAATTGAAACCATTGCTATTCAGAGCATTTATTGAATGCTGTGTACTGATTTCTGTCATTTTGTTGATACTTGTAGGGTTTTATTTTTTCATTTCCTGGTTAACTATTCTTCTGGTATGATTTATTGTTTTGTGTGGAGTGTGGATGGATTTTTTTCTTTTTAGTTTAGAACAGTTCTTTAAAGTATCTTCAATAGAGAGATGGCTTAGTAATTAGGAATTCTGTGAGCCTGTTTTAATCATGGGATTTTTACTTTTCTTCCTTCTGTGACAGGACAGCTTGACTGGCCATGGCTGTATTTGTGGGTTAGCAGTTGGCTTTTAGAACTTAGAATGTATCTTTATGGGATATTCTACATTTTTTTTTTTTTTTAAGATTTATTTATTTTGTATATATGAGTACACTGTAGCTGTCTTCAGACACACCAGAAGAGGGCATCAGATCCCATTATGGATGGTTGTGAGCCACCATGGGTTGCTGGGAATTGAACTCAGGACCTCTGGAAGAGCAGTCAGTGTTTTTAACCACTGAGCGAGCCATCTCTCCAGTCTGATCTTCTACTTCTTAAAGTTTCAGTTGACAAATCTGCCTTTATTATGATGGGCCTGTTTTTACGTGTAACTTGATGTTTCTCTGCTGTTACCAGTATGCATTCTTTGTTCTGTATATTTGGTGTTTTAATTAAAATTCAAGGAGATGCTCTTTCTCGCCTTATTGTTTGGTATTCTTAACCACACATCCTTCCTTTATATGGATGGGCATCTCTCTCCTAACTTCTTAACCACACATCCTTCCTTTATATGGATGGGCATCTCTCTCCTAACTCTAGGAAATTTTCTGTTATAATTCTTTTGAAATGTTTTCTGTGTCTTTAAAATAAAATTTTTTCCTCCTATGTTTGTGACCTGTAGACTTGGTCTTTTCATAATGTCACATGTATTTTGAAATTCTCTGCCCTAATTTTGCCTTTGCTGGGTTATTCCAGTTCCTCCAATTGGTCTTCAACCAGATATTTTTTTCTGTCCTTCCTTCATTCTGTTGGTGAGACTTTGCACAGATCTTTTAATGTACTGTTTTCATTTCTAGAGTCGCTCTGACTTCTCTCCAGTGCCATCTTGTTGATTCTTCTCACACCCACATCACCATTCTTGTTTAGTCAGCAGTCTCTATTCTGCATCTGTAAGTTTTTTTATAGAAGCATTTTGATGGTAATAATTCTCAAAACAGCAATATTGTAAGTTATAAAATGTGTCTTATTATGAGAAGTTATATTTATATTGAACTTTCAAAGAGTAAAGTTTCATGAAACAAAGAATATCACCACTCAGAGTAATACAATTAAAACAAATCTTTGTTTCTTCTGCTTCAATGTCTATCTACTATATTTCTCTTTCAAGGTATTTAAAAAATATTTTGGAAATAAAAGGCTTTCTCTGAGTTGATGCATAGTTAACAAGTTAAGTTTGTGAAATTGTTTTTATCTCCTATTGTGTGAAATGAAAAATATATTAATATATTTGTGGCAAAAGAAAAGGTATTATTTTTCTTTTTTTTTTTTTTTTTTTCTTTACTAGGCATTCTTATTACCAATTTGTGAAGCAGCAGCTATGAGAAAAGTGGTAAAAGTGTATCAAGAATGGATTCAACAAGAGGAAAAACCTTTGTTTATGCAAGAGCCTGAAGAAACTGTGATCACTTCTTCAGATATACCCTGCAGTGACAATGCCACAGACCATGGTATTTCAACAGAAGATGGAGAAAAAAGAGAAGAGGTAAAGTTGTAAGATATATGTGTGCTTTTTTTTTTATCTGTTTTTAAAGATTTTTATTTTATTTTGTGTTTGTATGTGTGTTTGGTATGTGAAGGAGAGAAAAAGAGACTGTGTTCATTTTTGCAAGAGAGAGAATGTACATGTAGAATTGTCAATAAATATGTTCTAATGTCAGTTCAGTAGATCATTTTTTCAACAGTATAGTAATGTGTTAATATGAATACATTTAAAATGTTAGATACCTTTCATTATGTTTTACATTTTATATCACAGTATTTGCCTCAGTACTCTTTTGCAAAGCTCTGTGATGTCATAATTTTGTTTTATTTTTATTTCACAACTTAAAAGCAAATAACAATATTGAGGTTATGTTGTATAGATCAGGGCATTGTAAGCTTTTCTCACCAGTGGCTTTTTTAACCAGTAAATTTTTATACAACTACTTTGTATATCAGTTTTAAAGAAGGTCTCAAGTTTAAGTAAGGTGGCTCACACATTTAATCCCAGTACTTAGAAGGCAGATCTCTGTGAGTTCGAGCCAGTCTTGTCTCGACTGTTCCTGGAACTAGCAAGTTCCAGGCCAGCCAGTTCTCCATAGTCTCAAAAACAATCTGAATCATTCATTAATAATAAATCATAAAAATTATTTTCAAACAATTTATATATATATATATAAATATATATATAATGTTATTTAGTAAAGACAAAAGCACTAATGAAATGGATATAAAAATGAATTTTTATATAAAGATAGAAGACTTTGATGTGTATTTGATCCTGGAGGACATGAGCATGTTCAGCGTTTACATCCATTGATATTTTTATTTTATACTCATCGGTGCTAATTGTACCACTTTGGATAAATATGTAGTGTAAACTGTGGAAGTATCTTTAAGGTCATTTGAAAAATTGTTGGAATTCTGTCTTGATATCAAACTAAAATTCATTTTTTAAAAAAAATGCTATTCAATTCAGAAGCTTAATAATAATTTAAAAAATCAAACATTCTGACACTCCAATCCAAAGAAATACTAATTTGATACTTGCATGCTGGGGAAAGGCAGTATGAAAATACTATCTTTGTGTTTCATAACTATGCTACTATATTTTCTAAGATTAGGATTCTTTCCCTGTATAGTAAAAGCAGCACAATTTATAAATACTGCAGTCCTGAATCTGATCAGCATTCCTTGATGCTTTGTGGTAGGAAGACATGCTCAGTATAGATTGTATATATTGTATATTCAACCAGGTCTAGTCCATTCATAAAATGCAGCACAGGCCAAAGTGCCAGAAACAGCTGGGATTCATTATGCATTTGATTGGAATTTTCTGTTGTACATTCAGAACTTTTCAGTGTTGCTAAATTGTTCACTTATTCCCCAGTCATTTATGCAATTCATGCTTCAGAAATTGGGGTGTACATTAGAGATAGATGCGATCATATTTTCAAGGTATTTTAAATCAAAGTTGATGCTAAAGGACATATTTTGTGTGTGATGATTGTCAAATTATTGTTTCTTCTTTTCTTGAAATATTGACTGCATCTGCTATGAATGGCTGCCCACTACAAACTAGAATGTTTTGAATTCTTCCCTAGACTCTTTTACATTAAAGCTAACTCCAGAATTCAAACTTTCCTGACATGATAAAATGTGTTGCTGGTGATCAGAACGCCTGGAATTCATTGCCAGAGCAGGAAGGAAAGGGTACAGAGGCGGCTCTAAGTGACTGACCCATCTGCCTTATTCTTCGATCTGAGCAAGCTTTCATCCTTTCATTGTTCAACCCTTGTCATATGTCAGACTCCAGGAAGTAGAAATGAGATGAGAGTAGGAGTATAAGAGACTATCTGTATTGATCTGATTTGCTTTTCTACCCTACAGTGTCCTTTGAATCAGGAGAGGAACATTTGGGTAGTCTTTGTTTATTTTAGTGGTTAACTTAACCTCATTGAGAGGAGTTCAATCAGGAAAGACACACATGAATAAATAGGGAGGTTTTTAGTTATACTGTGCCTGTGTACACCCACCCTACCCTGCATCATTATATAGAAATAGAGTAAACTATATACAGAATTACAGACAGGGGCTGGGCATGGTGGGGCATGCCTTTAATTCCAGCTCTCAGAGACAGAGGCAGATGGCTCTAGACCAGTCTGAGTTTGAGACCAGTCTGGTCTACAGAGTTCCAGGGGAGTTGAACTACATATTGACACTCTGTCTCAACAACAACAAAACAAACAACCACACAAAACCACAAACAAAACTAATACACAAAGTAGAAAGAAGCAATGACTAGAGTGGGGAAGGTGAGTTGCTCATACAGATGTATCGATGGGTTTATCTTATGTCGGTTACTCACATCAATATTGGTCATTAGCAATGTGAATTTTCAAAATTCCAGCAGCTCTTGTAAGGTTATTAACTCAAACGATATAATCATTCATTGATTGATATCTGATAAATTCATTATATATTACAGTTGTTTAAAATTGTGTTATACCTAAAATGGGATTAGAGATTTGTAATTATGAGTGGGTTTTTATTCCACATAGCATTTAACACATTTGGAAGACACTAGGCTGTTTTTCTGTGAGTGTTTAGTACTGTCGTGCACTTTGTAGAACATTAGGCATTTCCTAGCTCATCTCATTAAATCCCAGTGGCATTTTCCAATAAAGTACCCCCAAATGTTCAGAATGTCCTCTAAAGCAAAGTACATATTATAAAACCATGTTACTGCTATGATCCTACAGCATGAAAGACAGTACTTTATACTCTGCCTGGAGATGGTAATACAGTATGAAAATCAGATAGATTAATGGGAAAGGAACCATAGGGTATAAATAACATCCACAAAGGTGTTGTAAGGGACTTTGAAAATACTCTTCTCTGGCTTTAGGTAAGAGTAGTTAGGAAAAGAGTGATGTATGTGATCAGCAGGCTCTGGTCAATGACTTGTGATATGTTCAGTGCACTTTGATTATTTGCCAGACTTTGGAAAACCACAAAGTAGCATGAATAGTTAAATATTTTAGAAGGATCACAAAAATAACTAGAGAGTATACTAGAAGCCAATCTAGGCCAAGCAGACTATTAGGAAGTGTTAGCGAAGTCCAGAGTGAGATGGGGACTGCTCATGCAATAGGATAGTGTCAGTTGCAAGTGACTGGAAGAGAGCACATACACACGTTAGTCTGTTTGTAAAAGCCTGCACATCTTGATGATCAGTTGGCAGAGAGAGATGGGAAATGGGAAGACATCCTAAGTTGCCTTCTTTTACAAGTGTAATTAACACACATGGAAAGGTGGAAACTGAAAAGTGCAGAATTGTTGATGGCGGCTAATGTGGCTGGAGGAGGGAGAAAGGGGAGCTTGTGGATAAGAATCTTTTTTTTTTTTTTTTAAATATTAACTTAATGTTTTTTTTTTCCTCCTTTTTTATTTTTGATACTTTATATACATTTCCAATGTTTCCCTTTTTCTGAGTCTCCTCTTTGTATATCCCCATCCCCTCCCCAACCCGCCTCTAGGAGGGAATTCCATCT
>CM052705.1:62706204-62742096 GCA_028551405.1 Uromys caudimaculatus | reverse complement strand
GCTTTAAGATAGCAGAACATCTCAAGGTTTCTCTGGAGCCACATCTCAAGGTTTCTCTGGAGCCACAGGCTACTACAAACAAACCATCTATTCACCTGCAAAGGACATCTGCAGAGGGGAGTAATCAAAGGAATGTCTGCTAAAGCCTGGGACCCTCTGGCTAGCTGGGAAGCGCAAGGCCTTAGGTTCAAACAAGGCCATTTGGTCTCCTGCAAATGAACATCCTTACATGTATTAACTTTTTTCTTTTGAGTTATTTTAAAAAGTGTGAACACAAATGAGCAGTGGTGGCGCACGCCTTTAATCCCAGCACTTAGGAGGCAGAGGCAGGTGGATCTCTGAATTTGAGGACAGCCAGGGCTACACAGAAAAACCCTAAAAAAAAAAAAAAAAAAAAAAAGAAAGAAAAAAACCAAACCAAAACAACAACAGCAAAATACAAACAAACAAACAAAAACCCCCAAATCAAAAAGAACAACAAAAGCGGGAATATTTGGTTAAAGCATGTGCTCAATTTATGTTTTGCTACTTAGAAGGAAATGGCTTTAAAGATTTGTATGTGTATGAGTGTTTTGCCTCCATGTATATAACTATACTATGTGCACGCCTAGTTTCTTTGGAGGCTAGAAGAGGACCTCCCTCTCAAGATCCCTGGAATTTGATTTACAGTAGGTTATGTGCTTCTGTGTGGGTACTGGGACTTGAACCTAGCTCCTCTGCAAGAGCAGTTAGTGCTCTTAAATGCTGGACCATCTCTTAGCCCTCTAGCTTTTTAAAAAAACATCCTTTACTAGTAGTATATATAGAATTATATAGAGAAACATTTATTAACATATTTGGGATATTTGATGCTGAGGATGTTTCTAGATTTCATATGCATACTGATCACATTATTCATTAATAATGTGTGTCTCAGGCTGGAGAGATGGCTTAGCCGTTAAAGGCTAGGCTCACAACCAAAAATAATGTGTCTCCTTGAGTTAATCATAAGGATATTAAATGGCTGGTCTTTGTTTATACAACCTGTGATAAATGATAAGCAGATTTTGAATTATGGTCTTTCTCATTTTAAAAAGGTGTATACATTAGTCATGCAGCACTTGGGAAGCAGAGGCAGGATGATTGCAAATTTGAGGTTCACCTGGGCTACACACCGCTATACTCTCTCAGAAAACAACAACAGAAAATCATATGAAACTGAAGTGTTCTTTTTTTGTTTTTGGTTCTTTATTTTTCTTTCTGTAAGTTTTGAATCAATGATGAGCTAGGATTCTTGCCATGAAACATATTTTTAGAGTTTATTCCATATTTTTAATTGAAAACATATAAATTTTATTCTTATGTATATGAATATTTTACCTGCATGTATGTCTGTATACCACATGCATGCCTGGTGCTGGCAGAGGCCAGAAGAAGATATTGGATCTCCTTGGACTGGAGTTACAGGCAGATGTGAGTTGCCCTGTGGATACTGGGTATTGAATATAGGTCCTCTGGAAGAACAGCCCATGTTCTCAACTGCTGAGTTATCTCTTTGGCCCTCATAATTCTTTTAAGTTCCTTTAAAGCTGAAGTCAATAATACCCAAGGCAATCACCCACATATTTACAGTGACTTTATGAGATTTTTTTCTGTATTGATTAAGGTTATTCTTTTTGTATTACAAATTCTAAGAGTCACCTGATAATATGAGTTAGAGTTAGACTGTAATAAGATGGTTTATTTATAAACTGTGTCATGTAGTTATACTTTCATTTCAGCTAAGCTAGAATCCCAAGGTAAGAAGTATGATACTTAAGATTTTTATTTTGTGAATAATGATTATGTTTGTGGTGTGCTGGAAAAGGAACTCAGATCCTCTGGAATGGCATAATGTGCTCTTAACTGCTGAGCCATCTCTCTATCTTCATTCGACAATTATTAAATCTTTTATTCTATATGTGTATTTCTTTTTTGTTTTTTAATGGTACTGGAGATTTCCTCACACACTATAGGTAAGGGCTCTGCTACGGAGCTATAGCCTCAGGATATATTTTTAAAATGATTTATTTATTCTATTATATCTACATTGGAGTTTTGCCTACAGTTATATGTGTGAGGGGGTCAGATCACCTGGAACTAGAGTTATAGACACTTGTGAGCTATCATTTGGGTATTGGGAATTGAACCCAGATCCTCTAGAAGATCAGCCACTGCTCTTAACTGCTGAGCTATCTCTCCACCCTTTAAGATTTTTTTTTTAATCTGAGTGATTTGATTTATTTTGATTTGATTTGTGTTCACTTCTTCATTCAAATGATGTCTAGATCTGGGACAGATTACTGCTTTATCCATATTTCTTATACTTTCCATCCTTAAAGCTGGGCCTAGATGGGGACTGCAAAGTGGCCTTTAAGGAGGAGATTGATAGGAACTTGGGCTCTAGCTTGCTTCTATACTAACTAAAATTCTCTTGTCCGGTTCCTTTTCCCTTTTTCTTTTCTTTCTTTTCATTTCTTGTTTCTTATTTTTTTTCTTTCTTTCTTTTTTCTTGGGGTGAGGGGGAGGGGCTAGGTCTTTTTTTTTAATTATTTATTTATTTTTTGATACTTTATTTACATTTCCAATGTTTCTCCCTTTCCAGGTCTCCTCTTTGGAAACCCCCTATCCCCTCCCCCTCCCCGCCTCTATGAGGGAATTCCACCTCCCACCCACCCACTCACCTACTCCCATATTCCCACCTTGACATTCCCCTTTACTGGGGCCTCTCCTCCCCCTGATGGTCAACAAGGCCCTCCTCTGCCACATATGTGGTCCGAGCCATGGGTCCCTCGATGTGTATTCTTTGGTTGGTGGTCCAGCCTCCAGGAGGACCGGGGTGGGGGGGTTCGGGCCAGTTGACACTGTTGCTCCCTCCATGGGACCACAAACTCCCTCAGCTCTTTCAGTTCCTTCTCCAACTCCTCCATCTGGGATCTCACTCTCAGTCCAGAAATTACTGTAAAGTGAACCTTGGGTATTCCAAACTTTTGGGCTAATATCCACTCATCAGTGAGTATATACTATGTTCGTTCTTTTGTGACTGAGTTACCTCGCTCAGGATGATATTTTCAAGTTCCATCCATTTGCCTGCAAATTTCAGAGAGGCTAGGTCTTACTGGGTATCCCGGGCTGGTCCCAAATGTACCACCCTCCCGCCTCATTCGCCCAATTAGTCTCATTTATTGGTATGTTGGTAAATTTGTTCTTCAAATATCAGGTGTGGTTTTAGTCTGTTAGTAGGAAGCATCAAGGAAAAAGTAAAGGTAAGGACAACGTTAGAATTGGTTCTGTTTCTGATACACATATAGAACAAAAGATTTTAAAATTGCCAAATGGGGCTAGAAAGATGCAGTTAAGTGCACTTTATGCCCTTCCAGAGGATCTGAGTTCATTTCCCAGCACCCATATTGGGCAGCCTACAACTGCTGGTAACTCCAGCTCCAGGGGATCTGATGCCCTATTCTGACTTCTTCAGGTGCCTGCACACACATAGCATACATTCACACAGCTACACAATTCATATACACACATATATTTATATATAAATACACATTTACATATATTACATATGAGTAATTTCTTAATCACTGAAACCAAAAGGGAGGAAAGGACGTGGTGGCAGGCTTCTGTAACCCTAGTACTAGGGAGATGAAATTGGGGGTCAGGAGTTGAAGGTCATTCTTGGCTACATAGGAAGTCAACCTAGGCTTCATGAGACCCTATCTCAAGAGACAGATGGGAGGGTGGGAGGAAGAGAAGCAATATCTTTACCTTTTCTCTTTTCCTGAATGTTCATTATTAAAAACATAAAACAATTTGTACCTGAATGTATGTGCTTACAAACTTCAATTATTAATTTTAATATTTAAAGAATTCTAAACACTTAATAGTCTTTCAAAGATTGAGTATTCGAGTTATCCCAACAATAATGTTATTTTCATAACAAATTAATATGAAAATTGATCATTAACCCAAAGCAAGAAGGAAACATTAACAGATCTTCTTCCTTTAAGGGAACAGATGCTACTCGTGTTGCTCAGAGTCACGGAGTCTGTCCTGAAGATGTCATCACAAGCTTTTCTGCAGTTCCAGGGGAAAAAAAACATGACCCTGGCAGGTCGACTTGCAGGACCACTTTTCCAGGCAATAAACATAAATAGATGGATAGATGTGTTTGATTTTTAAAGATTCACTAAAGCTGAGCCAGTTAAAGTAGGAGAAAATGCTTTAAATCACAAGCCAGTTCATGTTAAAAGATCTTAATAGAGTTAAATTAAAAGTCGCTCATTTAAATACCCTTACACACAAATTCACAACCTAATGGAAGAAAAATGTTGTAATGAAGAGTAAGGGTGCTTATTTTACCTCTAGTGTGGCATGCTTGTGGTTCAGAAAGCTGACAGAGAACTCTGGGAATAATGCCTGAGTGTTTTATCAGTTTCTGAATCTCTGGAGTTATTAGGAAAAACATTTCAGTTTGCTCCATAGTAATAAAAATGTAGTACATAACCAGGCTGCCCCCTAGACTTTATTGTTCTCCCTTCTAGAGTTTAAGTGTCAGTGGTATTTTTGATCATACAGAAATTACATATTTTTTCAACACAAAAGTTATGTGCTGACTTTAAACTTACTATAAACTCTGAAATAGGAAATATTTTTATGCTGACACATTATGAAATTATGTAGTTAGGATGATTCTGTTTTTAATGATTTTTAATTATTTATTATTTATTTTATGTATGTGAGTACACTGTAGCTGTCTTCAGACACACCAGAAGAGGGCATTAGTACCCATTATAGATGGTTGTGAGCCACCTATGTGGTTGCTGGGAATTGAACTCAGGACCTCTGGAACAGCAGTTGATGCTCATAACCACTGAGCCATCCCTCCAGCCCCAGTTAGGATGAAGCTTAAATGTCAGAGATAAAGGCTATTTCATATCCTTGGCCATAAATGTAACTGTTTACATTGGCCTTTTGCAGTTCTTAATCTCTCACCTAAAAATCTCTGCCGATGCTAACTTAACTTTTAAAACAGAAACATGTATTATGTAAACTTTCATAAAATTCCCAGTTTTCATAGCTAATCCAATGATGGGAGCTACAGAAAAATAAAATTTAGCTTGTTGTAAAAAAATAACTTTTTTTGTAGTTTGAACATTTAGAGATAGGATGAAAGATTACTAGTCACTTCAGTTTTATCTTTACATTTCATGTGTGAATTTATAATTCCTTAGCAAAATTCATGAAGTTAAAAGTTTTGAAAACTTATTTTTGACTTATTTCTTCAACAACGGTATATATTTAGTAGCAGTCCACAAAACCTCAGAATACTGGGTAATCAGTATTTTCTGCCCTCCTACAAGTAAACTTTTGATATTGCTATTGGATTTATTACAAAATGGTCTTAATTGCTGTTGTATCTTTAAAATGATTTATTTATTTTACTTACACTGTAGCTGTCTTCAGACACACCAGAAGAGGGCATTGGATTCCATTACAGATGGTTGTGAGCCACTATGTGGTTGCTGGGAATTGAACTGAGGACATCTTGAAGAGCAATCAGTGCTCTTAACTGCTGAGCTATCTCTCTAGAATGAAATTTAATTTAGGTTAATTTACACCTTTTTAAAAGGCTATTTCATTAAGTACCTCTCTAGGACTGCCTCCTCCCTTTGTAGTGGTGAAACAAACTTCCAAATGTATAGTCATTTCTGTCTTTAATTTGGCAGTGCATTCTGAAGTTTTTCATTTAAGAACTCAATTTGAACACTAAATAGTATGGAAACATCTCTTTACAGAGCTTATACTTAGCAGTAATGCGATGCACATGAAAACTATGCATTAAGGTCCCTGTTCAGTCTGTATTCCTCGGGTACTAGGAACCAGTACTTAGCTGAAATTCTTGTCAGGTAGCAGTAATTGCATGAGTTACTTTTATAACATGTAGTAATGGACATTATATGATTTAAATTTTTTCTGCTTTTTAGATAGAAATAATTAAACAATTGATTTTGAAGTCACACACCAAGCAAATCTAATTATTATTTCTGAATATTTGTCTTTGTAGACTCTCATTGTTGCCTGGATCAAAGCAAATCTAAATGTATACATTTCTCGAGAACTTTGGGATGACCTACTTTCAGTATTGTCATCGTTGACCTATTGGGAAGAATTGGCCACTGAGTGGTCACTGACCATGGAGACACTAACTAAAGTTTTAGCTAGGAATTTATATAGTTTGGATCTCAGTGATTTGCCATTGGATAAGCTCAGTGAACAGAAACAAAAAAAGCACAAAGGGAAAGGTAAGAGTTGTTCAAAGATTCTCTATAGGAATTTGTTTAAATAATTGAGTTGGGGAAACCAGGCCAGGAAGAGTGCTGGGGGCAAGTCATCTTGTCTAATCTCCTTTCTTTTATCCTGGAGGTTTAAAATTTCCAACAATAAAATATGGAAATACACTATTATTTTAAGATCAATAATGATTTTGGTAAGATAAAGAATGTTCTCTGTATATATTGTGGTCAGTCTTATATTTAATTAAATAATATAGTATCTTAACTTTTATTTTAAATGATTAACCCAAGTCAGAATTTATAAAATTTATTTACTTTTTAGTATAAGTAGTTTTTAGGTATAACTGAAAGGATGACTTAATTTTCTTCTATTTTTAAATATATCATAAAGAATTACTTAGAAAATTCTCTTGAAAGCATTTTATTAGTTTAAACTACAAATAAACATTCTCTAAGTGTGTAGTAATATTTGCATAATATTGAATTGAGGTGAGGCAGTAGCATAATTATTATATCATTATCATGTACTTTGTATAGTATTTTGCATTTTAAGGATAAGTTGCTACCTAGGAATTATATTTAAGTTCTATTTCATATTTACCTATTTGTTCTTGATACTTAAGTTTATGCCCACACTACCTTTTCTGCATAATTTATTTCTCAAGTAGCTATTATTGGTCATTAGAAATTAGAAACTGTCACTGCAAGATGACTTCCATTCACCTCGTTTCTTACCTCTAGATAGTAGAGAATTATAATGGGTTATTGTTGGTGATATAATGTAATTTTAGGTCTTCCTAAGTTTTGAATATAGTTTTTACATAAAACGAAACTCAGACAATCCCTGCAGTTACTTTATAATGCTCTGTGAGGAAGCCTTAGAACCCACAATGACATATTAAAGGTCACCATCAGGTTATCAATATGCTACATACTGATGTTGCATTTCTAGGAGTTGGACATGAATTTCAGAAAGTTTCCGTTGACAAGTCATTTTCTAGAGGATGGAGTCGCGATCAGCCTGGCCAGGCGCCCATGAGACAGAGAAGTGCAACGACCACTGGCTCCCCAGGAACTGAGAAGGCCAGGAGTATAGTACGGCAAAAAACTGTTGGTATGTAGTTTAAGACCGTGGGAATTAGATAGAGCAATGCAGATAGATGCTGCCTGTACATTTTGCTTTCTTTTGGGAGATGAGAATCTTCTACAGGAAACTTCCTCCCTCCCTCAGTAATCCTTATAGCCCAATAGCATGCTTATAAGCCTTTGTGCCTTTAATATATGCACTCTTGTGTTTATGTAGTTTATTATAGATTTCTTTGTTTCTAAATTGTCATTTTATAGATTTCAAAAAGTAAAACTTGGATTCAAAATGCAGAACTCAAGCATGAGCTGGTATACATTTTATTAAGTAAAAAAATTCACAAACATGGAGATCGTAGTAAACGTTCAATACTACAAGTGCATAGTCTTATTGGCCCTAGGAACTTCCAATAGGACAGCAGGAAATTAATTCATACCCTCTGCTGGCAGGCAACTGAAGTCAAGAAGAAATCTATAGGGGTATAAGAACACTGTGGGGAGCACTTGTTGGCTTCCGTGAACATGACATACTAAAGAACTGGCAACTCTTATTTTCCTCTGAGAGCCATGTGATTTTAGAGAGTATAGTATTGAATGAAATGTATGGAGGGCTCATGTTCTTTCTTACTCTTTTCACTAAATATGTAGGTAACCTTGGACAATTCACTAAAACTTTCTAGGCTTTAATTTTTTAATTATGGTGTGTGCATGCACGTATGTGTGTTCCCACCTTATGCATATAGAGGTCTGAGGACAACTTGTTGGAGTTGGTTCTCTGTTTGCACCAGGTAGATCCCAGGATTGAGTTCAGGTTATGTCGCTTGAGCGTCTCACTGTCTCCCTTCTCTAGGTTTTAAGTGCTTCATTTGGTTAGTGGCAGTGGAAATACTTCTCCGGGCTTCATGTCCATCAAACAGAAACTAAAGCAGTATAAGTATTCTTGCCAGTAAACATTAACAGGTGCTAGTATATTACAAGAAAATTAAGGCAAGAAAAAGGATTAATGAATAGCAGAAGTGGAGAATAATATTTTTAGATCAAGACAGGCTTCTTTATCATATGATTTAAGAACTTAGATTTGAGTATGTGAGAGAACATGGCAAGGATCTATAGGAATATGTTCTGGTTACAGGAAAGTGTGAAAGCTCTGAAGCCAAGAAGTCAGTCGGTCAGTTGTTCTGTCTGTCTGTCTTTCAATCTTTCTTTCTGTCTTCCTTCCTTTTTTCTTTCTTTCTTTTGCCTCTATTATTTACTAGTATTATGCAATATAGTTTAAGCATTATGTTCTTACATAACAGTACCTATAAATTCATTTAATCAGTAGTCTCTAAACTGAAGCTAAAATTATTAGGAAGTTTAAGTCACTGATTATTACTACATAAACTACAAAAAGTTCTATCTTTGTGATTGTGTGACCCTTTTATGAAATTATAAAATGTAACAGAATATAGAAGTTTGGAAAGAAGCCTAGAGTTTTTTTATTTAAAAAGATACTTTGAAATTTTTATATGTTTATGATTTGAATGAACTCAGTTTATATATTTTCCTTAAGAACCTGATTTTGTGGTTTTTGTTGTTAGTGTTGTATACTTGTTTTTGTTTTTAAAGACAGGATGTCATGTAGACCAGGCTGGCCTAGAACTCATTGTGTAGTTGAGAATGACCTTGAACTTGTAATCCTCCTGCTTTGATCACCCTAGTGCTGAGACTACAGGTGTGTAATCATGCCTGACTCACGAACATGATTCTTAATGCTTGTTAGTTGTAAATTCTGTTTTCTATAAATGTTTCTAATTAAAACTTTAAAATTGCACCACTATACTTTAGTAAAAATGTGAGATATTTGTTTGACTAAGTATTCTCTCACCTGGAACAACTACTAAACACAAGAGTAAATTATGACAAAGTTTCATAAAAGGACCTATTAGTGATTAGGACGTTCTATTTAGGTAAAAA
The DNA here is from genome assembly GCA_028551405.1 of Uromys caudimaculatus. Classification (NCBI taxonomy): domain Eukaryota; kingdom Metazoa; phylum Chordata; class Mammalia; order Rodentia; family Muridae; genus Uromys; species Uromys caudimaculatus. Next base: position 62,732,737 of record CM052705.1, on the reverse strand, counting down.
TATGAAAATAGAAATGATTTATTAGTCAAATTCAGCTTCCTTAAGAAGAATTGCTCAGAGAAATGACCAAATATGGTACCGGAATTGCTTTGGACTAATGATATTGAGTATTTCTCAAGGTTTCCACTTGATAAATTTCTCATTTCTTGTTTTTTTGTTTTTGAAAATGTGCTAAAGTGTCTGCTGTTTTTTTAATGCTGTTCCATTGTAATTGCTAATAATAGGCATTTTCCTGCTTTACACCAAAAGAATTACATTCAAAATGTGTGTTGTGGTTTCTTTTCTTACAGCTTGCCAGTATTTGCTGTGCTGAAATGTTTTAATTTAAAGTTTCCTTCCTTTGAGTCTTTTAGTTTTCTCTGTTGCTGCTTTTTCTGTGACACAGCCTTTCATTATAGTCACTCTTCTTTTTTTCCTTCCCCACTTCTTTCTTTTCCTTTAAAGCCATGAGAAGCCGATCCATTGGTGAATGTGCTCTGCCATCGGCCTATATTCGCAGTGCTAAAAGTGCTCCTGTTCTGATCCATACTTCCAAACCCTTCTTGCCTGATATTGTTCTCACTCCCCTTTCTGATGAGCTTTCAGGTAGTGCCACCTCTGCTAATTTCTGCACCGCCCTTTTCACTTTTTAATCCTCTGCTTTCAAAATTGCTAAATCAAATAAACTCTTCAAAGTTAATTTCTTTTGGGAGGAGGGTGGGAAATTGGAAAATAATCGAGAAATCAACATTTTGAGTTATTTGAACTCTTTTGCTATTCTTGCAGTTCATTCTGGAAGTGCTAAGTTTAGTGCTGTGCCAATGTCTTATATTTCTTATTGTAAATGACCAAGTTATGTTTGATTTTTTTTCTTTCAGGTGATTAAAAATATACTAGTGAATATTTGTATAATAAATGTCTCACAAGAGACATGTTGACTTTTAGTGTTTTTTTCATTATCTGGTAAATCTTAAGTATTATTTTCTCCCCATCTTCTATATTTATGGAACTAAATAAGGGTATATAGTCATTGGAGAAAACATATAACCTAATAATTACTTTAGGATTTATATTAGATAAAACACTACGTAGAATTCAGAGGATGAACTCCTTTTAAGGCCATTCCATGTAGCCACAATTCCCAAAGAACTTATAAACCTGTTCAACTTTCCTACTTGATTAGATCCAGTACAAGATGGTTTGCATGAACTCAGTGTAGTGAGTTTTAAGAATTATACATACAATATCACCCAAATAAAATACAGAGCATTTCCATTGCCCTAAAATTTCCCTAGTTACTCTATGCCAGTAACCACTCATTCTCCACCTCCACAAATCATGTTTTACTCCATCAACACATTTAGTATTGCCTTTCAGTAATTTTGTATATCTTTAACATTATACAGTCTCTTGTCTTTATTGCAGAAGCAAACTTGGGTTGACTATAGTTGTGCGAACTGTGATAGTTCCGTTTACTTTGGCATTATTAGGTATCTTCCCGTCAGTTTGCTTGGGTGTATCTGTGACATTGCTGCTTTTGAGGAGGTACTAGTGTTTTTTGGTTTTGCATTTTTTTTATTTTAAAGCATCTTTAGTTTCCAGTGGACTGAAAGATCTGTGAAAGATGGTGCATTTGTGTTAATGTTATTTTCAGTGAATATCCCTCTGTCATCTGTAATCCCATTAAGACCAGATTTCTAAATTAGCAGCAGGGTGACAATAATTGAGAACTACTTATATGTCAGTATAAAAATATATCTAAATATATTTTATGTTTGATGGTTTTTTAAGAATTATAAATGATAGAACATACTTCTGTTTCTGAAAATGCAACAACAAAGCATTATTGGATATATGCATTTTCTAGGTGGAATGAGTAAGAATAACTTCTGGATAGTATTCCGATACTGTTGTTCTTGTTTTGAATCAGGGTCTTACTTTATAGCTCAGACTAATCTAAAACTACATAGTTTAGGCTGGCCTGAAATTTCACAGTGAACCTCTCACCTCAGCCTCCAAAGTACTGGGAGATCAGGCAAGCCACCATGCCCACCCTCATGATATATTTGGGAGATAATCAAGTATTATTTTGAAGCCATAATATTATAAATTTGAAATAGTTTATAATTAAATTGATATTTGATTTTGCAGTTAATTGACAAAAGTAAAATAGGCAATTTAGCTGTAATCCAAACCTTGGCTGATCTTGTTTTATCTTAATTTGTTTTTTGTTTTGTTTTTGAGACAGGGTTTAGTCACTCTGTAGATCAGGTTGGCCTCAAACTCAGAGATCACCTGTTTTTGCCCTGGAGAGTGCTGGGATTAAATGCGTGTGCCACCACGTCCATCTTTGCTGTCCCGTCAAACCACAAGTTGTTCTATTTGAACATCAGTCCCTGCCATTTACAACTATCTTTCATTGGCTCACTAAGAGGTGTTGGCTTCTTAAACTGCACCATTTGCTGCCACTTTTAAATGAATATGATCATTGTTCTCAGTCTGGACTGCTTCATTGGGTTGGGTTTCTCGGGTCCATACTGAAGGAACACACAAACAGCACCAGAAGCAGCAGTGAAGTATGTCTGTAAAAGCTAAAAGAAAAATGAAGTGTTCCTCATTGCTTTCCACTCCCACCCTGTTGTTTGAGACAGTCTCATGTAGCCCAGGCTGGTCTTGAACTAAGTATGCAATGAAGGATGACCTTGATCCTCCTGCCTCTGCCTGCCAAGTACTGGGTCCAGGCTAGGTTGTCTCTTTCAAAAATTTCCAAGTATTGCCTTAAGCTTCTATGTCACAATTCTTGCTTTATCATAACTAAGTCATAAAGATTATCTTTTTAAAAGACCTTTTTAATATAGATAATATTTAAAAATTTCTCAAGTGCTATTGTTTTTGCCTTCATTTTCCTCATTTGAGATAAAATGCCTTCTATAACAAATTTAAATATTTAGATAATATTGACATACTAGAACATATTAGAACAAACAATTTATATCTTACTTTCAGAATTATGTTTCTTTATATTTATTGTTTTTGGACATGGTCTTAGTCTGTAGCTCAGACTGGCCTCAAACTCATGACAATCCTCCTGCTTTAGCATCCTGAGTATTAGGATTACAGACATGAGCTCCCTGTGCCCAATGCCATTTTAGACTGTGGATTATCTCAGAAAGTACATTTACACATAATTCTGTAAAACCAATTTGTTCATAAGTTAAGATAACTTTGCCACCAATGTTTTATGCAAATGCACATACACAGTGTCAAAGCATATTTAAAGATACTTTTAATTAGAAATTATTTTTCTCTTAGAACTCATATAAGAGGCAAGCAAATCCTCATTTCCCTGAAAACTAACTTAAGATGAAGTCCCCATTTGCAAGCTGATGCATTCAAGGTTTAGAATACTTTCTAACATGTAAAAAGGAAATAAAGACTCATAGTATTTGCTGACCTGTTGAAGGACTCTAGAAGTCTCTTAACAAATAAAAACTTCATAATCCAATACTTTTCAAGTTTATTTCAGAATAAACATTTTGTCTAACTTTTTGACAGTTTAATATACAATAGAATTAAGGTCCATAGAGCACACATTTAGAAGACACTGAATTAACCTTTAAATTTAAAAAAAAAAAAATCACACTATGAAATCAGATGATTTTATCAGTTTATATTTGTAGGAATCTGAGTTATTGTTTGATTTTGCATTTGTGGCTCATGGAAGCAGATTGAAAGCATGGAGGTAGGTGGAGGAGATAGAAGAGATAGCTATATGATAGAGTTATATAAAATTAGTTCCAAGCTAATACGCGGAAATCATGGCTTGAATCTTCAACCAGTCCACCTAGTTAATTATTTTTGTTTCTTCTAAAGTTTGAGTAAATTTTACTTTAGAGTAGTTTGATGTATTAAAAAAATACATTGATGGACAATCAAGTCATAGCTAAGCCAGCAGTGGTGATGCAGGTCTGTAATTCTAGCACCAGCAAAACTGAGGCAAGAGTGGAAGATTGGGGGGTATAAAAAATGTCTTTAAACATAATAATTCAGAGGGAATTATGCATTCTATGAAGCCACTGTTATGCTGATACCTAAGCCACACAAAGACCCAACAAAGAAAGAGCACTTCAGACCTATTTCGCTTTTGAATATGGATGCAAAAATACTCAATAAAATTCTAGCAAACTGAATTCAAGAACACATCAAAACAATCATGCACCACAATCAAGTAAGCTTCATCCCAGGGATGCAGGGATGGTTCAATATATGGAAATCCATCAATGTAATCACTATATAAACAAACTCAAATCCACTATGTAAACAAAATCACATGTGATCATCTCATTAGATGCTGAAAAAGCCTTCAACAGAATACAACACCCCATCATGTTAAAAGTCTTGGAAAGATCAGGAATCAAGGCATATATCTAAACATAATAAAAGCAATATATATAGCAAACCAACAGCCAGCATCAAATTAAATAGAGAGAAACTTGAAAAAATCCCACTAAAATCCCACAAGACCAAGGCTACCCACTCTATCCCTATTTATTCAATATAGTACTCTAAGTTCTAGGCAGAGCAATTAGACAACAAAAGGAGATCAAAGGGGTACAAATCAGGAAGAAGTCAAGGTATCATTATTTGCAAATGATATGATAGTATACATAAGCAACTCGAAAAATTCTACCTGAGAACTTCCACACCTGATAAACAACTTCAGCGAAGTGACTGTATATAAAATTAACTCAATGAAATCAGTAGCCTTTCTCTACACAAAGGAAAAATGGGCTGAGAAAGAAATTAAGGAAACAACACCCTTCATAATAGTCACAAATAATATAAAGTATCTTGGCATAACTCTAATCAAGCAAATGAAAGATCTGTATGACAAGAACTTCAAGTCTCTGAAGAAAGAAATCGAAGACCTCAGAAGATGGAAAGATCTCCCATGCTCTAGATTGGTAGAATTAATATAGTAAAACTGGCCATCTTACCAAAAGCAGTCTACAGATACAATGCAGTCTCCATCAATGCAGTCCCCATCAAAATTCCAACTCAATTCTTCACAGAAATAGAAAGAGCAATTCTGTACTTCATCTGGAATAACAAAAAAACGAGGAAAGCGAAAACAATTCTCAACAATAAAAGAACTTCTTGGGGAATCACCATCCCTGACCTCAAGCTGTACTACAGAGCAAGAGTGATAAAAACTGGATGGTATTGGTATAGAGACAGACAGGTAGATCAATGGAATAAAGTTGAAGACCCAGAAATAAACCCACATACCTGCAATTACTTGATCTTTGACAAAGAAGCCAAAACCAACCAGTGGAAAAAAGAATTTTTCAACTAGTGGTGCTGGTCTAACTGGTGCTCTGCATGTAGAATACAAGTTGATCCATTTTTATTTCCTTGTGGAAAGTTCAAGTCCAAGTGGATCAAGGACCCCCGCATAAAACCGGGCATGCTGAATCTAATAAAAGAGAAAGTGAGAAAGAGCCTTGAACACGTCGGCAGAGGGGGAAAATTTCCTAAACAGAACACCAATGACTCAGGATCTAAGATCAACAACTGACAAATGAGACCTCATGAAACTGAAGAGATTCTGTAAGGCAAAGGACACTGTCAGCAGGACAAATCGGCAACCAACAGATTGGGAAAAGATCTTTACCAACCCTACATAGAGGCCTAATATCCAAAATATACAAAGAACTCAAGAAGTTAAACTCCAGAAAACCCAAAACCCAACTAGAAAATGGGGTACAGAGCTAAACAGAATTCTCAACTGAGGAATCTCAAATGGCCAAGAAACACTCAAAGAAATGTTCAACATCCTTAGTCATCAGGGAAATGCAAATCAAAATGACCCTGAGATTCCACCTCACACCAGTCAGAATGGCTAAGATCAAAAACTCATGTGACAGCAGATGCTGGCGAGGATGTGGAGAACGAGGAACACTCCTCCATTGTTGGTGGGATTGCAAGCTGGTACAACCACTCTGGAAATCAATCTGGAGGTTCGTCAGAAAATTAGGAATAGCTCTACATGAAGACCCAGGCGTATCACTCCAGGGCATATACCCAAAAGATGCTCCAAACACATAACAGGAACATGTGCTCCACTATGTTCATAGCAGCTTCATTTGCAATAGCCACAAACTGGAAATAACCCAGAATGTTCCTCAATGGAAGAATGGATACAGAAAATGTACATTTTACACAATGCAATACTACTTGGCTATTAAAAACAATGATGTCACAAACTTTGTAGGCAAATGGATGGAACTAGAAAATATCATCCTGAGTGAGGTAACCCAGACCCAAAAGGACATGCATACTCACTGACATGTGACTATTAGTCCAAAAGCTCAGAGTACTCATGGTACAACTCAAAGACCATATAAAACTTAACAAGAAGGAAGGCCAAAGTGTGGATGCTTCAAACCTTCTTAGAAGGGGGAACAAAATAATCATGGGAAGCAGAGGGAGGGAGGGATCTAGGTGGGAGAAAGAATGTGGTGGAAAAGAGGGAGGGGCAGGACCAAGTATGGGAAGAGACAGAAGAGAAGTCTATAGGGCCAGAAGAACAAACAAATAAGTAGCAGTGGGGGGGACGGGGGACTTGGGGAACCACTAGAAATTCCCAGACACCAGGGATAGGAGAGGCTCCCAGGACCCAACGGAGATGACATTAGTCAAAATACCCAACAGGGAGATAGAACCTGAAGAGACTGCCTCCAGTAGATCGGCATGGCCCCCAGTTGAGGGATAGGGTCACCTCTCCATCTAAAAAATTTTAATCCAGAATTGTCCCTCTCTAAAGGAAATGCAGGGACAGAAATGGAGCAGAGGCTGAAGAAAAGGCCATCCAGAGTCTGCCCCACCGTGCTATCAGTCCCATCCACAGACACCAAATCCCAACACGTTGCTGATGCTAAGATGTGCTCACAGACAGGAGCCTGGTATGGCTGTCCTCTGAGAGGCTCTGCCAGCACCTGACTAAAACAGATGAAGATACAGCCAACCATTGGACTGAGCCCGGGGACCCCAATGGAAGAATTAGGGGAAGGCCTGAAGGAGCTGAAGGGGATTGCAACCCCATAGGAAGAACCACAATATCAACCAACAGGGCCCCTCAGAGCTCCCAGGGACTAAACCACCAACTAAAGAGTATACATGGGCCAGTCCGTGGTTCCCACTACATATGTAGCAGAGGATTGCCTTATCTGGCATCAGTGGGAAGGGAGGTGCTTGGTCTTGTGGAGGCTTGATGCTCCAGAGAAGGAGGATGGGGGGTAGGGGAGCACCCTCTTAGAGGCAAAGGGGGGGATGAGGTGGGGGTTTGTAGAGAGAAGACTGGGAAGAGGGAGAATAATTGAAATGTAAACAAATAAAATGATTAATACAAAGAGAAAGAAAAGTGGACTGCATAAACTCGGCATAGTGGCCACATGTTCTTAATCAAAACATTTGGGAAGTTGAGGTAGGAAATTGTGAGTATAAGGCTAACCTGGGCTACTTCCCCCCCCCCCCCAAAAAAAACAACTAAAAACTAAAAAACCAAAAAACCCTACAACCCAGCAAAAGAATAAATGAGAACTAGATAAAGAAAAGCAATGTTTTTCATGGTTTGCTGTGCCTCCACCTCCCAATTGCTGACATTGTAGATGTATGTTGCTATGACTAGCAGTGCTTAGTTTCCTGCGAAGCAAATTTTCTTAATCAAATTTTTTGTTGTTGCCAAAAATAATATGAAAGAAGGGAAATAAAATCTTTTAACAATAGAGGCAATTTATTATTTGTAATTCTGTTTTCTGTCAGAAGAAAGATGGTCTCTCTTTCCTCCTCTTTGTTTAAATTTTGCCAAATAAGAATGAAAAATTTCCAATTAAACAAGTATGTCCCTCTTTAGCAATGAAAAAACTTCCTTTTTTCTGTCATCAGTATGTAATAGCATATCCCTCTTTGATAGCTCTTTGTACCTACAATACAATGGTGATAATATAATTCTGAATTCTCTCTTCAGGTCTTGGCCCTGCACTCACTTGCAGAGCAGAGGATGACTTTGCATTCCTCATCTAACTGCTTCTACTTACAGAATACTGAGATTATAGGGATGTGCCTAAGTCTTGGCCTCCAAAATCTTGTATTTAATTTATCTTAATAATTTCAAAGTAAAATTTGATGATAATTTAAAAGGGCAGTTGGCAGATTTGTGCATAGTAGCTTATGCCTCTAATCCCAACAGGTAGGAGCTAAGGCAGGAAGATCATCTCAAACTTGCGAGTTTGAAGACCATTTGGGCAATGTAGTGAGTACTATGCCAGCCTGGGCTAAAAAGTGAAAGCCTGTTTCAGAAAAGGAAAAAATAAAATAAAAGAATCAATCTATATATAACCTGCTTGTAAACAAAACAATGTAGTCTAATATAAATCTAAACAAACATGTACACATACCTACACCCACAAATATGAACATGCATACATGAGCATGAACATAAACATGAAACATATATATGTGACTATTAGAGTCTTTAAAAAGCAAAAAAGTCTTCATATGATTCTATAATGTAACACTACTTTGCCCACTGAGACATCTCATCTTTTATAAGATACAGGGGTTTTGCTAAAATAGGTGTACTATATAGAACATCTTACCATGAAGGTACATTGATATGGTTGCCAAAATAGACAAAAAGTCACAAAACTAATAATTATCAATAAAAAAAAAAACTTGTTTCATAATGACATTGATGTCTATATAAATTAACATCCATCATTTTGAAATTCAAAGGCTGTAAAATGCTATTTGTACTTGACTAAGAAAATTACTTGACTTCATTAAAAGAGAATTTGGAGATTTAGCTTTTTAGAAATCTAGTTGAATGTTAGTATTCTAATTTAAGAAGTCCTGTTCTTTAGGAATTATTTTTACCTATAAACAGTAGTTTTTTATTCTTTTTACCTTTTGTGTACTTGTGTGCATTCGCGTGTGGGTTGTTCAAAGAAGCCTGAAGAAGGAATCAGATCTGGAGCTAGAACCACATACAGCTGCTGACATATAGCTGCCGACACAGCTGCCCACACACAGCTGCTGACACACAGCTGCCGACACAGCTGCCGACACACAGCTGCCGACACAGCTGCTGTGCGCAGCCTAGCCTGGGTGCTGGATCCAGATGCCGATCATTTAGAGGAGCAGCATTGCATGCTCCTCAGCATTTAGTCACCTGCCATTCCCAGTGAGCAGCATTTTTATGTAACTGATGCTTTCCTTCTAACGAATTAAATACATTCTGTATGACAAAGCTCTTAAAAGCAATGAAAATAATTGTATGAATAGCATTCAAATCTTCAAGAAACCTAAATTTTAATGGAAGGGGTTTTTTTTCCCCTTATATGCTACAAGCTTACAGTAATACTTCAATGCACAATTTATCTTCCAAACTAGCACAATAATCTTTCTTTGCAACATACTATCCAGGGAAATTTACCTTTTAATACAGAAAATAATTTGCAATGCTTTAATGCTAAACATTATCAAGGAAATCTAGAAAAATAAGACTTGTATAAAATTGTAGGCTTTCATGAAATGTTGATTCAGTGGTTAGGATTTTTTTTCTAGTTTATTTAAGATAGCAGAAAGACCATCATTTTAGCTGTGTCATGAATTCTGGAATTACATTGAATAACAATTTACCTTTTATAAACAAGGAAGCTTCCCTAACCTTCTAGAGGATTTAAATCTAAATTACTTTGTGTTCTTGGATAAATGATAGCTTTACTCCTGTCTAAATGTTTAGTTACATACAGTGTTTTAGTGATAATTCTGTTACTTTTGTTTTTTGAGACAGTGTCTTAGTTTTGTAGCATAGGCTAGCTTTGAATTCAGATCCTCATCCCTCTGCCTCCCAAGTGCTAAGATTATATCCAGGTGCCAGCCAGCATGCCAGGCTTAGTGTAAATTACTTCTAGCATTTGCATTACAAATGTAATATTTAGCAATGATAATCTCATAAAATTCTTTCTACTTTTATTTTGTTGGGAGATACATTATTTTTCCTTCCTAAAGACTTGGGTACAGAAAATGTGGTACATTTACACAATGGAATACTACTCAGCTATTAAAAACAATGATTTAATGAAATTTGCAGGCAAATGAATGGAACTTGAAAATATCATCCTGAGCGAGGTAACTCAGTCACAAAAGAACAAACATGGTATATACTCACTGATAAGTGGATATTAGCCAAAACGTTTGGAATACCCAAGTTTCACTTTACAGTAACTGCTGGACTGAGAGTGAGGTCCCAGATGGAGGAGTTGGAGAAGGGACTGAAAGAGCTGAGGGAGTCTGCAGTCCCATGGAGGGAGCAACAGTGTCAACAGGCCTGAACCCCCCCCCCCAGGTCTTCCTGGAGGCTGAACCACCAACCAAAGAATACACATGGAGGGACCCATGGTTCAGACCACATATGTGGCAGAGGAGGGCCTTGTTGGCCATCAGGGGGAGGAGAGGCCCCAGTAAAGGGGAATGTCAAGGTGGGAATACTGGAGTGGGTGGGCAGGTGGGTGGGAGGTGGAATTCCCTCATAGAGGTGGGGGAGGGGGAGGGGATAGGTGGTTTCCAAAGAGGAGACCTAGAAAGGGGGGAATATTGGAAATGTAAATAAAGTATCAAAAAATAAAAAAATAAAAAGACTTTGTAATGAGTTTATTGGTATTGTGTTAACTTCCACAGCTACACTTTGAGAATTATATATTTATATGTGTGTATACATATATGTACATATATATGTATACATATTTACACATTTATAAGCATTATTTATTTTATGATTTATGGTTTCATAAGTATTTTTGAGGACTTAAATATTTAGCACTTTCTAAACTTCTTCTGAAACTTGAAAAATAAACTTAGTCCCTCTGGGTTTCAACTTTCCCACTTGTAAGAGAATTAAATTAGGTAATCTCTAAATCTCTCTTTTGACTTCAGAATCTATAGTTCCAAAAACCCTTGTAAGAAGGCATAGTTTCTAGAATCTGGTGGTTGTCTGGTGTTAAGATCTATTTTTTTCTTCCCTGCTTATAACCTATTTGAATAGGAAAAAAAACAAGTTTGAATCGCTTGAGTTATTGGCACAGCTCTATCTTAAACTGCACTTCCAAATGTTTCATCATCTCACTGTTTGTATGCATGTTAACATCTTAAATGTATTTTGGTCATTTTCTAATTCATTGACACCACATGCCTTGGGTCCATCATGGTTTGTTTTTTTGTTTAAGTCAGTTATATATTTTTAATTGGTTTTCTTTAGTTGAACTTGCAAAAACTTTCAGAATGTTTTATTGGAAAGCATATGTTTAGGCTGTGGGTGAAGCAATTTTTTGTATTTATATAGTTTGCACTCTGTATAATTTTTGTTTTTTTACAGATATTGATGATGCTCAAATCCTTCCCCGCTCAACCAGAGTCAGACATTTTTCACAGAGTGAAGACACTGGAAATGAAGTTTTTGGTGCTTTAAATGAGGAACAGCCACTGCCTCGAAGTAGCAGCACTTCTGACATTTTGGAACCACTCACTGTTGAGCGAGCCAAAGGTGCAGTTCCTGTCGTTGACAGTTCATCCCGTCATGCTCCAAGCTTGCAGAGTTCCACAGAGGCTTCGTCAATAACTAGATCCACTGAAAGCTACATCAGTGATACTCATAGTAGAGAGTCTTCTCTGGAAGTCGGTGATAGCATATATGACCACCTTTGCCACTTAATAGGCCCAGTAGAACTTGCAGATGCAGCTTTCGATCAAACCCAGTACATTGACCTTGAAGGAGAGGATGATCTTCTTTCTTCTCTGAAAGAATACTTTAAGGAAAACCAGGAAAATCATAGTAAAACTGAGCTAGGTAAAGATACAGCTTCTCAGGAAGTGATTATTGACGTAACTAGAGATGAAATACCATCCTTAAATAAATTAGAATACATAGGCCAGGAAATAAAATCAGAAAATCTCGTGTCTTTTGTTGGGACTCCTGAAAATATACCATTTCAAAAAGAACCAAGCTCAGCTGTCTTCACAAGTATTCTTGCACCTAACCATTCAGATAGCTGTCCAAGACCACAAACTGCTGAAAAGGCTAAGCACCTAAGTTTTGATGAACAGTCATCGGATCCTAGTTCAGATAGCCCATGTGATAAAGAAAAAAAGAAACATCTGTATAGACAAACAGCTACAGAAGTAGATGCCTATGTAGATATGGCACTAGCTGAAAAGCTTAAGAGTATACAGGTTAATGAAAAAATCACGCCATATATAATGCATGCCAAGAAAACTGCATTAAAAACACCGGTAAGCCGCAGAATGCCTCATGTTTCAAACACTAGCAAGCTTTCTCCAACTAAGAGGAGCTTGTCTGAAACAGTAACTCATAGGGCCAAAATCATGAAAATTGCTGCTAAGAAACGAAATAGTGTTCATGTTACTTTTAGACCATCTACTGAGTCTGTCCAATTTTATAATCCTCTGGAAAACAAAGAGGCTCCATGGAAGATGAGACTACGGAAGCTCAGTGGCTTTAGCAGTAGTAGCAGTAGCACTACCAGCAGTACACAGACCAGCTCAACTAGTGGTACAGACCTTGTAAAACCTGGTGTGTACAGACCTCTAGATACGATTGGTGCAGCAGCAGTTAGCAAAGCAGTGAAGGAATCCCCAGAGATTCCCACAACCGCCTCACAGAAAGAAGGAATGGCAAGTAACCAGTCAGGTAGTCGCAGTACTCTCAGGTCATCAAGTCATGAGGCAGGACAACAGCAGGGCTCCCTGGGTGGCGTTTATAAAACTGTTGTACATGCTCTTTCGAAGCCGAAGGCAAATGTTTCCCCACAGAGGCAGAACAGAATGCCACCAGAGGCTCCACTGAGGGATCTGTACAGTCATGTAATGGGCTATTTTGGAAGGAAAGCTGCAGGTGAGCACTAACAGTGTGCAGAGCAAAAGGAGAAAGACAGCACCAGTTTGGCTTAATGCAACTGAAGCAAGCTATAAGCAATCAAAAAAGCTTTGGGATGGTCACTGCTTTCTCTCTGTTTGGTTGTGCATGCGCCTTTCCCCAGCTGTATTTTTCCCAGCATACATATTTATTTAAATTACTAATTTTCTTTTGAGGCATTTAGTTAAACCTCTTTGCTGCTGAACAACAAAATAGAAAGGGGAAGTTAGGAGGGAAAAATGTAATGACCTTTCCAAGGTCAGGTATTTTTCTGAGTGTGTACCATGAGTCTTGAAGTTCACTGAGGAGTTGGCCGTACTTTGTCTTGCCCCACTACTGTATGTCTAAAAGGGCATCATCTTTATCTAATTGAATTTGCGTATTCTTACTGCTAACTTCGTTGGTTTCCTTGGTAGACAGTTACTTTGATATCAGACGTAACGGAAATCAGACTCCCTACAACTAGCACCAACATTATACTTAACTATAATTGAAGAGGAAATCCTTTCTTTAATCTCAAAGATGATTTAGCAACTTTCCATTTAAGGCATTTCTGAAAAAAAAAATGCTGTAGGCTTCTATCTTTTCATTCTTGTGTATAGCGTATAAGTTGAATCTTTGAAAGGTTTAAAATTTTATTGTGAGATTTTAAATGTGCATTAAGGTTTCATGATTAACTTATTATTTCAGTATGAAACCTAAATGTACAAATTAGCAAAAGGAAGAAAGATTGTAGTAGCCATTTTATCTTGTCCCAAAATTAAAACAACTTTACCGATACAGAAATATAACTTTCAGCAGTAAGGTAGGTTTTGATTTCATTTGTTTTAACATGGTTTTGTTAGCATGATTAACAACGCTGTATAATGCATCTTGCATTGAGCCATTAATGCCACTTGAGGGCAGTATATTACAGCTTAGCAAAGCCTGGCCAGTAATATAAAGATAATGGTATTTAACAGTCTGAAATTCTTGGTGATTCAGTAGAAATATAAATAGTGCTAGTTTTCATTCTACAGAGAAATAAACAAACTTTTTCAGCAATATGATAGTGACATAAATGTCTATGTTCCACAAGTTAGTTTACCAAGTAAAAGTAATCTTGTTACTATAAAATTATATTTCAGTGGGAATGTTAAGCAAATCAAACAACTATTTTGGTTTTATTTGTTCTTAATTCTCGTGAAAATTGAACCTATTTTTTTCAAGCATTGAAGTTAGATTTTAGACTAACCCTAAAAAAAATTATATCAAATTGTGAGATTTTTATTTATATCCATACTTAAGTGTGTTTGTATCTCACTGAGATTTGCATGAATTGAAAGAATATATTCCTTGCAATTATTCTCTGGGGAAAGAGGGAGATTGTGAATTCTAAGACTCTAAAGCAGCATAGAGTAGGAAGAAAAATATACCAGTTTCTTTATAGGCAATATTAACCTGACTTCAACTAGTGCTTACCTCTAGCTTTCTTGCTGTTTAAGGTCATACTGAAGATTGACTAACATCTGCTTAGTTCAATAAAGTAAATACAATTTACTAATTCTTTAAAATTAAATCTGAAAGGAGGGAAATTATTCATTAGTGCATGTTTGGCAAATACTTGATATGGCAGAGGTACTTTATTTTGAATTATTTTTGTTTCAAATTTAGAAAATACAGTTAAGTTGTTGCCCACTATATGTAGTTCTTTATTTGCTTCTAGTAAATAAAGAGGACACGAGCCCCAAACTGCCTCCTCTTAATAGCGAGACTGGCGGCAGCAACGCTAACGTTCCTGACCTGATGGATGAGTTTATCGCGGAGCGGCTTCGAAGTGGCAATGCCTCGGTGAGCTCACACTTAATTCATTGGGTTTTGAGACAAAAGTAGAAAACTACAAGATGAGAATGATGTGTATGTACAGATTTTTATTCAAAACTTCATTTTTTCCCCTGAAACTTAACTCCTATTTGTAAAGTACTTAAAACATTTTAGCATTATTTATTTTGTACGTGTATACACGAAGGTGCATGTCTGCCATAATGTGCATGTGCAGGTCAGAGTAAGGGGGGTAGCTCTCTGCTCTACCCTGTCCACCAGCCTCTATGGGAAGCACCTTCACCCTAACTGTCTTGTAGCCCTTAAAACGTAAAGCCGGACTTAGTGTTACAAACTTCTACCTAGCTGCTCAGGAGGCTAAGGCAGGAGGATAGCTGGTTGAAGGCCTTGCCTGGGGTGCAATGTAATTTCAAGCCAACCTGTACAACTTAGTGTGGCCCAGTCTTATAAAAAGTAAAAAGCAAGCTGACTATATCTCAGTGCAGAATTGCTTTTTAAAAGCTGTCATATCCCATTTGGGTTTTAACTTGTCTGTCACTATTACTTTAGCTTTTATGTCCTTTTCTTTGAGTAACAGTTATTTTAGAATCATAACATCTTTGCTGTCTTTTTACTTATTGTCTCTTCTGTTTGTTGTTCCACTGTAAGCTTTATTTTTCTTCTGATTAAGAGCTTTAGACCCACTATCTCACCTGATATTTGGGTCTTTGCTTTAAAGAAAACTACAATAGCTTAGGTATGAGAGCCATGTCATTACATGCTATTTAGATACTTAATAAACATGTTTTTCCTTTCTGACTGAGGTCCTAAATATCAGCACTTATTCTGAGGATTATCTTGAAAACTAAAGCTTTCAGGTGCTTAATTTAAAAAATATTTTAAATGTAAAATGTTTCTTGTTTTAGACTTTGACAAGAAGGGGAAGTAGTCCAGGCAGCCTTGAAATTCCAAAAGACCTCCCTGATATTCTAAACAAGCAGAACCAGATGCGTCCTGTTGATGACCCTGGTGTACCCTCAGAATGGACGTCTCCTGCCAGTGCAGGGAGCAGTGATCTCATGAGCTCAGATAGTCACTCGGATTCCTTCAGTGCCTTCCAGTGTGAGGGCCGAAAATTTGACAGCAAGTATCTCTTACTGTTTGGGTCTATGTTTTCTGTTGACTGCTTTCTGACTTGCGGATTGCACAGCCTTCACTTTGTTCTCCGTTATTAGGTAGTTGTTACTGTATATTTTGATTTCACTTTTTAGTAAAATGCTGAAGAAGTATTTAGCAAATCATCTCAGGTTGAGACCATTTTATTTTGCCAAACAAAGGGCATTTAAAGAAACCAAAACTACTGTCCATCATAAGATAAATTACATTTTTAAGACAAAAAAGTGTGAAAATAAAAATGATGTAGAGTGGTCTAGTGTCAGCACTGAGTATGAGATGCTGTTATTTAGTGGATTTGACATCCACTGTCTACCCAGACCCTTCCTTGACTGTTCCTCCATGTTCAATTATCAGCAGTTATTACTTTGTACCATATGTCACTATATCATTATGCTGCTGAAATTCTCTCTACACTTAATATTCAGATAAAAAATTAGAAACAAAAATTTGGAAACCAAGTTTGTGAAGAGCAAGAAGGAGGTACATTGGAGCATTGTATGTTTCCTTCCTTTATGGGTTAGTGCTATACTAACCCGAAGCTCAAACAGATAAGATTTTAAGATAGAAGGAGGAAGAGGAAGGAGGGGGAGGTAGAAGAAGAAGAAGAGGAGGAGGAAGAGGAAGAGAAGAAAGTGTGTGTGTGTGTGTGTGTGTGTGTGTGTGTGTGTGTGTGTGTGTGTGTGTGTGTGTGAATGAGAAGAGAGACAGATAGAGATTTATAAAATACTTTAAAAGTAGTAAGTGTATTACCAGCTATCAGAAACTGCATAAGAATGGTGATTGAATATCATATGCCATTTTAAAACAGTTATTGTTAATGATAAACTATGACATGTTTGTAATTGAGATCTTCAGAGCTTTACTGCTTCTTACACTTGCGAGAATCTAATGTAAAGATAGACCAGGAAGAATGGGAATGTGTGATTAGTGCCACTGTAGAACCAGCATGTCTTCTTCCTGCAGACTTTGGCTTCGGGGCTGACATTGGGATCCCATCTTCTGCTGATGTGGATTCAGGTTCTGGCCATCATCAAAGCACTGAGGAGCAAGAAGTGGCTAGCCTAACAACACTTCATTTAGATTCAGAAACAAACAGCCTCAATCAGCAAGCCTTCTCTGCTGAAGTGGCCACCATTACTGGTAATGTAATTCAGGAGAACATTACTTCAGCCTGGCTTCTAAACTTCCAAAGCATCTGGTTACGTTTCTGCAGCTTCTATGGCCTACTGCTGTTTTGGTGGCTTTGTTTGTTTGTGGTGGTGTTGTTTTTGTTTTTATTTGAACAGTGGACAAAACAAAACAAGTTAGTTTCTTGACACTATGAAGTACATATAGCATTGGTGCGCCCTATACGTATGCCCCAGACTAGAAGCAGTTATTAAATAGATAATCTAAAAGAAGAAAAAAATTACCTCACTATATTTTTTTTCATTGTAATTCATAGTTAAGGTAGCTGTTTTGCATTTATTACAGGAAATATAAAGCACTCTGCCAATAAGACATATTTGTTAATCTACTAGAATTTTGTAGCTAAACAGAAAAGTATCCTTTTCAGATACTTTTTATTTTTTTAATTTTTCTTCTAAATGTGACCAAACTTTAATATAGCAAGTGGAGTCCTGGAAATTGAGTCACGTTAAATGCAGAGTCATGTACTACAGGAGTAATGTAGAAATTAAAATGAGCTTGAAGGTTGTACTGTGTGTTATAAACTTAGCCCACCTGGTTCCAGTGACACTCTGATGCACCTCACTCAGCGGTTAGCCATTCTAATTAACAAGCATGAGGTGGTAGCCAGTGAGTCTAAGCATCATAATCTCTTTTAAAAGGGAGGCATTTCCCCCATGTAAACTTGATTCTAATTCTAGTTATGCAAAACATTAGGAAAGCTACTATGTTTTTCAAAGGTTATCCCAATGTGAAAGAAAATGTCACCATGCTTTTTTCTTATGTCTCTGTATTCATCAAAAATAAAGTTCGAAGAGTTAGGGAGATAATTCCGTTGTTAAAGTATTAGTTGAGCAAGCACGTGGATCTGAGTTTGGCTAACAGAACCCTAGTAAAAGCAGACATGGCAGTGTGTTCTTCCAACTCAACTGCAGAAGCACTAAGGCAAGCGGTCCAGCTTGCTAGCCAGCCAGGCTGTCCAAAACAGGAAGCTCCAGATTGAGTGAGAGTTGCTATCACAAGTTAAGAGCTGGATAGCAGTAGAAAAAGACACCCTAACATCAACATCTGGCCTTTCCATGCTCCCACGGTGAAGAGTATACCTGCACACACATGTAATACACAAAAAAGTAAACAAGTCAGTTGAATGAATGAATGAATAATAGTTCCAAACCAATAAAAATCTAAAAATTAAAGCTTATATATGGAGAAATAGGTTTTATGTTTATTTATGTCATCTTTTTTATGGTAACTAAACTTCTAAGAATTTTTAATATGTATACAATCTATATGTTCTGCACTGAATGACTGATTCTGTTACTCTGTTGGGTGGTTTTCTTAGGAATACTAATTTTAATCACCAACATTATCAGCAGTACAGGAGTAGTTAAAAACAGCTATGTTTTTGTTCCCAAATATAAAATTCATCAGTGAGTATAACTCCATATGCTCAATAAGCAAAACCATTTTGCATAATACCTGTCAAACATTATCACACTGATAACTGTTTTATCAGAGAGGTGTTAGCTGGCCTGAAATCTTTCCTTCTGTTTAATACAGAAGTTTTCAGATAACTCAAAAAAAAAACTAGTGAGAAATCTTAAAAGATATAAGTTTACTACATACAGTAGATATAAGTTTTATTTATGTTTGGGATATGGCTATCACTATAGAAATGTTGGGGTTTTTTTGCATTAAAAGGCTCTTTTAACAGGGAAAAACTTTAAGCCAGCCATTATTGAATCGTGTTAATACAATTAAAGGTAATATTCTGTGGTCATGCATCTCTATATAAAGTGATTTTAAAATCTGAGGTCTTAAAAGGAAATTAAGCGATAGCAAGATAGCTTATTGGGAAAAAATGTTTGCCGCCAACCCTGACAGCCTGAGTTGGATCCCAGAAATTTACATGGCGGAGGAAGAGAACCAACTCCTGCAAGTTGTCCTCTACCACACATATCCTGTGGTCACTGGACACACACGGACACACACGGACACACACGGACGGACACACACACACACACACACACACACACACACACAAACACACAGAGTAAATCTAAAATGTTCAATGTGTTTTTATGAAATAAGATAATACATGGAGATAAAGGAAGTAGACTAGTATTTCAAAACATTTGATGAAAATATTGACGTCTCTTGGCATATGTTTGAAGTTTCTGGTAAGTGTTCCAGGGATGATTTCCCATGTGCCTTTGTGTGACAGAGCTTATGCTAAGCTTCGGAGTTCTCAGGCTTATGCAGCTGTCTTATCATAAGAATTTTTCTTGTGATTTTTCTCA
Organism: Uromys caudimaculatus; assembly: GCA_028551405.1. Lineage (NCBI taxonomy): Eukaryota > Metazoa > Chordata > Mammalia > Rodentia > Muridae > Uromys > Uromys caudimaculatus. Next base: position 62,713,321 of record CM052705.1, on the reverse strand, counting down.
AATAAAAGAAACATGCCACCTAATTAATACTATAACTCCACCTAGGGTTAACTAGTTAACTAATTATTATTCTGATATATAATTATCATAGTACAGATCTGTGAATGTGTATGGCATTATAATGCATATACTATAGTTCTTAATTATCTTTTTAGGTATTTATTGTGCTACTTTAAAAATTACTCAAGTGATATGTGGAATCCTACTTTTGGAAAATAAATACAAATGTATAACTTGAATTGGTTTTTGCTTTACTGTATAGAAGTAAAAGGGGGAGGGTTTTACAATGGTTGGGTATAGAACACTGTTATTTCTGAACTAGAAAGAAGTTAAACATAAGATGAGATACTATTGTATCTAACTTGTGTTAGTGCCAGTGGGTACTGTTCTGTAGCTGCCATCAACCATTCTGTATGGTAACGTATACCACACTGCTCAGACCAGCAGGACCACGTAGTGTGTGTCACAAACGGTAGCAGGCACTAGCAGTGCAGCAGTATTTAAGGAGTGGCAGGCCTGTGCTTAGGAAAATGTTTGTTCTCTACAGAGGGGGTTTTCAACCTGAACAGGTATGTTAGAGTCAGTATAATAGCGGTACAATGTGAAGATATGGAAGTCACCCAAGCCATATACGGGGATTTACAGTTGGTAAGGTCAGAAGTAGGCTTCAGTAGGAAACAGTGTCTAAGCCAGTAAGTGGTTCTCAACCTCCCTAATGCTGTGACCCTTTAATATAGGTTCTCATGTTGTGGTGGCCCTGAACCATAACATTATTTTCTTGCTGTTTTATAACTGTAATTTTTCTACTGTTATGAGTCACAATGTAAATATCTGATATGCAGGAGATCTCATATGTGACGCTTGTGAAAAGCTAGTTCACCCACCAAAAGGGTCATGACCCATAAGTTAAGAAACACCAACTAAGACAAAAATTTAATCAGGATTCTGTGCAAATCGGAAAAAAAAATGAAAAAGGCCTAGATTATTATAAATCATAATTTATATATAAATATTTTTATTTGGCTAGAATACCAAAATTGTATGCAGATTGTAGAGTTGTAATAGATTAACAAGGACATCTGAACACTAAGAAATTGGGAAGTTTGATGAGATCAGTGAGAAGACTTGGATGATGTTTGTTTGTGGGACAGAGTCTTAGGCTGTAGCCCAGGATAACCTTGAATTCGTGCTCATCCTGCCTTAGCTATCCATGTGCAGGATTACAGGCATGTGCCACCATACCTAGCAATTTGCAAGATTTTTGATTGGTCATTCTCTTGGGCAGTTTTTCTTGGTGGATATATTTTCTTTTACAATTATTTGTCTATACTGTAGATGTGTGTGTGCATATGTGAGCCGTGGTACATATCAAGGTCAGAGGGTGATTTACCAGAGTCACTTGCCTCCTTCCTACCACATAGGCTCTAGCGATCTCCAGTGGTCAGCTGTGGTAAGCAAGTGGGTTTAGCTGACTGAGCCATCTTGCTGGCCCTATTTGTGTGTGTATTTTAAAGACAAGGTTTCATTAATACCAGCTCGACCTCAAACTGGTTATGTAGCTAAGGATGGCAGCCTTGAACTCCTGATCTTCTTGACACCTCTCTGTGCTGGGATTATAGGCATATGTGCTGCCTTAAAAGGATTTTAACCGAGGAGGTAATCAGATTGCATCTTTACGAGTTCTTGTTGTTTTCTGAGAATGCATTGGTAGGAAGAGTAGAGATGACAAATGCTCTCTTCACTACTGACTTTTCCCAGTTTCAAGTGAGAGAAAGAATAGCAGTGAGTATGAGAGCTTCTATAGCTCGACCAAGAACAGCAGTTGTCAGTGTCACTGATGATCCCTGGTCCTGTGTTAGTCCAGTGTTAGACAATATTGTGATTTTGTTGGCACTTTTAGACAGTATATAGCCTGTTTTATCTTTTGATGTTTTAAAATTATGTCTTAGTATTTGAAATACTATGTCTTAGGTAGGATACTGAATACATTCTTCACAGTGATTGTATGAAATTATCTTTACAGGTTCAGGAAGTGCTTCCCCCGTTCCTTCAGCTCTGGGATCCAGGTCACAGACACCTTCCCCTTCTACACTGAACATAGACCACATGGAGCAGAAGGAGCTACAGCTTGATGAGAAGCTCCACCACTCTGTCCTTCAGACACCAGACGATCTAGGCAATGTTTTATTTTTCTGTTTTTTGAGAGTACTAGTGTCAGAAGAACTTAAATAATCAAAGCTGCTATTATGTATACTTAAGTGTTTGACTTTTCTAAGTCTTCTGCTGTTTTTCTTGCCCTTAAAAAAGCTATTCTTAAAATAATTGCTTTTTAAATATTTTATCATAATTTTTATAGCCGTATAATTAGTAATTGTACTATTTTGAATTTTATTTTTATTTATTGATATATTTATTCTCTTCCTTTCCCTCTCCCTTTCCTCTCCCCCATTCTCTCCCTTTCTTTCTTTTTTTGAGGCAGGGACTCACTATGTAGCCCTGGCTGGCCTGGCCTGGAACTCACAGAGATCTGCTGCCTCTGCCTCACAATTGCTGAGAGTAAAAGACAGGGTGTTTGACTGTAGCCAGATTGGCCTCTAACGCCTACTTCTTGTGCCTCAATTTTCTCATGCTGGGATTCTATGTGTACTCACCATACTTCAGGTGTCTTAATATTGTACTTGAGTATTTTACTCATTCACAGGAGGAAGTAGCAGCATTACTGTTTCTCAGTCAAGCTTTCAGTAAAACAATTTTGTCACATTAGTAATTTTACCTATACTTTTTTTTTTTCAATGCATGTAACTGAAATCCTGCATGATATAAAGCATGTCAAATAAATACTTGGCACATTTTCTAATATTTGTCAAGGACATAGTTGACAAGATATTTATAAGTCATATAAACTCTTATCACATTTACTCTTACCAAAGGAAGAAATGAAAGTTGTTTGACTCCTGAGCTACTTTAAAAGGCTTATTCCTTTTTCCTCCTCTCTATGTATCTGAAATTATTTTGTTTTTCCATATTTTGTTGGTATTCTTTTTATTGTTGTTGTTTTGTTGTTGTTGAAAATAGATTGTTCTCTCATAGAATACATCCAAGCTACAGTTTTTCCTCCCTCCATTCCCCCCAGCTCTCCCCCTTCTCCCCTTTACCCCAGATCTACTCCCCCGTCAGAAAAGAGCAAGCCTCCAAGAGACAACCAAAGAGGACAAAACAAGATACAATAAGACAAGGCAAAAGCCCTTATATCAAGGCTGGACAAGGCAACTCAATAGGAGGAAAAGGGTCCCAGGAGCGACAAAAGAGTCAGAGACACACCTGTGCCCACTGTTAGGATTCCCACAAGAACACCAAGATACAGCCATAATATACACACAGAAGACCTAGTGTAAATCAGTTTAGGACCCATGCTTGGTGCTTCATTTCTGTGAGCCCTGCCTATGATCCCTGCTTAGTTGACTCAGTGGGCCATGTTATTCTGGTGTCCTCTGTCTCCTCTGACTCCTACAATCTTTTCTCCTCATCTCCAAGGGGAGGAACTCAGTGGAGACCTCCAACTTAGACTCTCTGTATAAGGTCTGCCTATGGGTCTTTGCACCTGTTCCCTTCTGTTGTCAGAGGAAGCCTCTTTGATGACAACTCGACAAGGCACCAAAAGCAGAATATCATTAGGAATCATTTCATTTATTCTTTTTTTTTTTTTTAGTTGTGTTTGGTTCTACTATAGGTCTCTCTGGGCTATCTAGACTCCTGTTCCTGGCCATCCAGGCTGTATAGGGCATGGGCTTCCTTTCATGGAGTGGCCCTCAAGTTAAAACAAATGTTGGTTGGCCATTCTCATAAGTTATGTGCCACAATTGCCCCAGTACATTTTGCAGGCAGGACAGATTGCAGGTTGAGGGTTTTGTGGCTAGGTTGCTATCAAGGTTTCTCTTTATGTCGCCTGCAGAGTACCTTCTCATGCCAGAGCGACTAGAACATAGAGATCAAAGCTCCTTGGAGGCACCAGTTCAACCTCTCTACATTCAATGAGCTATATGGATGCTATCCTCATTCATGGGCCCTGCTGTCAGTTTTCTGAGTGACCTTCTGTCCTAGCGACAGCCTAGGTTATTTAGGGATCTCCACAGGACCTCCCTCAGCCAGCAACTCAACTGGATGCAATCCAGTCCCACCACTGGAAGAAGGCCTTGCCTGGCTACAAATGATGGCCAGCTCTGAATCCGTATCCTTCATTTCTAGGAGTCTTCCCTAGATTTACTCTCAAAAGTTTCCACTGCACTAGGTTTGCACACTGCCCCCCCCCATATCCCCTAATTCCAGCTGTCTCTCCCCACATTCTCTCCCTCTACCCACCCCATTCCTCCTCTACCACCACCACCACCTGGTCCCTTCTTGCCCCAGTCCACCCACAAAATCTATTTTAATTCTTCTTCTCAGGGAGGTGCATGCGTACCCCCTATAGTAAAGGGCTCATTCCTTAATGTGCACTTATATAACTCTAAGTTTCTGCTTTGTGAATTGTTGGGATCTTTAAGATTTTTTTTGTATTCAACTTTCCCTCTATTTGAAAGAAAAAATTTAAATTACAAAACAGTTAACAGGACTAGTTTTTAAAAAATCCACATATAAGTTTTATCAGGCTGTTACCATTTTACTGGTTTCTATCTCTGTGCTTATAAAATTGATATTTATGTCCAACATACATTTTTCTGTCGCAGGCCAGCAAGATGGACCAGCTGATAAAAGTACTTGTAGCACAAGCCCCAGCACCTGCATTCATTCCCCAGAACCCACAGTATAAGGAAAGAGCCAGGCTGTGCCTGCATGTGTGTGTGTGCGTGTGCACATGTACTAATTAATTAATTTCTGTTTTTAACAGCTGCACAATAAGTAGTAGTTACATAATATTTTTTCTTCAGTAAATCTTAGTAAAAACCCTATCAACAAGTAATCATTACCAACATAGGAAATTATGAATTGATAAGTTATTGGATATTATCAAAAAATACCTACATTTACATTTCTTGTATCCACTTTTGTAGATATTAAAGATGATTCACTGCATTGGCTCCTTTAGATGCTGACACTACTGTGTTATTCTTTCCTATAGAAATCAGTGAATTTCCCTCTGAATGCTGTAGTGTGATGGCAGGAGGCACTCTCACCGGGTGGCATGCTGATGTTGCCACTGTTATGTGGAGAAGAATGCTGGGCATTTTGGGAGATGTCAACGCTATTATGGACCCTGAAATACATGCTCAAGTTTTTGATTACCTCTGTGAACTTTGGCAGAATCTAGCTAAGGTAAGAAAGAAAATAAAAGCTCTAAAAGGGAAAAACAATGTATTAATCAGTAGTAGGCCAGATGTGGTAGTTTAACACCTATAATTCCAGCACTTGGAATACTGAGGCAGGGGGATCATGAGGTAGAAGCCATATTGGGTTACATAGCAGGTTCCAGGCCAGCCTGATCTATCCTGTCTCAAGAAACAACAATAAGCACCTCCCCTGCACCCCACCCCACCACTCAAAAAAGAAGAAAAGGCCTTTGAGAACATTATTACAACTGGATCATGCTTTGAGTTACAAGAGTGTTCAGCATTTGGTCATAATTAGCCAGAATAAAATATGTCATTATGGTGGAGACAGGATTTAAGGTAAAACAACTGGAAGAGGAAATCGTTTAAATATATGTTACCTTTTATTTGAAAATTATAGATCAGAGATAATCTTGGCATTTCAGCTGATAACCTGACTTCACCTTCTCCACCTGTTTTGATTCCTCCATTAAGAATTCTTACACCTTGGCTTTTTAAGGTAAGCTGATATATAAAACATTAATATATTTTTCTTTAATAAGTTAGTTTTCAACATTGATAAAAATTTAACAATAATTTAACAATTATTTGGTCTTCAAGAACAGTTTCTTACTAGTATCTTTAAGAAATGGTTAGGTATTACATGAGGAGAGTTAGGCATAGCAGAATTTTCTTATTCATTTAATTAAGCAAAAATAAATGTAAAAAGTATGTCTTACATGTTTTTAAATGTATTTACTTATTTTTATTCATTTTCCCCCTATTAACGATCTAACCCATGGCCTTGCCTATGCTGAACAAATGCTATAGCACTGAGCTATACCCATAGCTCTGGAATAGTCTGTCTTCATTCATATTATATATTCATATATAGCATTCATATTATATATGTAATTATTTTAAATAAAAAAATAAAGTGAGAACTATACTTTTAGAGATTTCTTTTTTTTAACTATTATTTGATGTTTGATCTATTTTTTAAAGTGAAACATCTGTGATTATTCATATGTACATTGAATCATTTCAGGTAAAAGTAGTTTCCCTAGTCCTGACTTCTAGTTCATTAACGAAATTGGACCAACATAGAAATATATGAAAAAAGCCCTTGCTTATTATATTCAATTCTTTAAATATTTACAAACTTTATCTGGCTTTAGTATTAAAATTGATTTCTTAATTTTAGGCAACCATGTTGACTGATAAGTATAAACAAGGTAAATTACATGCATATAAGCTTATTTGTAATACAATGAAGAGAAGACAAGATGTATCTCCAAATAGAGATTTTTTAACACATTTCTACAATATAATGCATTGTGGATTGCTTCATATTGACCAGGTAAATATATGTGCCTTCTAAAACATTGTTTTATCAGTTGTGACAGTGTCAGTTTTCAACTTTACAAAAATTTGAATCACCTAGGAGATTGACCTTGGAGCATGTCTGAAAAATTGTTTTGATTGAGGTAGGAAGACCTGCCCAAAGTGAGTGGGCTCCATTTCCTCTGCAGAGGGTCCTGGACTGTGTACGAGTACAGAGAGCAAGCTGAGAACTCTGTGAATACATTCATTGCTCTCTTCTGTCTGTGGACATGTGACCAGCTGCTTCAAGTTCTTCTCATTATGACTTCCCTGCAGTGATAGACTATGACCTGGAGCTGATTCCTGCAGTGATAGACTATAACCTGGAGCTGGTCCCTGCAGTGATAGACCATGACCTGGAGCTGGTCCCTGCAGTGATAGACCATGACCTGGAGCTGGTCCCTGCAGTGATAGACCATGACCTGGAGCTG
>CM052705.1:62680817-62705704 GCA_028551405.1 Uromys caudimaculatus | reverse complement strand
TACCCAGAAGATGCTCCACCATGTAATAAAGACACATGCTCCACTATGTTCATAGCAGCCATATTTATAATAGCCAGAAGCTGGAAATAACCCAGATGTCCCTCAGCAGAGGAATGGATACAGAAAATGTGGTACATTTACACAATGGAGTACTACTCAGCTATTAAAAACAATGATTTAATGAAATTTGCAGGCAAATGGATGGAACTTGAAAATATCATCCTGAGTGAGGTAACTCAGTCACAAAAGAACTAACATGGTATGTACTCACTGATAAGTGGATATTAGCCGAAACGTTTGGAATACCCAAGTTTCACTTTACAGTAACTGCTGGACTGAGAGTGAGGTCCCAGATAGAGGAGTTGGAGAAAGGACTGAAGGAGCTGAGGGAGTCTGCAGCCCTATGGAGGGAGCAACAGTGTCAACTGGCCTGACCCCCACCTGACCCCCCCCCGGGTCTTCCTGGAAGCTGGACCTCCAACCAAAGAATACACATGGAGGGACCCATGGTTCGGACCACATATGTGGCAGAGGAGGGCCTTGTTGGCCATCAGGGGGAGGAGAGGCCCCAGTAAAGGGGAATATCAAGGTGGGAATATGGGAGTGGGTGGGCGGGTGGGTGGGAGGTGGAATTCCCTCATAGAGATGGGGGAGGGGGAAGGGATAGGTGGTCTCCAAAGAGGAGACCTAGAAAGGGGGAAACATTGGAAATGTAAATAAAGTATCAAAAAAAAAAAAAGAAAGAAAAAAAAAGAAAAGAAAAGAAAAAAATAGAAAAAAAATAATATCCCGCAAGAAAAGAATTAGTTCAGAAGTAGTAATCTGGGGTTTGAACCTATCACTCAGTGATTATGAGTACTTACTACTATTTCAGAGGACCCTGAGTTCAGTTCCACAGCATCCACATGGCAACTCAGAACTCTCTATAACTCTAGTTCCAAAGTACCCAGTGTCGTCTTCTGGCCTCCTTGGGTACCAGGCACACACATGGTACACATACAGGCAGAACACCTCCACTCATTAAAAAAACAAAACAAAAAAAAAGTGATAATCTAGTCATTTGGAAAGTCTGAATTAAATTTTAAAATTCTATTCTATTTTGGGCTTTTTGGTTGATTTTTGTTTGGTTGGTTGGGTTTGGTTTTGTTTATTTGTTTTTCTGTTATTGTTTGAGACAAAGTCTTACTATTTAGCCCAGGCTAAACCTAAAATAAAGCACTCAGACTGTCAATGAACTTATGATTTTCCTACTTTAACATTCTGAGTACTAGCCAGGGGTGGTGGTGCACGCCTTTAATCCCAGCACTCGGGAGGCAGAGGCAGGTGGATTTCTGAGTTCGAGGCCAGCCTGGTCTACAGAGTGAGTTCCAGGACAGCCAAGGCTACAGAGAAACCCTGTCTCGAAAAACCAAAAACAAACAAACAAACATTCTGAGTACTAGAATTTCAAATATGCCCGATCATGCCCTGCTTATATGAATATATTTTTAGTTATGAAAGAATGTTTATTATTTTTGTCTTTGAATTTTTAATACCATTTGTTTAAGACTCAATATATAATTTACATAGTAAGCACTTTTGAAAAATACTGGTTAAGTGACAGATATTTCTGATTGTATGCTATGTTTGAGGCACTTTGCTAAGCAAAGTGAAGAACGGAATAAAAACTGCAAATACAAGCTTTGAGGGATGTGTGGTATAATAGCTGAAATTTATAATAAAAGGAAACATAAAAATTTAAATTATCAAAAGCTAAATTGATGACTATGCCTGAATGAATTATTATAACAATGATTTTTTGTTGTTGCAGTTTACTAATAAAACAGTTGCCCACGTAGCCTGTAACATGCTTCACATGCTGGTTCACTATGTGCCTAGACTTCAGACTTACCAACCTGATTCTCCCTTGAAAATTATTCAGGTAAATAAGTTTTCATTAATTTTTATTATAAGCTTGTAAAATTTTTCCTTAAATATGGATACCTTGAAATATGAGGTTATTTTAATAGGTACTAGTTTTCTCATAGGTAAATACTTGCTGTTTATTTTTCCTGATAATTTCTTTGTATTTTTTTATTTTATTTATTAACATTCTAGTTAATAATTTGGTCCCCTTCCCACAGTTCCTCATCCCATTCCTTCTCCCCCTTGCCTCCGAGAGTGTGCTCCCCCTCCCCCAGGCCTCCCCCTTGCCTAGGCCCTCTAGTCTCTCAAGGATTAAGCCCATCTCCTCCCACTGAGGCCTGACCAGGCAGACCTCTGCTGTGTTTGTGCCAGGTTCCTCGGACTGGCCAGTGTCAGCTCCTAGTTGGTTTTTAAGATACATGTATTTTATGTGTGAAAGTGTTTTTGCCTATATGTATGTATGTGCACCACTTGTGTGCTTGGGCGTACAGAAGCCAAAAGAGTGTAACAGATCCTTGAAATTGGAGTTTCAGAAGGTTGTGAGCTACCTGGTGCTAAGAACTGAGTATCCTCTAGGAAAGCAGCCAGTGTTTCTTCACTGCAGAGCCATTTCTCCAGTTCCCCACTATCTAATTCTTAAGCGTATTTCAATATCAGAAATTAGTCCCTTCACTCCTTTACCTTATTTAAGAGAGAAGAACTAAATAAAGCCTTTTTCTGTGTACATTATTATTTATGTAAATTTTAGGTTTGGGTTGAAACTGATTCTTTGGTGTATGTGTACATTGTATCTTAATTAAATCAGCTCACTTTCTATTGTAGGATTTATATTATATAAATATAACTTTAGCCTCCACACACATGCACATGCACCTCACATACACACACACATTTTGTACCAGCATCTTTATTATGTTTGCACCAGGAAAACAAAACTGAGAAGACTGTGTTGTGGAGATTGGTATCTGTAATCCAGATACTCTGGATGCTGAGGTGAAGAAGAACGTGTTCTGAGGCACCCTGACCCACTTAATGAGACCCTGTTTCAAAATAGTGATTTTTAATGAGTTGGGGATGTAGCGCGATGGTAGAACACTTGCCTGGCATACGCAAGGGCTTAGGTTCAATCCCAGTTTCTACAAAGAAACTGAGTAAAAGCTGAGAGTGGGGGCTAACGAGCTGCCTCAGCAGTCAGTTCCTAGACCCACGTCACGTGGCTAACAGCTGCCTGCCTCTCCAGCTAGAGGAAGATCCAGTGGCTCTGACTTCCACACAGCCTGCACTTATGTGTACATACCCACACATAAACAAACATATATGCATATAAATTAAATAAAAAAAAGCTGGGAATGGGGCTGGTGAGGTGGCTTACCAGTTAGAAGCACTAGCCTTCTGGAGAACCCGAGCTCAATTCCAGTACTTACTTCAGGTCGACCCCAACTTCTGTAGCCCCAGCTCCATGGAATGGGTACCACTGTCTGGCTTCCTTGGGCACTCATACACATAGACAGCATGCAAACTTACAAATATTCAAATGGACATATAAGTAAAGAAGAAGAGGAGGAGGAGGAAGAGGAGGAGAAGGAAGAAGAGGAGGACAAGAAATTAAGGAATAGGGTGGAGAGATGGCTAGTGGCCAACAATGTTTATTGTTCTTGCAGAAACCCCTAGTTTGATTCCACACTGTAGCTCACAACCATCTGCACCTTCTAACTTCCGGGGCAGTAATGAACGCGATGCACATACAAACATGCAGAAAAAATACTCATGTAAATTAAATATCCCTTTAAAACAAAAAACCTGGGAATGGTGCACATACTTGCAATCTTGTCTATTCAGGAGGCCTAGATAGGCAGGTGACTTGAATCCAGGAGTGTCTGTCATGTTCTTATGTTTATGTAGCTTTTGGTTAATTTAAAGCACTCTTATCAAAGAGTATATTTACATATGTTTCAGATACATATCTTGAGTATTTCTTTTCTGAAATGCTTGTTTACTATAAGTATTTTAAAAGTACGGGGTGGGGGGGGGCGCGGTTCCTGTCTTGGAATACTTTTCATAGACTCTGTCAGGTAAACATCCCTAACCCAAAAACCTGAAATTCTCTAAAACCTAAACCTTTTAGGTTTAGAGACAGAGTCTCATATTGCCCAGGCTGGACTGAAACTTACTGTATAGCTGAGGACCTTAACCTCCTGGTCCTCCTGGTCCTACTGTCTGTCCTAATTGCGGTCCCTCAAGCTCATCTTTATGTGAGTCTGTGACTCAGGGACTCCTGCATCTTAGGCAAGTACTCTACCACTTGAGGGATATCCCCGAACACAGAAACTTGTGGAATACACTCTCAAATTTTTGGATTTTGAAGCATTTGGATACTGGCTTCTCAGTTCACATACATAGTGAGATCTGAAAAGGCAGTAGAATATGGTTCTTGAGGTGGTAGGATTATAAAGATTTTTATAAATCCTTTACCTCTGTCTTTAGATTGCCTCTAATGGAAATAATATCTGTGTTTATACACATCAATTGACTTTTATGAATTGAAATAGTATAAAATGATTTTATCATTGGCAGGATATAGATATGAAATTTTGGTTCTCTGCATAAGGATTAAAAGTGATTAATAGTTAAATGTACTTTAAAAGCTTGCATGGTACAAATTAAAGTAACAGTGTATGGGTTAGATGCTGTGTTCAGATGTTATATTGATGTTGAACTTACAGCGAAAGATTTTATATTACTTAAGCATGTATTAATTAGAATTTAAGCAAAACAGTTAATTTAATGTATTCTAAACACATTTACTTGTTCATTCATCTTTTGCCTTCAGATCCTAATAGCAACTATCACCCACCTTTTGCCAAGTACAGAAGCTTCATCATATGAAATGGACAAGAGGGTAAATTTTAAATTTTTGACATTTAATATGTATTTATCTTTAATATTTAAATTTACGATTTTAAAGGTACAAATATTTATATGATAACTCATGTATATTTAAAATAAAGTATAATATACTATAACTTTTCATTACGTAAGTATAAAAAGTTTATTTTACAGACTGGAGAGATGGCTCAGCAGTTAAGAGTACTTGTTGCTATTCCAGAGGAGCCGGGTTCAGTTCTCAGAACCATATGGAGGCTCACTGGAGTCCCAGGGGATCCAACTCCTTTCTGGCCTCATGGCACCAGGCACACATGTGATGACAGATATACATATAGACAAAATATTTATGCACATTAAATAAATAAAGTTTTAAACAAAATTCATTCTAGTTTTAATTTTATGAACATTTGACTGTCTTAAAATATCAGAGTAAGGACTCTTAGCAAACATTTTGTTTACTTATAATGATTTTACTATATTCTGCCAGATTATGAAGTTGTTAGAAATTCTGAGAAATTTACCACCTCTAAGGATAGTCACTATAGCTGTTATCAGTGGAAGGTAAAAGATATTTATAATAAATAGAGTACAGAATATATTAGAAGCATACTTCTGGTTTGTTCATGGTGTTTTGGTTTTTTTATTTATTTTTTTGCTGTTTCAAGACAGGGTTTCTCTGTGTAGCCCTGGCTGTCCTGGAACTCATTCTGTAGACCAGGCTGGCCTCGGACTCTGAGACCACCTGCCTCTGCCTTTTGAATAGAAAGGATAAGAAATTTAGGGATCATATAAGTGTTTTAGACTTTAGACTTTTTAAATATTTGCAGGTCTATTGTTGACTGTCTTGGAGTTGGGACTCAAGTCTAAACAAAAAAATCCTTTATATTTTCTGTACATCTTTTATCTGAGGATAATTTATGCAATAATTTAGTACACCTACATTTGGTCTACATCCTGTCATATGAGATGAGGTTTGACTTTTCTACTTAAGGCAGTGTGTTAGTACTCACAAAGGTTTGAATTTTTGAGGATTTTAGATTAGAGATTTTATATTAAGAATGTTCAACTTAATAGTTTACTTTTAGTCAAGAGTCTTTCATTTTTGTGTGTATGGATGCAGTATAAATTCCAAGTCCAGTTTGTAAACAATTTGTGAATAACTAATTTTCCTTTTATATCATCTTTTTTATGGAGTCATAGCTATTATGAAAAATCTATACTACTGAATTTTCCCCTGCTTGCTTAATCCTTTTTATTAATCACAAAGTATGTGAATACTGTTCTGTTGACACTAAACAGAGTTAAAAATGATATTTTCTACTCTAGTGGAATTTAAAGATTAGAGGCACAAGTGAGTTAAATGTTTACTATAAAAAGTAGAAGAGGCCAGGCAGTGGTGGCGCACGCCTTTAATCCCAGTACTTGGGAGGCAGAGGCAGGTGGATTTCTGAGTTTGAGGCCAGCCTGGTCTACAGAGTGAGTTCCAGGACAGCCAGGGCTACACAGAGAAACCCTGTCTCAGAAATCCAAAAAAAAAAAAAAAAAAAGTAGAAGAGAGCCAACAAAATGGCTTACCAATTAAAGGTGCTACTACCGGTCCTGATGCATTCAGTCCCTAGGACCTGTGTTTTGGAAGGAAAGGACTGATTCCTGCAAATTATCCCTTGACTTACTAACACTCACATTCAGTCACACACACACACACACACACACACACATACACATCTCTAAATAAATAAAATATAAATAAAAGTTTCTGCAATACAAGATAGAATAGCTTATAGGAAGAAGTAATTATTAAGGGAGAAGAAAGAATTTTCTACATAAGACAAGACCTAGAGTTACTCCAAATAGAAGGAATAACATGTAGTCACAGAGATGGAAAACAGAATAATGTATTTGGGGGAAATACGACACAGTTCCATATTATAGAATGTGCTGTGTATGGTTGATAATTGAGAAACATGAAACTGCAGAAATGGGAAATGGCTGTGTTTTAACGGCCTTTGAGTACAATAAGAACCTTGAACTTGTGTGGAAAAGTCTTTCTTTGAAATTGCTTTTCTTAAAACATTTAATGTACAATGAAATAGGATGAATTTTGTGAAAAGTCACTTTAGAAACAATAATGAGTTACTTAAGTGGAATAAAAGTTGTTAAAACCAAAAAAAAAAAAAAAAAAAAGGTCTCTATAATGACGATGATCTAAGCCAAGGCTAAAGGAATGTAACTAGATAGTCAGAAAGTGGAACCTGCAACCGAGGAGGAACACTGACAGAAAGTAAGTTTCTGTTTTCTGTGCTGTGCCCTCTGAGAGTAAGTCCAGGCAGACACCACCAGCAAAGCTATTTAGAGAACTCAAGGCCGAGAATATAACTGTTGCTATTGTCAACACAAGAGTAGTATTAAAATTGTAGGGATATATGTGTTCACTTACAGAGAGACAATTAAGACTGAGTACAGAGAACAATAAGCAGGCAGGGGAGGTCCAGTAGGAGTGACGAGGGGGTGAGTGGAAGACACAGGAAGACACATTCAGGAGAAAGAGAATTAACCCCCTGAATGCTTCTCTGGTCTTACATTTTATCATTCACTCTTCCACTAATCAGCAATAACAAGTAAGAGCAGGTTTAAGCTAGTATGGGCACTGTCATAATAATCTGGTCACTTGCCTGAGGAAAAAAATTTTTTTCTCCCAAAGTTTATCCAGGTTACGCTTTTCACCTGGATGCCCTCATCAACAGGGAATGGTCATTCAGCTTGACTTCCTCTTTGTCAAGCCAGTAGCAGATTTCTCTGTAGTTTTCAAATTCCTGTTGTTATCCTAGGCAACTTTAGAATCTCTGGCTTGCCTCTCGGGAGAATTAGCATCAGAGTATTACCCCAATTCACTGGGTTTTCTCCACTGTTTTACATCCTTATACCTTCCATTTTCTTCCATCAAAATTACACTTAGACAAGCACTTACTGAATTGTCTTATTTTATCTAGGAACCATTAATGCTGTTAAGCAAGGCACAATATAAAGACACATTTCTTGGGGGTCAAATTACTTACAGTGGGGTCCACACATCTTACTTAGCCATGGGCTTGTAAGAATATGAGTAAGCTCTGTATAAGCAAGAACTTTTAGAGTTCTGAAAGCATTTATTGTTATTGGTGAGTATAACTTTGTAATTAAACATGTACCCAGGTCAAGGTTAAAAGGAGCTAAAGACAGAGCTTACCTCCAGGGCACTTGCCTAGCATGCAAGACATCCTGTGTTTGATCCTCAGCACTGCCAGAGAAAGAAGAAAGAGAAAAGATCATTTAAATCATGGCTGTTTAAAAAGGAAAAGAAGAAACAACCCCGTCACTATGCACTTCATAGAAATTATTGCAACTTTAAACAAAACTAAACTTTTATCCCCAACTGACAGAGAAAAGATTTAGATTAAACCACCCACATTCGTATAATGTGGCAGATAGATTTTACTCTTTCTTTTTTTTTTTTAACATCAATTCAGAACTTTGATTTCAGTTCTAAGTTAGAACATTTAATTTCAGGGGTTTATTGGGGTTTGTTTATTATGATGCTGCAGATGGTACTTAGAGCTAAGCAAGCACCCAGAGCCCATATTTTCATATTATAGTGAAGTTTCAAGCAGAGTAGGAAGAGTCGTTAATAAATAATTCACTTTATTCCTCCCATTAATCCATACTTGCTTTATCCCTCTGAGTGTAGTATACGCATAGTACATACTACATATTACACATAGTGCATACAAAGTTCATTATATTCTTCCTAAGATAAAGCAGTTCTGCTTTAACTATAGTGCAGCTATCAACAGTGATCTGTTAATTGTAATGTAATCTATAAATCTTACTTAGATTTTGCTAGCTAACTCAGTAATGTCCTCTATAACAAAAGAATGGCCCAAACCTTGTGTCCTGTTTATAAACATGGTGTTACATTTTAAACTTTTTTTATGGGCTGTTTTTTCTAACACTTGTTGGTTTACTAGACCAGCCATTGTTCTCATATACGCCATGTGGTGAGACAGCTCCTCCAGCAGTGCTACACCCTTAGTCTTTCTCAAACAGTTCCACCTTTGGGGGACAAAGTATTCATAAAAGCCTTTGGGGGCCATTCTCATTCAAACCACCATAGATACTTTCTCTCTTACTTGGAAGGTTTTGGTTTTGTGAGGGTCCATTGGTTAGAATGGGATTAAACCTTGACTTAAGAATTTATTTTTAAAGATGAGCAGATCCTTGCTGCTGCCTGATTGCCACTTTCTTGTCACTAATTATTACTTAACATTAATTATGATTTTTAAATCTAATACATAAGATAATTTTATCTTAGTGTAAAAGTATTGTATCTATGATATCTATTATTTCAAAACTTAATGAAAGCTTTTATTTAATAAAATAAGTAAATGCTTTCTGACAGGATACTCAGTGAGGTGTTACAAATTAGAAAAGGAAAATGGAGGTAGCCGAGGAGTTGGCTCAGACTGTAAAGTACTTGATGTGCATGCATGAAGACCTCACTTCAGGCCTCCAGCACAACATAGAAATCCAGACTGAGTGTACCCACCAGTGATAGCACTGCTGGGGAAACAGAAGCAGGAGGATGGTTGGGGCTTGCTGTCCAGCCAGTCTAGCTGAATCAGTGAACACTAGGTGCACTGAGAGATTCTGTCTCAAATAATAAGATGGAGAGCAACTGAGAAAGACACCAAACATGCACACACATGCACACACACAGGAAAGTTGGAGATATGAGATGAATCTGTGGGTATAAGTATTTGTTACCAAGACTAAC
This sequence comes from Uromys caudimaculatus, assembly GCA_028551405.1. Taxonomy (NCBI): domain Eukaryota; kingdom Metazoa; phylum Chordata; class Mammalia; order Rodentia; family Muridae; genus Uromys; species Uromys caudimaculatus. Next base: position 62,696,103 of record CM052705.1, on the reverse strand, counting down.
GACCCAACCTTAATCTCTGGAATGTACATGGTGGAAGGAGAAAACAGGCTCCTACAAGCTGTCCTCAGACCTCCACGAGCTTCATGGTACATCCACTCCCCACACACACACAAATAATAAATGAATAGAAAAAATGGAAAGCAGGATTGATGCTAATATGTGCGCTAAAACCTTATGTTATATATTTGTATAGTTACGTGAATGCAGTTATGTTACCTTTTTCTTTTTTTGTTTAAGGCTTGGGGTACCAAGCTTTGGATGCTCTTTCTCTGGGCTGTACTTTCAGCGTTAATGTCTATTACTCTTATACGTAATGAATTGTGTACCTATGTCAGTATTTATAGTTGAAGTCAGGATTTATAGTTCTTATAATAAATTCTAGAACCCAAGAACAAGAAATTGATTTATTGATTATTAATAACACCTTATTGGAGGTCTGCAGATGTCTCAATGGATAACATGCCTGCTTAGCATTGACAAAGCCCTGGACTCAATCCCCAGCACTGCGTAAACCTGGCATGTTGGGAGAGGTTTGTTGTCTCAGTACTTGGGAAGTGAAAGCAGGAAGATCAGGAATTCAAGGTTGTTTATGGCTAGTGTGTTAGTTATTTTTCTTTTGTCTTTAATAAAATGCTTGATAAGTGTCCTTTAAGGACAGTGTGACAGTCACACCATGTGTGTAGTTAGGGATGTTAGTGGAGAGTGAGGAATGCTGTCTCCCTGCTTGCTTTCATTTTTTTTATTGAGTTTTGTTTTGCATCCCAGTGCCCGTAAACATACTACTCACATTTGAGGTAGCACCCTCTATCTCATCTCCTCAGCTTCCTGCATGTATGTATGTATGGGTGTTTACATGCATGCGCCCGTGTGTATGTGTTTACATGGAGGCCAGGGGTTCCTGTTTGGTGTCTTTCTAAATTGCTTTCCACATTATTATTTTGAGACAGAATCTCCCAATCCAATTTAGAAACTCTCACATATAGCAATTTGTCTCCTAGGTGATTCTAGATCCTATCAAGTTAATAATCAATATTAGACCATCATAGCTGCTGTAATCTTGGCTACATGATAGCCTTTCTCAAAGAAGCGTGTGGGAAGTCCTTCCTTATGAGTTCACACTGACGATCATCGTATTGTTGCTTGTTACAGTTGGTTGTCTCACTACTCCTTTGCCTTCTGGACTGGATCATGGCCTTACCTTTAAAGACACTACTCCAGCCAGTCCATGCTACAGGAGCAGAAAATGATAAGACAGAAAAATCTGTCCTCAGCTGCATTTATAAGGTATATCTTTCTGCTTACTTTACTATTTATTTCATAACCAAGTGTTTTTAAAACTACTGAAATAACATTCAGTATCTGATAACATTTCTGAGTATAACATTTTCATTGTTTAGAACTAGATATTTTCTAAAATACATGGACTTTGCTTAAAGAACCTAGAAGTAATTTATAAGTACTTCTTACAAGACAAACTTTGTTCCATTACAGAAGTTTGAGAGGAATATGAAAAACATTGGTTACATTTTACTCATCTATTTCTGAGATAATAAATATTACCTTCATTGAAGAGCTAAATTTTAAAATGTTTTAAGTATTTATCAAGCTTTTATGTTACCAATGACTTTGTATTATTTTCCTATTTCCTTTTTCCCCTAGGTATTACATGGGTGTGTATATGGAGCGCAAAGTTTCAACAATCCAAAGTACTTTCCAATAAGCCTTTCTGATTTGGCATCTGTAGATTATGATCCTTTTATGCATTTGGAAAGTCTGAAAGAACCTGAACCTCTACACTCTCCTGATTCAGAACGGTCGTCTAAATTGCAGCCTGTGACAGAAGGTAATGTGAGTTTCCCTCAAGGCAATGCTTTGCTTGGGTTCTGGCAAGGTGTGGGCTAAGGCCATGCATGAAAACAGGTCTCTGGCTTTAGTTGTTTATATAACCATGTATTTGCCTGTCACAAGTTAGTTTTCAGTTTAAGAAATAACTTCATATGTACAATTACTAATTTTGTGTGTTGCAGTATTCCCTTTATACTCTGGATGCATTACTCTTAAGATCATCTTACTGTAGATTTCATAGTATTTTTGTAGATTAAGAGAATTTTGAAGTCTGACTGACTTGATAGTGACTTCCTAGTTCCCCATTTATAAAATACAGATAATAATATTAGTTCCAGCATGGAGGATTTTGAGTACTAACTGAGATTATATATGTAAATCCCTTTGCACAACTCTTAGGACATAGTGAGTTCAGCTTTGAACAACATTTCGTAAAAAGTTTTGTATGTGATTTGTGTATGTGTGTCTGCACAGAGGACAGCTTACAGGAGTCAGCACTCTCCTGCCGTCATGTGTCCAGGTAAAACTCATGAGATCAGGCTTGCAGCAAGCGCCTGTCCAATCTGAGCCGTCTCATTGCTCCCTTCTGAAAGTACTCTTAAAGAAAGAAAAAAAGAAAGGAAGGAAAAAGAAAATGGAATGTTTCTTTCTTTTTAAATACTTATTTATTTTATTTATGTAAGAGTACACACTGTTGCTTTCTTCAGACACACCAGAGGAGGGCATTGGATCCCATTTCAGATGGTTGTGAGCCACCATGTGGTTGCTGGGAATTGAACTCAGGACCTCTGGAAGAGCAGTCAGTGCTCTTAACCACTGAGCCATAATGTTTCTTTCTTTTTTTTTTTTTTTTTTTTTTTTTTTTTCCCCCCCGAGACAGGATTTCTCTGTGTAGCCCTGGCTGTCCTGGAACTCACTCTGTAGACCAGGCTGGCCTCAAACTCAGAAATCTACCTGCCTCTGCCTCCCAAGTGCTTCGATTAAAGGCATGCGCCACCACTGCCCGACAATGTTTCTTTAAAGTAGGTAAACTAAAAGCTCATTCAGGTTTAAGGGGATTTTACGTGTGAACTGAGTTGAATTTACTTAAAATCTGAGAAGGAAATAAGTGAGTTGGGTATTATTTAAAGAATTTAAGTCCCTGAAGGAATATACTGGAATTCAGTTGTGTTAGGATTCACCCTTCATTTGGGACTAGGAGGGAAAGGAAAATGAAAGTCAAAAATAAACTATCAAAAAGTTTTGGTTATACCAGTCATCATTTAGTAAGGTGAATTTGGCAGAAATTGAAAGGAACCATGAATATCTGAATATTGGTTTGTTGTTTACATCTGGAACCCAACTTAGGTAAAGAGCTGCTCCCAGGAGTGACTAATAACTAGGGAGAAAATAGAGTGTTCTTAAGAGGTAGGAAGTATCCGCTTATCAGTGAGTACATACCATGTTCGTTCTTTTGTGACTGAGTTACCTTGCTCAGGATGATATTTTCAAGTTCCATCCATTTACCTGCAAATTTCATTAAATCATTGTTTTTAATAGCTGAGTAGTACTCCATTGTGTAGATGTACCACATTTTCTGTATCCATTCTTCTGCTGAGGGACATCTGGATTGTTTCCAGCTTCTGGCTATTATAAATATGGCTGCATGTGTCTTTATTACATGTTGGAGCATCTTCTGGGTATATGCCCAGGAGAGGTATAGCTGAGTCCTCAGGTAGTATTATGTCCATTTTTCTGAGGGGTCGCCAAACTGATTTCCAGAGTGGTTATACCAGCTTGCAATTCTACCAGCAATGGAGGAGTGTTCCTCTTTCTCCACATCCTCGCCAGCCTCTGCTGTACCTGAGTTTTTGATCTTAGCCATTCTGACTGGTGTGAGGTGGAATCTCAGACTTGTTTTGATTTGCATTTCCCTGATGACTACCCAAGTTTCACTTCACAGTAACCATTGGTCTGAGTGTAAAGTCCCAGATGGAGGAGTTGGAGAAGGGACTGAAGGAGCTGAGGGAGTTTGCAGCCCCATGGAGGGAGCAACAGTGTCAACTGGCCTGAGCCCTCGGTTCTCCTGGAGGCTGGACCACCAACCAAAGAATACACATCGAGGGACGCATGGTTCAGACCACATATATGGCAGAGGAGGGCTTTGTTGGTCATCAAGGGGAGGAGAGACCCTTGGGCCTGAGGGTGTCAGAGGCCCTAGTATAGGGGAATGCCAAGGTAGGAAGATGGGAGTGGGTGGGCGGGTGGGTGGGTGGGGGAATACCCTCATAGAGGCAGGGGGAGGGGGAGGGGGTAGGGAGTTTCCAAAGTGGAGACCTGGAAAGGGGGACACATTTGAAATGTAAATAAAGTACCAAAAAATTAAAATTAAAAAAAAAAAAAACAACTGATAGCCACACCCAGGGGCTGCTGCAGGTCTGAGTAGGCCCCTCCAGTCGATGCCCCTAAAGCAAGGAGGGTAATGAGGAGATCCATCTACTGCCTTGACCTAGTCTCAGATAGGGGTCCCTCCTGAGGGCTGTGGAAAAAAAAAAAGAGGTAGGAAGTAGATGTGGGTGGAAATAAGAAAGTAAAGCAGTAGATCACAATTTAGCTCACATTAGAATATGGATACTCCTATGGGATTGCAATCCCCTTCAGCTCCTTCAGCCCTTCCCCTAACTCCTCCATTGGGGTCCCCGTGCTTAGTCCAATAGTTGGCTGCAAGCATCCTCATCTGTATCGATGAGGCTCTGGCAGAGACATCCATATCAGGCTCCTGTCAGCAAGCACTTCTTGGCATCAGCAATGGTGTCTGGGTTTGGTGGCTGCATATAGGATGGATCTCCAGGTGGGACAGTCTCTGGGTGGCCTTTCCTTCAGTCTCTGCTCCACTCTTTGTCCCTGTATTTCCTCAACCAACCAGATTCCCCGGAGCTCCCAGGGACTAAACCACCAACCAAAGAGTACACATGGAGGAACCCATGGCTCCAGCTGCATATGTAGCAGAGGATGGCCTTATCTGGCATCAATGGGAGGGGAGGCCCTTGGTCCTGTGAAGGTTTGATGCCCCAGTGTAGGGGAATGCTAGGGCAGTGAGGCAGGAATGGGTGGGTGGGTGGGCGAGTGGGGGAGCACCCTCATGGTAGCAGAGGGGAAGGGGTGGGATAGGAGGTTTGCAGAAGGGAAACTGGGAAGGGGATAACATTTGAAATGTAAATAAATAAAATAACCAATAATTTTTTTAAAAAAAGACTATGGATACTGCAGTTCCATGGGAAGACTGATGGACTGTCTTCCAATAGTCGGCAGCCATGGTTGAGAACTGAGAGTTGGTATACTATGCCAGCGCCCCTTACAGGGGCGTTTTAAGGAGTAGAATTTCTTCAAATAACGTTTTACAAGGAAGCCCAATATGTAAAACTTTAAAATAAAGCTGCAGTAGAGTTGATCCTAGAGATCTCCCCATTCCAGAGGCTTCTCCAGGACCCCTAAAAGCGTAATTGGAGAACCATCAGACTAGGAAGTTATGGTTAAGAAGTAGGCTATGAAGAAAGAGCTTGATTTTCCAGCATAAGAAGAATAGTTACAAATGATTAAAAGAGTTAAGACTTCACACTAATAATGGATTGATAACATACGTAAAACCAAAGTTATGAAATTAAAAGTCAAGGAAATTGGCTACAGCTTCAAGTTGAATATAATGGAATATAACTTGCTAACAACTTGTATAGCACAAGTACACTTAATAGGAATATAAGATTTTAATTATTCTTTAGTTCTGAAAAACATATTCTGGGCAAAGTAATAGGCCAAAGAAATTAGACAATAATTGATAGTAATGAAAAACTCTCTTTAGATATCAAAATGTTTATTTTACTTAATGTTATATAAAAAGATGGTTGTTTTTTCATTCAAAGGTAACATTCTAAGACAGTATATTTTTAAGCAGAATAATAAAGAAAGTTTACTTACATATAAATTTTTTTATTTCTGTTTAAAATATGTAGACTATATGACACAACATGTGTTTGGAAGTTATAGAACAACTCATGGGGTTAGCTTTGTATTTTCACTGTATTGGTAGCAATTGTCTTTACCTGCTGAATGCCTCCCCCCCAAAGTTTTAATGTATTTTATATAAATGTGACTATGGAGTACAATAAGTAAAGGAAAAGATATTTATAAAGATAAGCTTTTAAATACCAAATACTCTGTACTCTGTCTGCTCCCTGTGTCAAGTGTTCCTTTTGGGCTTCCTCAAAGATAGTGAGGACCATGTAAATTCAGAGTTGGTTAGGAGCAGTGTGATGTTTCAACAGGTGACATTACTTTACTCTGTCTGTAGTGACTACATGCTGTGGGGTTTGCTCGGGTTTGGGGGAGGGGTGTTTCGTAGAGGGGTTTGTTGAGGTTTTTTCATTGGTTTTTTTTTTTTTGTTTTTTTTTTAAGGCAAAAATGACTGATCATTGTGTCCTTGTCTGAGACATGCTTTATTGTCTTCAAGTACTTTTTTGGCCAATGAATTCTAAACATAGAGTGCCCATAATCAGCTCAGTATTGGATTGAAAAGTGAATTGAAAACTATTGGCAGGAATGGCTATAATTATTAAATTTACTGCAGAACAAGGGAAGGCAGTGAAGTTGGCTTTCTGTCAAATGGCAGTAATTTCATTAGCAAAAAAAAAAATTATTCATTTTCTGCGCAAGAGTGAAAAGAGGTACCAAAGATCCATTCTGTAGTAATTATAGTTTCACCTATACATATTATGCAAAGCTAATATTTAAAGCATTTGCCAAAATTAACTTCCTCTGCATGTCTTTTACAACACAGTGAATTGTGGCAGCCTTTTATGGCTTGCTGCTTTTGTATGCCGTAATAATCTGTAATTATGGGTTTGCTGCAAATGATGTAGGATTTGTTTAGTGTGACAATATGAAAAGCTAACCCTGGCTAGCTAGATCTATTTAATGAATGCTAGTTATAAACGCCTTAGAAGCATTGGTGTCTTCACTTTGCATTTTGTCATCAGACTCGTTATTTTAGAATTTCATTTTAATTTTTAAATTAGAGAATCATTGTCTTTTTTCTATCTTAGGAGGTAAGTAAGAAAGAAATATTTTCTTAAGTTTACTGCTCAAAAATCTAAATAAATTGAATCACCCAATTAGCAAGTTAAGAAATTTTGATCTTTTCATATATATTCATATATCCTGAATTTAGAGAAGCAACTTAGAAGAATAAAAAGGTTTTTGCTCATATCTAAATTTGTAATTTATCCTTTAAGTATTTTCAGTGTTAATAATTATATCAGATTGCAGCAGTTCTTTACAGCTTGCTATTTTTGTATGCTGCTTAAGGCAGGTGGCAGGTGTTTAAGTGGATAAGACTCTTTTGATATTGTGGTTTTAAGCTGGATCTTACTGTGTATTCAGGCCAGCCTTGAGCTGCTCCTGATGCTTCTGCCTCAGCCTACGCAAGTACAGAATTCCCTAAGTGCATCTCCATGTCTGACTCCACAGGCTCTTTTACACTGAAGTCCCACTGTTGCCTCCTTTGGGAAGAGGATATGGAGGGTAGACTAGTTCTCGGGCTTGGGGATTATGTTGTACAGAATGAGCTGGGCCATTCTTGGGGTTTCTTTATAAGAAAGTTCAAAGGGGAAATTTCTAAAAGATGTATTCCTTGTAATGCTATTAAAATTGGATATATTTATTATTCTGAGCTTTATACAAAGAGCTTTTAATTCATTTCTACATGTAAGTCTAGGCTGTTCTTACAAAATAATAGGATTTAAGGAGTTTTTTGTGAGCAAGCCAAACCCAGAGTGTTTCTGTGAATCTCTTTTTGCGATTACATCTGTTAAACTATGTATGCTCATTTCTTTTTTCTTTTTTTTTTTTTTTTTTGATACTTTATTTACATTTCCAATGTTTCCTCCTTTCCAGGTCTCCTCTTTGAAAACCCCTATCCCCTCCCCCTCCCCCGCCTCTATGAGGGTATTCCAGCTCCCACCCACCCACCCACTCTCATATTCCCACCTTAACATTCCCCTTTACTGGGGCCTCTAACACCCTCAGGCCCAAGGGCCTCTCCTCCCCCCGATGGCCAACAAGGCCCTCCTCTGCCACATACGTGGTCTGAGCCATGGGTCCCTCGAGGGGATAGGGGGTTTCCAAAGAGGAGACCTGGAAAGGGGGAAACATTGGAAATGTAAATAAAGTATTTGGTTGGTGGTCCAGCCTCCAGGAGGACAAGGGGGTTCAGGCCAGTTGATACTGTTGCTCAGGATGATATTTTCAAGTTCCATCCATTTGTCTGCAAATTTCATTAAATCATTGTTTTTAATAGCTGAGTAATACTCCATTGTGTAAATGTACCACACTTTCTGTATCCATTCCTCTGATGAGGGACATCTGGGTTGTTTCCAGCTTCTGGCTATTATAAATATGGCTGTTATGAACATAGTGGAGCATGTGTCTTTATTACATGTTGGAGCATCTTCTGGGTATATGCCCAGGAGAGGTATAGCTGGGTCCTTAGGTAGTATTATGTCCATTTTTCTGAGGGTCCGCCAAACTGATTTCCAAAGTGGTTGTACCAGTATACTCTCTTCTTTCTTCATATTGTAAACTTATATGTTCTGTATAAAAGATTCAATTGTTTAGAAATGAGTTGCCTGTTTATCACTCACCAGGAAAAAGTACAGGAAAATAACAGAAATTTTTTACTGCATCCAAAAAAAAAAAAAAAAAAAAAAAAAGTCAGTTTCACCAGACATGATGGCACATGGTTTAATCCTAGAACTCAGGAGGAGGCAGAGGCAGGTGGATCTCCTAAGTTCTGAGTAGCCTGGTCTACAGAGTGAATTCCAGGGCCACTGCAAATGGCATTTGGAAGCCCATCTCGAGTGACATATTTCCTCTAGCAAGGCCACACCACCTAATCCTCCCCAAACAACCTCCAACTGGAGACCAGGTGTTCAAATGTCCAAGTCTTATGGGGAACACCTCATTCAAGCTGCTGCATCTCCCCGTCTTCCAGATCCTAATGTAAGACATCTTGCCTTTCTAGGCCTCTCAAACTACTGTGTTGCCTCAGTTTGCTTATTTACTCTCATATATTCTTTCATATTCATATTTTTATGAATATGCTTAGCTGGTTTCCTAAATATGATGGATAGGGAAGAAAAAATGCTTTTCACATACTTTTAAGACTAGACCATATTGATCCACAAAATGTACTTAGAAAATTATAATGCCTAAATGAGTAAACCCAACACAACTTTTAATTTTTTTTATTTTGTTTTTATATGTTTAATTTTTTTGTAAAGCACTGGAGATCAATCCTAGGGACTTGCTATCAGGCTAATGTTCTACAACTGAACCACATCCTCAGCCTATGTTTTTAGGTTTATTTTTATTTTAAAGTGTGTGTGTGTTAGTAGGTATATGCACATGCATACAATGCCCAAGGAAGCAAGAGGCATTTCTGTCACTTTGAGATGGAGTACAGCAGTTATGAGCTTCCTGATTTGTGTGCTGGGAACCAAACCTGGGTCCTCTGGAAGAGCAGCAAGTGCTTTTAACCAATGAGTCATCTCTCCAGCTCCCACAGCTCATATTTGGAGCTTGGCCTTTAAAGTTTCCTAGTCATATATGGGTATAGTGATTTACTCTTTAAATTTATTCTCATTCTTGAAATTTAATTCAGCTATTTTTTTTCCTCTGACATACTTTTATCAGTAATAAAAGCCAGGATGAAATGACATTTAAAGATGCTGCAAACTGTGCCTCTAAATCTGGAATATCTTCATGAGATAAACAAATCAGTTGGATAGATTTTATTGGCTTTTTAATCTGCATGTTTAGTGTATTTCAAGGAATTGATTTCTGATACTTTTGATCTTCAAAGGTGATCTACATTTAAAAGCTTTCATTTAAATTGTAGATCACTAGCAACAGTTTCCAAAGGGCTTTCTTATAAAATAAATAAAGCTACTTCATTAAAAAGGTTTTCCCTACTATTTGCCAGTATTCCTATAATAAGAAAACTAGCTGGCCATTGGTGCCAGCCTTTGATCCCAGCACTCAGGAGACAGAGACAAGCAGATCTCTGTCTCTGTGAGTTCAAGGCAGTCTGGTCTACAGAGAAAGTTCTAGAATAGTCAGGCTACAAGGCGAAACCAGAACCCTGTCTCTTAAAAAAAAAAAAAAAAAAAGGCAGAAGCTAAATTGCATGTGTTGTGTTTATCCAAATATTTGATTGTGACATTAGCAATGCAATAAAGTTCTCATCTCCTTACTAATAGGTTTTATGATTCCGAGGAAGCAGTATTATTCCTGCTCATTTTTGATTTTTGTTTTTTGTTTTTTTTAGTGAAAACTCAGATGCAACAAGGATTAATCTCTATAGCAGCCCGTACTGTTATTACCCATCTGGTGAATCACTTGGGCCATTATCCAATGAGTGGTGGTCCTGCTATGCTAACAAGTCAGGTGTGTGAAAATCATGACAATCATTACAGTGAAAGTACTGAACTTTCTCCTGAGCTCTTTGAAAGTCCAAATATTCAGTTCTTTGTGCTGAATAATACAACCTTAGTGTCTTGTATCCAGATAAGATCAGAAGAGAGTATGCCTGGAGGAGGTTTAGCCGCTGGCCTTGTGTCAGCCAACTCAAATGTTAGAATCATAGTACGTGATCTCTCTGGAAAGTACTCATGGGATTCTGCCATATTGTATGGACCACCTACTGTAAGTGGTTTGCCTGAACCTACGTCTTTTATACTTTCAATGTCTTACCAAGAGAAACCAGAAGAGCCTCCTACATCTAACGAATGCTTAGAAGACATAACAGTAAAAGATGGACTTTCTCTTCAGCTTAGAAGATTTAGAGAAACTGTACCGACTTGGTCTACAATAAGAGAGGAGGAAGATGTTCTTGATGAGCTCCTGCAGTATTTAGGCACTACAAGTCCTGAATGTTTACAGAGAACTGGAATCTCCCTCAATGTTCCTGCTCCACAACCTGTGTGCATTTCTGAGAAACAGGAGAATGATGTCATTAATGCTATCCTTAAGCAATACACAGAAGAAAAGGAGTTTGTAGAGAAGCACTTTAATGACTTAAACATGAAAGCCTCAGAACAAGATGAACCAACACCTCAGAAACCTCAGTCAGCATTTTATTACTGCAGACTGCTTCTTAGTATATTGGGGATGAATTCCTGGGACAAACGGTAAGAAGGGAAGAAAGATTTTCCTTTTCTTTTTCTAAAAAAAACTAGTCCTTATCATCTGATCAGGAATTATTAAATTCTATCCACCATGCTGGAGAGATGGCTCAGCAGGTAAGAGTGTGTACTGGTCTTTCAGAGGACCCAAGTCTAGTTCTTAGTATCCCCAATAAAGACCTCATAACTAACCCCAGCTCCAGTGAATCTTACATCCTCTTATGGCCCCCTTGGGCATTGTACTCACCTGTACATACCTACACACATAAACACACATAATTAAGAATTCAAAAAGATAGGAGCTAAAGAGTTGATTGAGTGGTTTAGGGCACTTGCTCTTTCAGAGGATCCAAGTTCTAGTCAGAGCCTGCACATGGCAGCTAACAACCAGCTGTGACTCCAGCTCTAGATGACCCAACACTCTCTTCTAACCTCTGCACCAGGCATTCAGGTACCACATGTAGATATAATGCACGTAGGCCAAACACTCAGACACATAAAATAAATCTTTATAAAAACTCTTTGAAGAGAAAATAAAACCTATAAATTCTATCTACCAATTAGTTTTTTGGCCAATAGGCAAATTGTTTGAGTTTGGTTGATTGGTTGGTTGATTTTTTTTTTTAGCCATTGATTTATATTAAAATTCGGGGAAATAAAAAGATAATTTAATTCAGTACATTACTAACATTTTCATAGTAACTACTAAAATTACACAACTTAGAAATTATAATCATAAAATTGAATGAAAATCAAAGTTTTAAACCTTCATTTAAGCCTATCAGTTTTTTAGATGAATCACAATATTTTTGTTTTAACTTTGCATTAAAGAAGTAATTCAAAATTCAGGATCAAATCAATAGAATAGTATATTTTTTCCTTCTATTCTGTTTTCTTATACATGTTATTACATCTTCTTAAAAGCTTAGAGTACATGGCATAATGGCGCACCTGTAGTCCTAGCATTTTGAAGGCGGAGGGAAGGCCAGCCAGGGTTACAAGAGACCTTATCTCTAAAATAAAAAATAATATTAACCTAAGATAGGCTAGGAGTGTAGTACCAAGCCTTGAACCTTTTGATCCTTCTGCCTCCACCCTTCAAGTGTGAGACTATAGGATGTGCCAACATGCCTGGCTACATTTAGATTTTGTTGTTATTTTTAATAGGAATCGAACACATGTTTTTTTAATTTTTGTACCATCAAAAGATATAGGAGAGTAGAAGATGGCACATTATTTATTTTATCATTAAATAATAGAAATATGACATTTTTATTTAGCTTATAGTAGAAATTACTAGATGAATAAATCTGCAGTGCCCCAGGTGCATGTGAAGCATTCTTTTTCCTGCTTAGTGTGTGTGTTTGCTCTGATTTAAAACCTTCCATTTGTTAAACAGTATTCTTGCCTAAGCCATTTTACATTACTTTTCATTTATTTTCTGAGGTATGAGGGCACATACATGTTGTAGCACATATATGGAAGTCAAAGAGCAGTTCACAGGAATCATTTCTGTCTTTCTACCATAAGAGTTCGAGGGCGTATACTTGGATTGTCAGGCTTATTCAGCAAAAGGCACTATTACCTGCTGAGCCACCTCTAAATCCCCTAAGCCATTCTGTATAGAGCATAGTTTGTCTGACCACATATAATTGTCATCTAATTATTATAGAAATACATTCTAGTTTCTCGTTATGGAATGGTCTATATAGCATCTCCTAAGAAAAGTTAAAAATGGAAAGCTGTATTTCATGACAGTAAGTTTTATATATACATACATACACACACATATATAATACATACATACATACACACACATATAATACATACATACATACATATATATATACACACACACACCAACAGCAAAATGTATTTCAATACATGTAATATATAAAACAAAGAAAAACTGATTTTTACAAGTCCTTGTATCCATTTCTCTGGATACAAATTTGGGTGCTCACAACATCCCCAAGGAGAGATTAATCTGGCCTTGATAAGGTGTGCTATCAGAAATGAATGAAGGCCTGGTAGAAAGAAATACTGACACATATTCTTTACGTGTTTTTAGGTTCTCCTTTGTGTTAAAAGTGTAACGTTGCATGCGTAGAATGGGAAGTATTTCCAGACTGTCAAGTCCTTCCCTGCAAGGGTGATGAAATGTTTATAAATCTCTCTATTCAGGAGGAGCTTTCATCTCCTGAAGAAAAATGAAAAGCTGCTCAGAGAACTTAGGAACTTGGATTCTAGGCAGTGGTGAGTTGTTGGGAAATCTTCGTTTTTACAACTGGAAACTCTTAGCTATTTCTGTTGATCATAATACTGTGAATAGCAATGTAAACTGTGATACTATACTGTTAAGTTACAGCTTTTGAGTAAAAACTATCTTATTATACTGTAGATAAATTATTTCTTAAGAAAAATTTAGAACTGCATTAAGATGTTTGATATATTTGAAATAATACTTGTATTCTTTGTGTGCATTTCACAATCCTCTTTTGAATTTGAGAAAACCAATTGAATGTGTAAAATATCCTTAGGTTTCTATGCCATACCTAATCATAACTTATTCACTGTTACGTTGCTTATTATAGATTGAACAGCTAATTTAAAACAAGCAACCTGCTATGACATCACTATTTTATAAGAATTCAGAGTGAAATGAGCTGATACGCACATTTGCCACATGAACGCTACATCTTTAAAAGCCCTATGCTGAGTCATTTTATTAAGTTTTACAAAAGTTACCCTTTTATTCATACTTTACTCGGATTTGCATCTCTTCTGCTTGTGTATGATCCTCTTCAAAATATTCATGAATGTGCGTGACACACTGGGGAAGAGGGAACTTCAGTTAAGGAATTGCATTCCTGAGATTGGCCTGTGGGCGTGTCTGGGGGCATTTTTTTGGTTGCGAATTGATGTAGGAGAGCGCAGTCTATGGTGGGTAGAACCTTCTTTAGGCAGGTAGGTCTGGGCTGTACAACAAAGGTAGCTGGCCATGGGCCTGGGAGCAGGCCAGTGCATTGTTCCTCTGTGGTCTCTGCTTCAGTAACTGCCTTTAGTTTTTGCCTTGGCTTCACTGTATGGTAGACAAACTCTTCCTCCCATGTTGCTTTTGGGAGGAAACACCACACCAATAGAAAAATCAAACTAGGACAATTTTAAAGCTGCAGTCCTTATTCTTTTCATGCTGGTCTCTTCCAAATATATGAGGAAAATGTCCCCATGTGTCACCTATACTTTCCAACTAGTTTTTGTTGAGGAGCTTTTAGCTTTCTTCAGAGTGATCTTTTAAAGTTTTTTTACATGTATTTATTTGCTGTGTGTGTGTGTGTGTGTGTGTGTGTGTGTGTGTGTGTGTGTTAGGATCGTTTTATATTTGTGGAAGCTGTTCTTTTTTTTTCTTTTTTTTTTTTATTATTTTTGATTATTTATTTCCAATGTTTCCCCTTTTCTGGGTCTCCTCTTTGGAAACCCCCTATCCCCTCCCCATCCCCACCTCTATGAGGGAATTCCACCTTGACATTCCCCTTTGCTGGGGCCTTTAACACCCTCAGGCCCAAGGGCCTCTCCTCTCTTCCTGATGGCCATCGAGGCCATCCTCTGCCACATATGTGGTCCAAAACATGGGTCCATAGATGTGTATTCTTTGGTGGTCCAAACTCCAGGACGACGGGGGGGGGGGGGTGTCAGGCCCATTGACGCTCTTGCTCCGTCCATGGGCCTGCAAATTCCCTCAGTTCCTTCAGACCTTTCTCCAACTCCTCCATCTGGGACCTCATTCTCAGTTCAGCGGTTACTGTGAAGTGAAACTTGGGCATTCTGAACTTTTGGGCTAATATCCGCTTATCAGTGAGTACATAGCATGTTCCTTCTTTTGTTACTGAGTTACCTCGCTCAGAATGATATTTTCGAGTTCCATCCATTTGCCCGCAAATTTCATTAAATCATTGTTTTTAATAGCTGAGTAGTACTCCATTGTGTAAATGTACCACATTTTCTGTGTCCATTCCTTTGATGAGGGACATCTGGGTTGTTTCCAGCTTCTGGCTATTATAAATATGGCTGCTATGAACATAGTGGAGCATGTGTCTTTATTACATGTTGGAGCATCTTCTGGGTATATGCCCAGGAGAGGTATAGCTGGGTCCTCAGGTAGTATTATGTCCATTTTTCTGAGGATCCGCCAAACTGATTTCCAGAGTGGTTGTACCAGCTTGCA
>CM052705.1:62653759-62680317 GCA_028551405.1 Uromys caudimaculatus | reverse complement strand
GTATCCAGGGCTTGCTGTGGTGGGAGAGCTGGGTTCTGATGGTGCCGAGTACTCTTGGTTTCTGTTCTTTATGTTCTTACCCTTGCCTTTTGCCATCTTGTTAACTCTGATGTTAGCTGATCTTACTCTGTCTGGTTGCGGCTTGCCCCTCCTGCAGGCCTCTGTGTCAATACTCCTTGACGACCAGCTCTCTCTGAGAGGTGTTTGGGTTTGGAGAGCTTTGGCATAGGGTCCGCTCTGGGGTGCAGAAAGAAATCAGAAGGATCTTGTCCCCAGCTGTCCCTTTGTTCCTATGCCCTGATGGCTCTGCAAGGGTCCCTCTTGATTCAGTGAGTTTGAACAGAAGTAATGGTTTTGCCTGTGCTCAAAGGTGTGTCAGCACTCCTGGGATACCCACTCTCTCCTGGAGCCCTGTGGCCCAGGCTCAGGTCCCCAGGCATAGGTCCCTGGTGGCCCAGGCAGAGGTCTCCACCCACAGATGAAACTGGAAGTTTCAGAGGTTTCCTGCCCCAGCGTTCTCAGGCCCTGGATCTCGCAGGATCCGGGCAGATCTGGGTGAGAGGTGTTGCTCCCCTTAACCCCACTCACGGCTTTTCCAAGCTCCTGGGAGGGTAGTTTTCTCCGGCGCTCGTTGGCTAGGGACTCCTGGTGGCCCAGGCAGAGGTTTCCACCCACAGATGGAAACCGTGTGGAAGCTGTTTAACTTTCAGTTTTCAGCTTCAGATTGATGGAATTTATTCATTCTTGCATAATTATCTTTCTCAGTATATTTCCTTGTATCTCCTCAATTTCTTGTGCTTACAGATTTCTGTGTTGAACCCATACATTCTGTATTTTTTTATTAATCTTTATTTGGATAGTATAGTTATATTTTATATTTAGTTCTTTATTCTTTCTAAAATACATTTTGAGTTATAAAGGAATCTTCCACCAAACATGATGACCTGAGTTCTATCCCTTGTGACCCACATGATGGAAGAAGAGAACCAACTCCCAAAATATGTCCTCTGACTAACCCACATGCATGTGTGCATGCATATAATAAGAATAGTAATAATAATAGTGATAAATAAAATAAAAACTCTTTTGAAGAGAGAGAGCTGGAGAGATGACTCAGTGGTTAAAAGCATGCACTATGCTTGCAGAGGAACTGAGTTCAGTTCCAAGCACCCATGTCACGTGACTCACTGTTGCCGTGTAACTCCAACTCCAGGAGACCTGGCACCCACTTTTTGTTTGCATGGGCACTGATGTGCACATACCTATATACAGACATGCAGCTGCACAGAAATAACAGCAATAAAAATAAATACATAAATTGTAAAAATACAAAATTTTCAAAAGAGAATTAGAACTAGGTTGGATGTTGGAAAATGATCTATTTTTATAATTTGTTTAATTAACTCCAGTCTTTCCTATTGATTTAGTATTGCCTTTATTAAACATTAAGCTTTGTGCGTCAAAGCTATGTGTATTTCTGTGATTTATCTGTTGTTTTGTATGTATTTTTAATATATTAAAGCCACATAAGACATTTTCCATAAATAATTATGCTGTCTTTTTACTTATTCTGAGACCCAAACCTTACTTATATGGGTAATTCTTGTGTATTTTGTTATTTTATTTTATTGTTAATTATAAATAGGATAATCAATGTTATATTTTTGACAATTTGACTTTGAGCCTAGCCTTTAATGGATGAGTCATCTCTCTAATCCCTAATATTATATTTTTTGGGTTTTTTTTTTTCCATTATTAGTATTTATCTTGGACCTAACACTTTAGTGAACTTTTATACTGCTTTTAAGCATCTTATAGTTGTTTCTTTCTCTTAAGATTTGCTTAGATATAAAACCATTATCTTCAAACAATCTCTTTTCTGATAGTTAGCTTTGCGTATACCATATTTTAAACTGACCAGAACTTTCAGGTCAGTGGTAAGTAATGTAGTATAAGTGGATGGACATCCTTGCCTTTCCTGATTGTAATGAGAATAACTCTTCTTTTTCCTCATTCAGGAAAAGTTACTGTTCATTTAAATTAGATGATTTTGTATAGCAACCATACAAGCAACAATACAAACATATCTTGTAGGATTTTTATAAATAAAAAATTAAGTGGTTGTATATGTTATCAAAATTGAATATTATAATTGCAACATTTCTCCCTTCCCTTTCCTGTTCAGAATTCTTTTTAGCACCCATTCAGGTGCTCCTATAGTTTCAATTTCTTGACTAATTGGTGTATTTTAGTATAAAAACTTTGTATAGACTTGGAGAGTTGGCTCAGCAATTTCAAGAGCACTCGTTGCTCTTGTAGAGGAGCCGGGTTTGATTCCCAGCATTCACATGGTGGCTTACAACTATCTATAACTCCTGCCCTGGGGAATCCAAAGCCGCCTTCTGATTTTTGTGAGTACCAGACACACACTTGGTACACATATACTCATGCAGGATGCAGGCAAAATACCCTTACACATAAAATAATAATAAATAAATTTAAACAAAACTCTGCTTAGATGTTCAGTTTACTAAAATTTTATTTTGTCAATTCAAGCTATAACTCCATTTATTACCAGGTTCTATAGACTTTTTTGTTGTGTTCACTGTAGGTTTTTAGAATGGTTATGGTGAGCTTCATCAAATTAATATTATCTGTAACTTGAAATTTCAGATTTCATTTGATTTGTCTTTTTCAGATATTTTTCAGGTTTTGGATCAATTTTATTACTGTTTGTTTATTTTATTTTATTGAGATTTATTGAGATACTATCAAAAGGATAAGCATAGATTTTTTTGCCTATTTCACATGTATTATTCTGACTAAAACTTCTAACATGTCATAATTCTCTACTCTATTTCCTTTCTCAGCTTAGTTTTTTGGAATAAACACACTTTCCTGTCACAGATATGTGTGTGCGTATGTGTTCATTTGTGTGTATACTGGTGCACATGTGTGTGCAAGTGCATATGAAGATAAGTGACAGCTTTGGATATCATTTCTCGGGTATCATCTGCCTTATTTCTTGAGCAGGGTTTCTGATTGGACTTAATGTTGCATTAGGCAATTAAAGCTACTCAAAGTGTCCCTGCAGTGGTGGTGCACATTCCTCACTACCCACCCCAGTGTTCTGAGTTCCCGAATGAAACACACACACACACATACACACACACACACACACACACACACACACACACACACACACACACACAGCCTTCTATTTTAATATTTTAAACAGCTCAATGGCTGGGCCACGTCCAAACTCCCACATTGCTAACACCTCCCCTCCCTAACGCCTCCCACCCCCCCATACGCCTGAGTTATTACTTACTAAAATCTATATCGCATCTTTGCTACCCTAGACCCAATGGGCGGGTTCCCTGGGGCCGCTCTTCCCTGGCTCTTCTATGATTGATGTGCTCTCTTCTGCAGCTCTCAAGCCTGGATTTTTTTTTTTTTTTAATATGCAGTATTTTTTTAATTTATTTATTTTTTGATATCTTATTTACATTTCAAATGTTTCCCCCTTTCCAGGTCTCCCCTTTGGAACCCTCCCTCCCCCACTCCCCCATTCCTATGAGGGTATTCCCCCACCCACCCACCCACCCACCCACTCACTCACTCACCCACTCCCGTCTTCCCTCCTTGGCAAGCCTGGATCTTATTCATTTCCCTGCATGGCAGTTCTCCTCCTTACTCTCTCTCAGCCCCTTGCCCACAAATCCTAAAGTCCCAACTCATTCTCTCTGCCCAGCCATTGGCCCCTGGCAACTTTATTTACCAATCAAAATCAACTGGGGGCAGGGACCCTCAGCGTCTTACATATAGATTCTCGTGCAATTTTGGAAATCCAAATAATGTAATGCAAGCATTAAAATAAACCCACAACACCTTAAGCTTGTTCAGTCTGGCTGGTTGGTCAGTGAGCCCAAGGTCCGTCTGTTTTCCCTCCCAAGTACTGATGTCCTAAGTACACACCACAACACCTTTTGTTTCTTTTAAGTAGGTTTGGGAGAATCAAACTCAGATCCTTGTGCCTATATAGCAAGTACTTTACCAAATGAGCTCTGTCTTCAGTTCCTGTGTTCTGTTTCTATTTCATTAATTTCTGTTATGTCTTTATCACTTTCATACACATTGTTTTCTTTTTCGAATACCAGAATCTTTTGATCTGTAGTCAGACATGTTATCTATTACATCACTGGCTCACTGCTCTTTCTTAGACCTAGACATGAATGTTAATGTCTGTTGTTTGGGGGGGAGGAGTTATTTGGGGGGATTTGTTTTATTAACAATGAAATGGTCCCAGATTGTAAGTTCTAGCTAAATGTATAGTATCTATCTACTCTTCAAGTCCCAATTTAAGCATCAGAGTTTCTGGAAAACCTTGCCATAAACCACTGCTGACCTCTTTAATTTATCTAATTAATTAAATGTAATGCAAGTTTAAGCACATTTAAAATCCAAGCAGTATTATGCTTAAAAATAAAATCAATTAGAAAGTGTTTCCATATGTTATCTAACCTTAGCAAGTTCTCTTGTTATTGGCATCTTCTTGTCTTAGTGTGCAGCTTTAAAATTGACAAACCAATATTAAAATATAGCTATTATCTAAAATGTTAGCTAATAGTAATATGTTTACTAAATAAGCATCAATACAATCTAATTTTAGAGCTGCTTTTCATTTATTATATTGAGAACCTGCCAACCTGATTTGTATGTAGTATTTCTGATCCTTCCCAGCCATGTGCGCAGACTCTGCCTTCTCTGCCATGGCATGCCATGGCATACTTAGTGCCTCCTGCCTTTTAAATTCATCTTAGTAGATGAATTTAACTTAGGGAATTGGGTCTTGTGATTTTGACTTGCCATATATTATTGGGCATATATTATTGGGCATTTTTAAGTGATTAAAATGGCCATTTGTATATCTTTTGGGAGAAAGTACTCAAATTTATACTGTATTAAATAATGCCTTCTAAAATATTCATGTCTACCCAGAACCTCAGATTGTAATTTGGAAATCAGGGCACAGATACAATTAAAAATAAGGTCATACTCGATTAAATGTGCTTCTAAATCTGACTGTTGTTCTTCTAAGAAACACATATGCACAGAGAAGGAAAGAAAGCTACAGGCAGAAATCAGATACAGCTAGAAGGTGAGGAATGCAGAGGATTGCTACAACCATTAGATGGTGGAAAGGCTTCTTGCCCCATTGCCTTTAGAGACATGGCACTATCAAAACCACCTAGTTTATATCATTTTTTATGGAAGTTCTAGGAAGTGAATTTATGTCTGCATTATGTAAATGCAATATATGTATGCCTAGTGCCTGCAGGAGGATGTCTAAATCCCTGGAACTGGATTTAGAGATGATCGTAAGCCTCCAGGTGGGTGCTGAAACAGCCTGGGTTCTCTGCAAGAGAAGCAGGTTCCTTTAACTGCTGAGCCATCTCTCCAGCCCCATCTTTGCTAGCCTTTTGTGTTATCTTTTTAGTATTGAGTTATAAGTTCTTTATACATTTCTAGATGCAAATTCCTCATTAGATATGATTTACAGATATTTTTTCTCATAATGTAGGTTCTCATTTTACTATTTTAGTATCATCTATAGCACAAAATTTCAGGGACTGATAATGGCTTTTTTACACCATGTGGACACTAGTAAGGGATCTTCTCTAGTAATAAAATTTAAGACCTAACCTGATTCAAAGTCTGGTAATTCTTTCCAAGACTTTTAATACTTTCAGCTCTTTTATTTGGGCCTGTGACTCATTTTGATTTAACTTTGTGTGGATGATGTAAGGTCTAACTTCATTCTTTTCCGTGTCTGAGTGCTCCCATTCCACTTGTTAATGGGATTTTTTTCTCTCTCTGAATTTCCATGTTATCATTATTTAAAAAAAAAAAAGAAAAAAGCAACTGACCAACTGGACTTGGCACATGTATAATACAAGCACTGGGGAAACTGAGGCAAGAGAATCCTAAGTTTAAGGCTAGTTTGTGCTGTGCAGTAAGTTCTAGGCAAGACTCAGCTACATAGTGAGAACTTGTCTCAAGAACAAACAGACATGAAAAAAAGCTATTACCATGGTTCTAGGCATTTGATTGTTGTCATATATTACTATGGTGCCTTGATTTATTTTGCCACAAGTCTTAAGACTATAAAGTGTGAGTCCTTCAGTGGGGTGTGGTGTGCACATCTTTAATCCACTTGGGAGGAGGCAGTAAGATCTCTTGAGTTCGAGGCCAGTCTGGTCCACAGAGTGAGTTCCAGGACAGCCAGGGTTACACAGAGAAACCCTGTCTCAAAGGAAAACAACAAAAGTATGAGTCCTCCAACTCCATTCTTTCTCAGGTTGTTTTGTCTCTTGAGTCTGTTGCACTTTCCTATGAATTTCAGGGTCAGTGTGACAAGCATAAGATGGAAAGCTCAGAGTCTGTGGTGACTGCATTGTGCACTGATCTGTAGCTTTGGAGAGAGTGCTGTCATCTTAGCAACATTAAGTCTTTCAGCCTGTCAACCAAAACGGTTCTTTTGTTTAGGGTTTTAGTTTATTTCAGCAAGGTTTTACAGCTTTTAAAGTATGTATTTTATACTTACTGGATTTATACCTAAGTATTTTATTCTTTCAGTATCAGTGTATTTATTCTTTGTTTTGGCTCTTCCTTGCTAACATATATAGGAATACATTGAAGTTTATGTATGAAGTTATGTAGCCTTCAACCTTGCTGTATTCATGTAGTAGTTCTAATAGCTCTCTACTGGATTCTCAAGGATTGGTTTTTTAGCTTAATTTCATTATGTGTGTGTGTGTGTGTGTGTGTGTGTGTGTGTGTGTGTGTGTGTGTGTGTGCGCGCGTGCGCGCATGCGTGCACATGTATGTATGCCTCTGGGTGTATGTACAACTTGCAGTAGTCCTCTCCTTCTGCAGTGAGCTGTGAGGGCAGAACATAGGTTGTCAGGCTTGGCAGCAAACAGTTTTCCTCACTGAACCATCTTACTGGCTCCATACCTTCTATGAATAAACTCCTATCATCTATGAGTAGAAGTGATGTGACATTTTCCTTTCTGATAAGATTACTGTATAGTTAAAAATTTTTAAGATATTCAGTTTTATCTTCAGTTTAGTTTTAGCGGTTTATATTTTTTGAATTGTGCTTTCAATCTAATTTATCTATTTGTTGACATGCATTTGTTAATAGTACTTGTCTTAGTCAGGGTTTCTATTCCTGCACAAACATCATGATCAAGAAGCAAGTTGGGGAGGAAAGGGTTTATTCAGCTTAGACATCCACATTGCTGTTCATCACTAAAGGAAGTCAGGAACTCAAGACGGTCAGGAAGCTGATGCAGAGGCCATGGAGGGATGTCACTTACTGACTTGCTTGCTTCTCCTGGCTTGCTCAGCCTGCTTTCTTATAGAACCCAAGACTACCAGCCCACAGATGGTACCACTCACAAGGGACCCTCCCCCCTTGATCACTAATTGAGAAAATGCCTTACCGCTGGATCTCATGGAGGCATTTCCTCAACTGAAACTCCTTTCTCTGTGATAACTCCAGCTTGTGTCAAATTGACACACAAAACTAGCCAGTATAGTACTCTCACCGTTTTGTGTAAAGTATGGTTTTAGTAGCATGATTCCTTTTCCTTGCTTTAATTTTTATTGTGTGAGGAGGAGGGAGAGACAGAGCTGGGGGCACAAAGTAAATGACAGCCTTGTGGGAGTCGCCGCTTCTCCCCTCCCTTTGATGTGGTTAACAAGGGTTATACTCAGGGTCTGACTTGGTGGCTGGTACCTGACCCACCAAGCCACCCTGCTTGCTTATATTCTTTTTTTCCTAATCTAGGTAACAATGATCAAGTTGCTTGGCTATCTCAAAGAAACAGCCTTTGTTTCACAGATTTTTTTTTTTTTTTATTGTTTAAAATTAATATGGTAGTGTGGCATGGGTGGAATCATTTCAGTTCTCTTGATCACAGTTTAGATGGTGCCTTCCCATTTTGTTTTCAATTTTTTTCTGTGATTTGAATCAAAAGTCCATTAGTGGAAGCTGGAGAGCTGCTTTAATAGTTAAGGACACTTGTTGCTCTTGCAGAAAGTTTGGTTCCCAGCACTCACATGGCCTCTGTAACTCTAGTTCCAGGGATCCAGCACCCTCTTCTGGCCTTCTCGGGCACTGTTACATATAGTGTACACACAAATGTGCAGGCAAAAATAGCCACACACATAAAAATAAATAAATATGTTTAAAGTATGTGAGTAATGGAGCTTGGTCATCTAATTCTTAGCAGCTTCATTTCCAAATAATGTGAGCCTCTTTAATCTTCTATTCAGGTTTTTTTAAGTTATTTTTTTCTTGTCTAGCCAAACCATTCCACTGGGGTGGGGTATCTTCCCTGCGTTTACATCACTTAAGACTCAGAATTTTCTATTTTTTGTTTCTCCTTCATCTAGAGACCAGTAGCTTAAAGGTTTACTCTCTGATTCCAAATGTGTATAGCCTTGAGGATACAACACAGATATCCAGATATACAAGTATTGATTGGATGATGTTATTTTTAACTCTTAGATTCCTTGGAGTTGGCCCAGAGTTATGAGTATTATGCACTGCCTGTGAGACTCTCTGGTCATCACATTCTAGTTTAGTAGTTGTCAACCTTCCTAATGACTGCAACAACCCTTTAAATAAAGTTCCTCATGTTGTGGTGACCCCCAGTCATAAGATTATTTTTGTTACTACTTCATAACTGTAATTTTGCTACAGTTATGAACCATAATGTAAGTATCTGTGCTTTCTGATGGTCTTAGGCAACCCTGTGAAAGAGTCTGTCAATCTCAAAAGGGTTGCGACCTACAGGTTAAGAACCAGTGCTCGCCCCATTGAGGGAGCAACAGTGTCAACTGGCCTGACTCGCCTGTGCTCCTGGAGACTGGACCACCAACCAAAGTATACACATGGAGGGACCCATGATGCTGGACACATATATGGCAGAGGAAGGTCTTGTTGACCATCAGGGGGAGGAGAGGCCCTTGGGCCTGAGGGTGTTAGATGCCCCAGTGTAAGGGAATGCCAAAGAGGGAAGACAGGAGTGGGTAAGTGGGTGGGTGGGAGGGAATACCCTCTTAGAGGCAGGGGGAGCAGGGAGGGGATAGGGGGTTTCCAAAGGAGAGACATGGAAAGGGGAAAACATTTGAAATGTAAATAAAGTATCAAAAATTTTAAAAAAAAATAAAATAAAAAAAAATTAAAAGAACCAGTGCTCTAGTTGTTCTTCCATGCATCCTCGTGTATGCATGCAGGCTTCTTCATTTCCAGAATTGACTGTGATCCTAGGTAATTCTGTTGTTGTTGTTGTTGTTGTTATTGTTGGTGGTGGTGTTGTTTTCCTATGGCTTGTCTTTTATTATTACTATTTATATTTTTATTGGTTATTTTATTTATTTACATTTCAAATGTTGTCCCCCTTCCCAGTTTCCCCTCTGCAAACCTCCTATCTCATCCCCCACCCCCTGCCTCTATAAGGGTGCTCCCTATCAACCCACCCACTTCTGCCCTCACTGCCCTAGCATCCTCCTACATTGGGGCATCGAACTGTCACAGGACCAAGGGCCTCCCTTCCCATTGTTGCCAGCTAAGGCAATCCCCTGCTACATATGCAGCTGGAGCCATGGGTCCCTCCATGTGTACTCTTTTTTTTTTTTTTTTTTTTTTGGTTTTTCGAGACAGGGTTTCTCTGTGTAGCCCTCACTGTCCTGGAACTCACTCTATAGACCAGGCTGGCCTCGAACTAAGAAATCCGCCTGTCTCTGCCTCCCAAGTGCTGGGATTAAAGGCGTGTGCCACCACTGCCCAGCTCATATGTACTCTTTGGTTGGTGGATTAGTCCCTGGGAGCTCTGGGGTATCTAGTTAGTTGATATTGTTCTTCCTATGGGGTTACAATCCCCTTCAGCTCCTTCAGTCCTTCCCGTAACTTCCATTGGGGTCCCTGTGCTCAATCTGATGGTTGGCTGTGAGCATCCACATCTGTATTGGTCAGGCGCTGGCAGAGCCTCTCAGGGAACAGCTACACCGGGCTCCTGTCAGCAAGTGCTTCTTGGCATCAGCAATAGTGTCTGGGTTTGGTGTCTGCAGATGGGATGGATCCCTAGGTGGGGCAGTCTCTGGATAGCCTTTTCTTTGGTTTCTGCTCCATTCTTTGTCCCTACATTTCCTTTAGACAAGAACAATTCAGGGGGTAGGGGGGAGGATTAGGTGTGGGAGGAGACAGGGGAGAAGTACAGAGAGTCAGGAAATTGAACAGAGGTGTGTAGCAGTGGGGGAGGGGGCATTGGGGGTAGCCACTACAAAGTCCCCGATGCTAGGGACCCAAGAGGTTCCCAGGACCCAACAGGGAGTACTTTAACCAAAATACCCAACAAAGGTAAGATAGAACCTGTAGAGACCATATCCAGTGGATAGGCACGGCCCCCGGTTGAGGGATGGGGCCACCCATCCACCTCAAAAATGTTGGTCCTAGGCAATTCTTAGCTGTCTCCAGTCTCTTTCCTGGTTCTTGGTAACTTCCGGCTGCTTTGCTGTTCACAGGTGTCATGAGCTGCCAGCTTCTCCATTGTGTTTTACTCCAGACTCTTGTCCAGATAGTTGTTTCTTTCAGACAGAACTAATGTAAGTTCGTTGTCCTTGAAACCTGCCTTTTACCTGGGCATCACTTTGTACCGCTGCACCTACGCCAGGATTCGGCCTAACATTACGTACAATGATAACCATACTTTGTAGTTGAGGAAGGTTTGGAAATCCCTGGTCTTCTTAACTACTCCCAGCGAACTTCCACTCGTCCCACTTCAAGCACAGGTGGCATGAGGAATAGTCATCTAGAGCTTCTATGCTAAAAATGGGGAGCCGAGAGACAGAAGAAGGTCTGGCCCAGTGCTTATGTAACATGAAGTTATGCAACAATAATAACTCCTACCAGTAACCTTAGCTCCAGACTGAAAGCTCGGGAGAAAGGGAACCTCTCTGCTCGGCCTGAGTAGAATGCTCAAGGCAGAACGGGGGAGCATGGAGCCGAGGAGCTGGAGTGTAGGGGGAAAAGCAACCAACGTCAATGACTCTGTTTTCACCAAAATTTAGTAGATTTTCTTGAATGAAGACTTTCTGTTTCTATATGCCTTTAGGACATTTTTTTAAAATGTTAGGTTTTTGTTTGTTTTGTTTTCACCAGTTAAATTGGGTTTTACTTACAAAAGAGGCCATCCAGAGTCATACTCTGTACTTCTGCAAATTCCCTTCCCCCGTCTCCCAGGTACATTTGAGTGCTTAGACTAGATTGTGTTTACTTTATATTGGGCCCATTGAAAGTTTCCCTGTGACTTTACCACCTGAAGTGAAATGCTACCAGTGACAGAAACTTGCTGAAGCTTCTTTGTTGCTGCCATGGAAACCCATAGTCATGACTGAACTTCAAAATACTTAGAAAAATCTGGCTGTCAGACTCCAGTTTTAAATACTATAGTTTGTATCTGTTTGTTGTTAGCTATGATCCTTCTTGTTGTTGTTGTTGTTGTTGTTGTTGTTGTTGTTGTTGTTCTTCTTCTTCTTCTTCTTCTTCTTCTTCTTCTTCTTCTTCTTCTTCTTCTTCTTCTTCTTCTTCTTCTTCTTCTATAATTTGGCAACAACAACAACAAAAACTTTACATCTGGTCCAACTTTGAAATCAGGTAATACGTATGAGTCCTTCCTTTTGTTTTTCTGGTCCTAAAGTTTGCCAATATTGACCAAACACAGATGAACTAGTTAGCTTGGGTTGCCAGACTTCTTACAAGTTTGCTGTTATAAACACTTTTTAATTGAGAAGGAACTAAAAGTTAACTGTCCAAGAATTTGGCAGTTAACCCATGTAGTTTTGTGTGTTTCTTCTGTTGTTGGATGCAATTTGGGGAAATACACTTTTTACTGATGGCTACTTAGTCCTAAAACAGTTGCTCTAACCCTGAGGTTCAGCCACACTGCACAGTGTTAGTCCTTAGGAGATTTGTCCTTCTCGTTTATCTATCCCGCCCACGCTCAGAGCTTTACCTAATTCAGTATTGCTTTAGGTGTTCTTTAACTCTCCCATCAGCAGTAACCATGTAATTTTGTCACTTTTATGACTTTTTTTATTTCTATTGCAATTATGTGTCTCCTTTTATAGACTGTAGCATCTGAATCTCTTTCATATTCTTACTCCTGTATATTCTGTGCATAAAATTTAATGAGCGAACAGAAATGAATGGTATAATTTTTTGTTTTGTAGCCGAGAAACACACAAGATTGCAGTATTTTACGTTGCTGAAGGACAAGAAGATAAATACTCCATTCTCACCAATATAGGAGGAAGCCAAGCATATGAAGATTTTGTAGCTGGCCTTGGTTGGGAGGTATTGTTATACCAGCCATTGTTTTATAGTTAGCCCTCAATCACAATATCAATCTGCAGATATCAGAAACCAGTCAATCCCTATATAAAATATTGGAATACTTACATAAAATCATTCATATCCACCTGTATAATTTAAAGTTACTTATTCCTAGTAGCCTAAATACTGTATATTCCACTGCTGTGCTATACTGTTTAAGAACCAGTTACAAGAGGGACTGGGAAAATGGATCAGGTAGTTCAGTGCTTACCTAGTGAGCACGAAGACCTGAGTTTGGATCCCCGGCCCCCCATGTAAAAGCCAAGCATAGTGGCAGGAATTCCCCAGCATTGGGGGAGTAGAGACAAACAAATTCTGAGAGCTTACTGACTAGCCCACTAGCCAAATCCACAAATTCCAAATTCAACAAGTGACTTTGATTTTGATGAGTATATATTTAATGCAGTATAGTCAAAATAATATCCTTGGTAGCCATTTAAACTTACAATGAAATTTTTTCTTATAGTTGACAGTTATTTCACAGAATTTGTACTGAGGGTATCCAGTAAAGTTGTTGAAGACCATTATACTAGACTATAAACTTACAGAGGGCTGGCACTTCTTACCTACTTATGCATTTAATGCCAGTGTTTTCCAGTGTCTAACATAGAAGCTTTTCCCACTTGGTATATATTCCATGGGTTACCAACTAGTTTACCTTGTGTGAATTATGGAAGCTCTTGGCCTCTATGTTTATTTCTCACAGCAAAGATTACAAAAATTTCAGTTACAAGGGTGTATTTAAAAATGCCTTGAAAATATTTTTAAAACAAAACATGGATTTTCTGTATTGAAGAACCATAGAGTCATTACTAAATGTAAGGGCTACATGAGAAGAAGAGCAAATTGGAAGGACTCATATATACCCTCTGATTTCAAATTTTACTATTAAATAATACTAATCAAGATAGTATAGAATAGACCTACAGATCAGTGGAATACAATAGAGTACAGAAATAAGTCAGTGGTTAACTGAATTTTGACCAATACCATGCACTAGAGAAGGGATAATCTTTTCAACAAATGTTTTTGACATAATCTAATAGCCATATGCTTGCCAGAGAAGAAGGAAAGGGAGAAGAAAGAAGGAAGATGAAGGAGGGGGGAGGAGGAGGAAGAAGAAGAGGAAAGGAAGAAGGAAGAAAAGAAGAGGAGGGCCGGGTAGTCGTGGCGCACGCCTTTAATCCCAGCACTTGGGAGGCAGAGGCAGGCGGATTTCTGAGTTCGAGGCCAGCCTGGTCTACAGAGTGAGTTCCAGGACAGCCAGGGCTACACAGAGAAACCCTGTCTCGAAAAAAAAAAAGAGAAACCCTGTCTCGAAAAAAAAAAAAAGAATTGGAGGAGGAGGAGAAGTAGTAGTAGCAGTGGTAGTAGTGGTAGTAGTAATAGAGGGAGATGATTCAGCAGTTGAGAGTTTGATTCCCAGCATCCATGTTGGGAGCCTTACAACTGCTTGTAACTCAAGTTCCAGAGTATCCAACAACCCTCTTCTACCTTCATATGCCTATAACTCACTCTCTTTCTCTCTCTCTCTCTCTCTCTCTCTATCTATCTATCTATCTATCTCTCTCTCTCTCATACACACATAATCAAAAATAAAATAATTTTTAAATGAAATCAGACCATATTATATAAAAAAAATAACTCAAAATAGATCAAACACTTAAAATTATCAGATAATATAGATGCCGATATTAATGACCTTGGATTTGGCAGTGATTTCTTATAGATGTGGCTCTAAAAGCATGAGCAAGAAGGAAGACAGTACTCATCAAAATTAAGCCTGCTGTGCTTTAAAGGACACCATAAGCAAAGTAAAAAAACTCCACAGGTTGGAGAAAATACTTGCAAATCATATATTTGAGAAGAAATTTGTACATAGAATATTTGAAGAACTTATACAAAGTAAAAAGTAGAATATGATTCATTTTTTAAAAGCCCAATGTCTACACCAGTGGACATGCCAACATAGATGAAATTTTACAAAATTTCCCTAGATGAAGAATGATAGGCAGTCAGTAGCTGTTGATAAAAGAAAAAAAAAGAAACGGTTTTACTTTTGGTTTTGTTTTGTTTTTTTTTTTTTTTCTTTCAAGAATAGAGCCACAATCCTAAGTGATCATCCTTGAACACATGCAAACAAGGACAATACCAGTTGGACTTGATAGAACAAAAAGAAAGAAAGAAGAAACAATAATGGGTTTGAGAGGACATTATTGAGGGGACATGAGGAATTGGAGGGGGAGGGAGGTAAAAATAATGCATATACCACTGTCTGAAATAATGCAAATATACTCATGTGTGAAATCCTTCAATTAAAAAGAACCATAACATATTACTCTAAAGATAGGCAAGTGCTCAATGGACACAGAGAAGACTCCTGACATCGTTAGCATCAGGGAGCTAAGAAAACCACTGTGAGTATCTCTTCACACCCGCAAGGTGGCTAGAAAAAAAAAAGTCAAATGGTAAATTTGACTAGGATTTAGAGCAATCTCATATTCTGCTAGAGGAGACATAGTTTGGGTAGTTAAACATTAGAGATGTCATATGTCCAAGTTTGGGTTTCTATTGCTGTGATGAAACACCATGACCAAAACAACTTGGGAAAGAAAGAGTTCATTCAGTTTACACTGCCATGTCACTGTTCATCAGTGAAGGAAGTCAGGATAGAAACTCAAACGGGGCAGGAGCATGGAGGCAGGAGCTGATGCAGAGGCCATGGCTGGGGATAGGGGATATGTTCCTTACTGGTTTGCTCTGCTTTCTTTCTTATAGAATCAAGGACTGTCAGTCCAAGGATGGCACCAACCACAAGGGGCTGAGCTCTCCCCCATTAATGACTAATTAAGAAATACCCTGCAGCCAGATCTTATGGAGGCATTTTCTCAATTAAGGTTCCCTCCTTTCAGATTACTTTAGCTTGTGTTGGGTTGACATAAAACTAGATACCATGTAACAAAATAGTTCTGCTGTGTGCTTACTAAGGAAAAATAAAAGCTTAAGCTCTTATAAAATCTTACACAGCTGTGTTCATTGCTGTATTCATTGCTGCATAATTACAAAAGGCAAAACACCTCATATGTATGTCCATATGTGAACAAATGGATAAGTAAATGTAATATGTCCATACTAGCAAATATTAGCCAAAATTTTGTTTGTAACCTGATGGGATTTAGAATCTCAATGGGAAAAAAACATCTCTGGACATGAGGAACCTTTTAAGTTAGATTAATTGAGGTGGGAAACTCCACTCTAAATTTGGGTGGTATCATTCCATGGGTCAGGGATCTTGGACTGAGTAAAAAGAGAAAGCAACTGAGTACAGCATTCATTGCTGTCTGCGGAAGATTGCAGTCTTCCTGACTGTGGATGCAAATGTTCCTCAGCTGAAGAAGCCAGTAACTTAAAACTGTATAAACAACAGCTCTTATAAAACCAAAGAACCAGGAAATGAGCCCCTAGAAAATCTGCATATCTATGTCAAAGGTCAAATAGGAAACCTAGACTTCCACCATCACTCACAAGGCAGCAATGAGAAGCTCCCCACACTGAGGTAATATCAGATAGCATGAGAGAAGGCCAAGAAAGCCAATGCTTTTCAGCTCTTACTAGAACATTACCTTAGCTTCTGTGCATCAGATAGGTCCAGGGAATCATCTAGTCCTATAACCCTGATACTGTTATATATTGTGTATTGTATCATGATCTAAAATGTTTCCAGATCTTCATATAGATAGATCAATTGATATTTTTTTAATACTTAAGTGCAGTTAAATTTTGTGATTTTTTTTTTCACATTTTTTATTCTAGACTGTAATGGGTACTTGACTAGGAAGCTGCAGAGTCCTGGCCTAGCTGCCTTGAGAGGCATGCATCATAGATTTTTCAGGTTATAGTCTGTGGCTCCTGGGACACTGTGTGTCTTTGAGTTCCTGAGAAACCTAGGCACTCCCTCAGGCAGTAAAGTGTTCAGGCTACATTGTATTTCTCTGTATGTTTTCTTAGAAGTCAAGGGAACATGGAAGCTTCACAGGACAATTGGTCTCAAGTGTTAGTTTTGTGTGCCCTGCTTAATTTGCAAGCATCATTATATCCTGGCAACTACAATTGTATTGATCCTGGCAATTGCCAATATATTGTTTTTGATAAGGATATAAAAAGCCTGATTGCTCTCCATAGAACTTGTCACAAGCTCAGTCTTGCTCTGGCCCCTCTCTCACTGCAGCCTGGTTTAATTCTTCAACGGGCCATGTCAGGTAACCTTGGCCTGGTGTGTAAGTGCAGGTGCTCACAGGAAGACAGCTTGTGAATACATGCCAGATATCTAACTGATCATTCTGGGAATTGACATTGTTTGAACTTTACCCCAAGTCCTTTCAGATTTGATTTTTACTCTGACATTAGTGTCCCAAAGTCTTTATAGTTCACTAGTTACCTAACATAAGCTTCACAGTAAACAGTAGTTGATTTCTTTCTTAATTAATTAGCTCCTACTAATTAGAGTCCCTTAAATACTATTTAAAAAACACACTGGGGTGAACAAATCACCCTAATAAAGTTATCTCTTGGTGCCTGTGGGGATTGGTTCCAGACCCCCTTCAGATACCCAGATTCACAGTACTCAGATCCTTTATATAAAATGACAGTATAGTACACCTTTTTATGAATAATATTTGAATTACTTATAATGCACAATAAAATGTAAATAGTTTTTATATCAGGCTATACATGGTGGCACATGCCTCTGATCCTAGCACTTGGAAGGTGGAGACAGACGATCAGGAATTCAAGGCCAGCCTAGGCTAGGTGAGACCCAGTATCAAACAAAATACTTGTCATGTTCTAATATTCAGAAAATATTAATAGCAAGAGATAAAAGTTTGTACCTGTTTAGTAAAAACTTATCTTTTTCCAAATACATTCTATTTAAAGTTGGTTGAATCTATACATGTGGGCCCCATAGATACAGAGAGCCAGATGTAATGCTAAATTTAATATTGGCTGATAGCATATAAAAGACTTATTCCTTTTCCCCACTTCATTGAAAACTGATTTTTTTTTTCACATAATATATTCTGCTTATGGTTTTCCCTCCCTCTACTCCCTTCCCATGTCCCCTCTTATCCAGATCACCCCCTTTCCATCTTTCATTAAAAAACATGTCTAGGGGATAATAACAAAATGTAATATAATAAAACAAAACTATCACATCAGAATAAGACTAAACAGAAGGAAAAGAACCTAAGAGAAGGCACAAGAAACAGACCCACTCATTCACACACTCAGGAGTCCCATTAAAAACATGAAACTGGAAGCCATAATACATATGCAGAGGACCTGTGGGGTAAAACAGGAGATAGATACACACACACACACACAAACTAAAATTTTTAATTTTTTTTTTAAACAGAAAAAATGAAAAAGTCCTGATGTGACATTGAGGCAAGGAATCTCCAGAGATGTCTTTGAGTTTGTTTTCTTGTAGCCATCTACTTCTGGGCATGCGGCCTACTCTTAAGAGTAGTTTGTTTCCCAATGAAACTTTCTTGGAGAAAACTAAATTTTAATTTGCAAGTGATTATCAATTGCAGATTGATTCTGAGTTAGGGATGGGGGTACATGTCCATTTCTTTAGAACCCCATCTAGTGCAGGCCCTGCGTATGCTGCCTCAGTCTCTGTGAGTTCATATGTTGGTCAATCTTACTGATTTAGAAGACCTTATTTTCTTGGTGTCTACTGACTCTTATACTCTTTCTGCCTTCTCTTCTGTGGGGCTCACTGAGGCTTGAGGGAAGAGCGATGATGGAGACAACCTGTTGAGGACGGAGTGTTCAAACATTTCTCACTCTCTGCACATAGTCCAACAGTGGGTCTCTGCTGCAGGAGAAAGCTTCTCTGACGGTGCCTGAGCAAGGCACTGATCTTTGAACAGAACAGAATGAAAAAAACCTTACTCCTGATGTTTTTGTAAAGTGAATTATTTCTTTTTCAACAATGTTTCTAAGTTTTTTATGTTGATGCTTATGTAGTTCTTTATTGATTCTAGGTAAACCTTACAAATCATTGTGGCTTCATGGGAGGACTGCAGAAGAACAGAAGCACTGGATTGACCACTCCATATTTTGCTACCTCTACAGTAGAAGTAATATTTCATGTATCTACAAGAATGCCTTCTGATTCTGATGACTCTCTGACCAAAAAAGTAAGTGCTGAGGGGGAAAAAAATTAAATTAAATCTTATCAGTTAAAAAAATCAATATGTAAAATATGAACATCCAGTTGGTGGAACCCTGTTGATAGGTGAAGAGTTTATTTCTTTAAGCAATGCCATCTTCAAAACCAGGATTGTTGCGTAGTAAGTTGGGTTTTCCTCTAATAAAAAGCAATGATGTGATTGTTGGTTACAGTCTCACTATTGAACCAATCCTTCTTACCACTAAATTCCTAGATTTGTTAACCTATAAACCTACTACTTTGTATCCATAGGCCTTTATCGCCATATTTTTTCCCTGACTTCATCAACTGAATTATTATTTTTGGTATGGTTTGTTGTTGTTGTTGTTCATTTGTTACATGTCACTTGTTTTTCTGTTTGTTTGTTTATTTGTAGACATAGTTTTGCTGTGCAGCCCAAACTGTCCCTGAATTAATGTTCCTTTTGCCCAGTCTCTTGAGTGATGGGATTATAGGTGTATATCAAAACAAACCTGGGTTTTATTATATTTTATGTATTTGATTTTTTAAAATTCTGCATGTAAATGAATTCGTATGTTTTCTGTGTTTGAATTATTTTACTTAGTGTAATTTCCTTCAGGTTCTTCCATGTTGTAGCAAATGGCAGAATTTTCTTTTGTAAAGCTAATCAATATTTCATCACATACACATATATCACATTTCCTTTATCCGTTGTCATGAATGGATATTGTCCTGGCTTAATTTCTGTTGTGATAAAACTTAGGGAAGAAAGAGTCTATTTTAGTTCACAATTCCAAGTTACAGTCCATCATTGTGGGGAGGTCAAGGCAGGAACTTCAAATATTAAACACAGTAAAGAACAGAGAGCAGTGAATACACACATGCTCACCCACTTGCTTGCTTCTGCTTAGCTTAATTTCTCCAGACTTACGCAGTTCAGGAACCCCTATCTAGGGAATGGTGCCTCCCACAGTAGGCTAGACCTTCCCACCTCAGTTTATTTAATTAAGACAAATTTCACACAGTCATGACAACAGGTCAACCCAATGCAGACAATCCTTTACTGAGACTCTTTTCCCAGATAATTATAGATTGTGTCAAGTTGATAATTAAAGCTAGCTATCAAAGATTATAGAATGTTTCCATTTCTTAGTTATGAATATTCTACAATAAACCTGGGACTGCAGACACCTTTATGATGTCTTAGCCTAGTTGACTTTGTCAACTAAACACAGCCTAAGGTCATTTGAGAAGAAAGCATCTATTGAAGAATTGCCTAGATCAGATTAGCCTCTGAACATGTCTTTGGAAAAGACAGTCCTTATTATTAACTGACACAGGAGGGCCCAGCCCACTCAGGGCAGCACTATCCTAGGCAGGTGGTTTTGGGGTAGATATGAAAACCCACTGAAAATGGACCTCTTAAGTGAGCCCGCAGGGAGTCCTTCCCCTGGTTCCTGCTGCATTTCCTTTGCTGTGAGGTATTCATGCTTGAATTCTTGCCCTGATTTCCTTCAGTGATGAATTGTAAGCTGAAAGCTGAAATAAATTCTTTCGTCCTTTTAAGTTGCATTGAGTCAGAGTGTTTTATCACAGCCACAGAAAGGAAACTAGAACAAGTGGTGACTTCACCTCTTTTCAGTATACACACAGAACAGAGATTGTTAGGTCAGATGCAGTTCTCTTTTTTAATCGTTCTCTCTACTGTTTTCCATAACAGCGTGATTCCCACACTGCACCCTTTTCTCTATACTCCCAGCAGCACTTACCTCTCTGTTACAAGAGCTGTCCACAAATCTTGTATTGGCTTCAATTTTACACTCTCTGAATAACTTCCCTAATATTGACCACTTACCTTTCTATATACCTCTTGGCTATAATTTCTCCTAAGAGAAATGCATGTTCTAGTCCTTTGCCCAATTTTTTTATTAAATCATTTTATTTATTTACAATCCAGCCATTGCCCCCTCCCAGTGCCCCCTCGCACAGTTCCTCATCCCATCCCTCCTCCCCCTTGCCTCAGAGGGTGCTCCCTGCCCTACCAGGCCTTCTCTTTCCTGCACCCTCAAGTCTCTGGAGGATTAAGCTCTTCTCCCACTGAGGCCAGACCAGGCAGTCCTCTGTTAAATATGTGCTGGGGCCTTGGACCAGCCCATGTATGCTGCCTGGTGGGTGGCTCAGTCTCTGGGAGCTCCCTGGGGTCTGGGTTAATTCCTATGGGGTCACCCTCCCCTTAAGCTTCTTCAGCCCTTTTCCTTATTCAACCATAGGAGTCCCTGACTTCAGGCCAATGGCTGGGTGTAAGTATATATGCCTGTCTCAGTCAGCTGCTGCTTGGACTTCTCAGAGGACAGCCATGCTATGTGTAAGCACATCATAGCATCAGTAATAGTGTCAGGCCTTGATGCCTTTGCTCATTTTGATCATCTGTTTGTTTTTCTGCTTATTGAGTTGTAAAGGTAAAGACTTTTCCTATTAACCCTTTTTTAGATATGTGGTTTGCAGATTAGTTTTTTGCAAGTTGGTAGGTTCCATTTTTGCTTTGTTCATTTTGGTTTTGTAGTATAGATATTTGATGTGACAAACAAAAATTATTGCTAAAGCCAGTGTCAAGTAGCTATCCCTATTTATCTTTTCAAGACTTAGATTTAGATCTTTTACCCATTTTGAGTTGATTTTTGTGAATGGTGAAAAATACAAGTCTCATTTATTAGTTTGCATGTGGAAATCTAGGTTTCCCATTCTGATTATTGAAAATGTTATCTTTCCTCACATACATTGTTGGATCCATGTTGAGACATTTGTACTTATTTACACATATTCTATTGTTACCTTGGTATCAGATCTATTTTTATGACATCATCTTGATTATTTTACTGTGTGTGTGTGTGTGTCTTAATTTTTATCCATGAATTCTGACTTAAAATACTTTTGTTATTTCCTGAATTATTAGTGTCAATAAGACAGTAAGCATCAGAAACAGGCCTCAGAAGAAAGAAGAGGAGGAAGAGGAAAACAAAAAACCTTTCTCTGACTTTCACCTACCCCATTTTTACCCAAGGCAGGCCATAGATACTAATCAGCTCTTGCCTTCTGTCTTGGAACTAGCCATAAGTCAACAGTCTAGACTGCAAGTAAATCATAAGAGCCCCGTTTCAGAAGAGCTTTCACCCCACACCCATGGGAAAGGAATGTTTCCCACAGAGAGCAAGCAGACTCAGTAGACAGGCTCCAGGCTTTGCTGAGTTCCCCCCACTCCACCCATTAACATCAGTCACATTCTTAGTCCAGTGACATTTCTGCAGTGCTTCATGGCTGTTCCATGAAGTCTCATATGAACCCAAAGGACAATGTTCAGAGAGTGTTTGGATAGCCAAACACACAGGGGTTCCCAGAGAATGGCATTGCCAGAAACAGCATGGACGATCCACACCCCTTCTTCATATCTTACCCCATGTATTTGTAGTGCTAATCTCGATTATCAGCGTCTTTGGCTTTAGAGAGAGTTCTGGAGGCATTTAACTAAGGAAGGCAGACTCGATCCCTCCCCAGATGTGGGTCATTCTCTAGGCTGCAGTTTCTGACTGAAAAAACAGGAAGCCAATTAAGTGCTGGTGTTTCTTTTTCTCTGCTTTCTGATCAGCACTGAGGATCAAATCTCTCCCACCGCTGTTACTTTCCTGTTGTGATAGACTGTATTTTTCTGAACTATAAACCAAATGAAACCTTCCCATACGCTGCTTTCTATCAGGTATTTGGTCAAAATGTAAGTAACTAGTACAGCAGTGCTTCTCACCTTCCTAGTGCTGTGATCTTTTGATACAGTTCTTCATGTTGTGGTGACCCTCAACCACACAGTTATTCCACTGCTACTTCACAGCTGTAATTTTGCTACTATTATGAATCATAATGTAAGGATCTGATAGACAGGAATCAGGCCCCACAGTTTGAGAACCACTATAATACATTCTCTCTTATTCTATACTCTTTATGATATCCTATAATAAACCAGGGAATACATTCTGGATTTTGTGGTCAGTTAAGCATATTTGTTGATACCCCAAAGAATAAGGTTTTGAGAACTTCAATTTATAGTTAGTGTCAGAAGCACAAATAAAACAACAGGCTTGTGGTTGGCTTTTGAAGAATAGCAGTGTGTGGAACTTAGTTATTTAATACTACCTCCAGATAGACTTGACTGGAGAGCACCCAGCTGTTCTCTGGTGTTTGAGCACTGCTTGTGTAGGTACCTCTCACACTTCGTGTCAGAAGCCTGTCATTGAGTGAGAGTATAGAAAACCTCATTCAAGAATAGGTTTTCAGACATACTTGTAGTTTTGTAATATAATTTCAAGTCAGAGAGTGTGACACAACTGGTTTTCATTTTCTGCTTTGGATATTAAGGTTGTTTGTACTTCTGTATGAATTACGGGATTAGTTTTGATATTTCTCAAGAAAGCTATTATAATTTTGGTAAGGATTAGCAAAGTCAGTATTGTTCTAAGTAGTATTGATATTTTAACAACATCGGTTCTATGGCTCCATGAACACAAGGTATCTTTCTATGTGTATATCCCTTGGTTTCTCATAAGTGCTAGGTGTTCCTGAGCACAGCTTTCTCCAGTCTGCAGATAAACTTATTCCTCAGTTCATTGTCTCACTCGTGTTGTCCCTTCTCCTTCCTACTCCCACTCCCACCAACTTGCTTTCTGCCTCTAAAATTTGCCAGTTCTAGAATAAGTAGAGGCATATTTGTCCTTTTTTACTGTCTTGTTTAGCCAGATATTTTTAAGGTTTTATGCATGTCATGGCATATATTAGAATATCATTCTTTTATATGACCAGATATCTAATTGTATGTACTACATTTGATCTGCATATCAGTTAATAGACATTTGGGTTGCTTCCACCTCTTGTTAATTGAATAATACTGCAGTGAACATTGGCATACTGTTTAGATGCTGACTTTTAATTGGTTTGGCTGTATACCTATATGGTTGGGTTCTGTGCACACTGTATGTAGAACTGTCTGAAGATGTGCAGTACCAGCTATACCACTTTACAGCCATGTCGGGCATGCACAGTGGCCTCAGCCTTCCCACACCACCACCAACACTGTTGGAAGAAAAAACTAGAGACATCCTAAGAGTTACAAAGTAGTTATTTTGCTTAGATTGTTTTTGAGGCATAATTTATCTGTCTGTCTCAGGCTTTTCTTGAACTCATATGCAGCACACACTCATAGTCCCCGTGCCTCTCCCTTCTCACCACCATGCCTGTCCCAAAGTGGCTATTTCCTTGTCGTTTTAATTCAGATTTCTATAATAGCGGGTAATAATGAGCATCTTCTCATGCGTATACTGGCCACCATTTATCCACTTTGGAGAAATGTCTATCCAGGTCCTTCACTGATTTGTCTGTTATTTTTCTTATGTTGTTATAGTTCTTTATACGTTGTAGATATGGATCCCTTGTCCAGTGTATGGTTGATCAATATGGACTCAAATTTAATTTTTTTTTTTTTTTTTGCTGCCTCTGCATTTAATATCAATCCAAGAACCCATTGCCAAATCCACTGTCATGGAGATACATATCGCTATTTTGCTCTTAGCATTTAAGCTTTCTCTTCACACTGAGCCACTTGCAGTGTATGGAGTGTGATACAGAGTTGCATGTAAATGCCCAGTCTTTTCATCACTATCTGTAGAGGCGCTGCTGTCTTCTAGTTCACTAGTCTAAATGTCTGTCCTTACACCAGTTGCATACTGCTTTGATGGCTATTGCATTCTAAGTTTTGACTCAGGAAGTATGAATTCTCCAGCATTTGTTTAAAATTGTTTTGGCTTTGAACATCTCTTAAAGACTCCATATAAAAGCTTTAGAATGGGTTTTCTATTTTTGCCAAATCTACTAGAATCATTCTTCTATCTTTTTAAATTAGCAAATACAAAGCAAGAGCTTGCTTATGATGTTTTTATACATATATAATGTATTTTGGTCATCTTCACTCCCTCTGTTACATTGTTGGGATTTTGATGGGGAAATATTGAATCTGTAGATAGTGTCAGGTAGAATTAATATTGTGCCTCTGGGGGTTTTATTGCATTTTAGGATTTCCTTTGTATGTGGGGGTGAGCACTTGTCATGGCACACATGTGGGGTCACTGAGAAGCAGCTCTTACCTTCTGTCGTGTGGTTCCAGTGCTGTCGCTCAGGCGGTCAGGCTCAGCAAAGGGACTTTTACCTGCTGAGCTGTCTTTCTAGCTTGCTCTGGTTTTTATTAAAGTGAGGCTTTAAGTATGTTTGTTTGTTTGGTGGAGGTGAGGGAATGTGCACATGCTTGCATGTATGACAAGCACATGTGGAGGTTGGAGGAAACTTGTGGAGTTAGTTTTTTCCTTCCACCATATGAATTCTAGATGTTGAACTCCGGCTGTCAAGTGGTCAGTCTTGACCACAGATCTATGGTTATAGTTTTTAAAGCATTTATAATATATGCATGTGCCTTGCTGGTAAAATAAACATTGTTGAAGAAATGCCCATCCTAAATTAGCTTTTTTTAGTTAAAGCAATTTTAGTTTGTTTGTCTGTCTTAAAATCCAACAGAAAGAAGATATAAATATGATCTCATGATTCAGTATTGCTACTTTAAACCTTCTTTTCATAGGAATCCAAAAAAAAAAAAACCTTGCTCTTTTTTCCATAAACTCATTTTCCCTTAGCAGCCTTACATTTTTATTTTATTGTAATATCTCTTTCTTTCTAAAGGGTTAAATGTTTAAACTTAATCATAGAAGCCAGTTGTCTTACACCAGTTCTTCTTAATAAAAAATCACTTTCTGTATTGGTATTTTTTCTCCTGAATTTAATAAATTCCACATTAGTGGTAATAAGTTGAGGCCTAGAACATGTCCTATTACAAATGAACAATTGGATTTCATTAGGTTGTCCCCCCTGTCCTTTGTACATATATCTTCAGGTGTGTTAATCCATTCAGTAGACACATTAATGAGCACTGGTTGCAGGGTAATATTGGAGAAAGTAAAGCTTGTTGACCTCAACATGGAGTTTAATACCTCTAATTAAATTAGATAGTCGACAGTCAGTATAAAGAAATAGCCATGCCTCTGGCAAGCTAGAATTATTTATGATCGTGGTTCTATGTTTGAAACTTGGTAGGGGAAAAGTCATTTATATCCATTTTATAAAAACTAAAACATTCTGGCTTTTTATTTTAAATATATGTGGTTTTTAAAATTATTTTTAAACATTTTATTTTCTCAGAATGAGAAGTTAATGTCCCTGGATCTATTTAAGTGTAGCATTGTTTATGAAGTGAAAGTTTCTCAAAGCTCAAGATAATAGCAGCATAATTTTTGTAACATAGACTATACTTTTTGAACAAATTAGACATTCAATCTAGTAAAGTCTCTCTTAGAAATATTATGCCACTGTATCAAAAATCCTGATATAACCCAGTCGAACCTTCTGTTCTATAAATTATTTCTACCTGAGAAAGATTGATGGAAAATGGTTAAAAATAATTTCCACTTAACTGACTGTATTCACCCCTAAAAATCAAAAGTGCTGCAAGCATTGGTGTAAAGTGTTGAGAGGAGCCTCTCTCATCTCCTCTGTCTCCTTGTGGCGGCCACTTGCGGATACTCTGCTTCCTAGGTAGCTGGATCATCCTTTTAGAAGTTTGATGAAGATCAAGTTGAGATAATTGTAAAATACTTAGTTGGACTCTCTAGGCTATCTTTCATTTCCTGAACCCCCAAAAGAGGAAGAAGAAGTACTCTGTTTAAGTCCATTTCCTTTGAAATACTATTAGTGTAATGGACAGCAGGTCATGTCTTGAAACTTGATCACAATAGTTTTGGAAATAAA
>CM052705.1:62633224-62653659 GCA_028551405.1 Uromys caudimaculatus | reverse complement strand
AAAAAAAAAATAAAAAAAAAATTAATTTTAAAACTATATAGAATAATAACTAAAAGGTTTTATTATTTTAATAAAAGTGGGGCTTATAATATAATAAATGGATTCTATGGAATTTTCATAGTTTGCCTTCTGTCACTGTAATAAACTCCATGATTAGAAGCAATATGAAGGAGGAAAGGGTTTATTTGGCTTATATGAACCAATTATAGTCCATCATTGAGAGAAGCCAGGCCAAGAACTCAAGCAGAAGCAGAAGCAGGGGCAGGAACCATGTAGGAATTCTAATTAGTGGCTTGCTCCTCATAGCTTCCTCGGCTTGCTTTATATATATATATATATATAAAACCCAAGACCAGCCTTCTCAAGAGTGACAGTATCCATAGTGGGCTGGGCCCTCCCATATCAATTATTACTCAAGAAGGTGCCCCACAGACATGCCTACAAGCCAGTCTGATGGCCGCATTTTCTCAGCTGCTGTTCCATCTTCCCAGATGACCCAAACTTATGTCAAGTTGATAAAAACTAAAAAAACACAGAAATTTTACTTGTAGTTTCAGATCAAAATATAACAATGTTACAAATTCTATTTAATGTCATATTCTACCCACAACTCCAACTTTTTTTTTCTTTTTTTTATTGGATATTTTCTTTATTTACATTTCAAATGTTTGCCCTTTCCAGGTCTCCCCTTCAGAAACCCCCTATCCCATCACCCCTCCCCCTGCCTCTATCAGGGTGCTCCCCCACCCACCTACCCACTCCAGTCCTCCTTCCCTGGCATTCACCTACACTGGGGCATCAAATACCCTCAGGCCTGAGGGCCTCTCCTTCCACTTATGTCCAACAAGGCCCTCCTCTGCTACATATGTGG
The DNA here is from genome assembly GCA_028551405.1 of Uromys caudimaculatus. Classification (NCBI taxonomy): domain Eukaryota; kingdom Metazoa; phylum Chordata; class Mammalia; order Rodentia; family Muridae; genus Uromys; species Uromys caudimaculatus. The sequence goes on along the minus strand of CM052705.1, from coordinate 62,652,788 downwards.
CCAGCGCCATGGGTCCCTCCATGTGTATTCTTTGACAACTCCAACTTTTTAAAATGTACTCCTGGTGACAAAGATAGGATGGAAATAATCTCAGTGGTTGCGTGCCAGCTTGTCTCAGCACCATGAACAACTTGATCTGGACAGGATAGCTATGGTCTCTCTTTGCACACAGAGGAAGACATGACCCTAGTGTTCCCATGTGCTTTGACCACCTTTCTACTCACCCTCTGGTCACTGCTCCTGTCATTTCTTACTCATTTACCAACCTGCTTTCAGTCTCTTAATCTTCCAGCAATCAAGTTACTCACATATCTGAGAGTCTGGATACTGAAGGGTTTAATTAGTGAATTTATTCTTCAAGCTTCTTTATTCTCATTATTCTCTCACTTCTGTGACAGTTCCACGGTAAGATCTTTCCAGATCATTATAGGTAAAGAACTCCCTCTACTCAGGAACACTATCACTTTGCCCTATGTTGCCTTTTTAAATCTATGTGGTGTGTGCACACATGTGTGTGCACACTGGCAGTGCCTAACACAGGCACATAGAAGTCAGAAAACAACCTCAGATTATCAATCCTCACCTCCTTCCTCGATTGAGACAGGGTCTCTTAAGTTTGCGGCCGTGTCTACCTGGCTAGCTGGCTGGCAAGCACCTGCCATTCCTGGGTTCTGGCAAATCTAGACTCATGTCCTCTTGCTTATGTGTCAAACACTACTTATTAAGTCATCTCCTTACTCCAGCATTATTTTCTTTATAGCACTTATCACTGTGCAAAGTTATCATATTTGCTTATTTTATTATTTAAAATATTTCATACAATATATGTTAATCCTGTTCTTCCTTCCCTAACTCCTCAGACCCTCCCCATCTCTCTATCCACCCAGCTTCATGTTCTTTCAATCTCAAAAAAACAACAACCAAGAATTAAAAAACAATAAAACAAACAAAAAAAATAAAACGCAAACACATAAACAGACAAACCATGGAGTTCATTCTATGTAGCCAACTACCCCTGGGAATGGAGTCTCTCCTGAAGTGTGGTTGATATACCCAGTATCACTCCATGGGAGAAAAGTGGTTTTCCCTTTCCCAGAAGGATCAGTGCCACTATCTGCTTATTCTTTATATATTTATTTGACTCCCTACCGGTGGATATGGCTGTGCCAACTCCCCACATACACACAGTAGAATACCAAGGTCATAAGGACAAACACTTTCTTCACTATCGTATTTCTAGAACCTAGAACTAAGCCTATTTTCATTTAATGAATGAAAAAGTTACTAAAGCTATCATAGCCTCAAACTGAGAGAACTACCTATATATATTATTATAATGATTGGTGTAGCATATTTAGATAAATGCAATAATTATATACTTATGCTTCTATAGTATGTATTTGTGTAATGTTAAGATATAATTTCTATGATGTTCATTCTGTCAGTTTTATAATAGCCAGCAGTATTACTGGATACCACCTTATACTAAAGCATAGAGCTAGGTATACTGTGCTCATTGCTTTTAGGAATTTTTTTCCTTCTGGGGGCTAGAGATGGCTCTATGGGTAAGAGCACTTGCTGCTCTTCCGAAGGACTGGAGTTTGGTTCCAAGTGCCCATGTCAGGTGGCTCACTTCTCTCCCAGCTCTAGTGCTTCTGACTTCTGCAGGCACTCATGCACATACCCATACATGAACTAACACACATAATTTAAAATAATAAAAAATTAATCTTTAGAAAAAGAAACTTTTCTTTGTTCATTGGGTTTTTTGTTTTGTTTATTTAATCTTTTTTTACAGTCCAGATTTTATCCCCCTCCCAATCCAGCCTCCAACTGTTCTACATCCCATACCTTCCCCCCCCATCTCCACGAGGATGTCCCCAACCCCCACCTCTACCCCACCAGACCTCCCCACTCCCTGGAGCCTCCAGTCTCTTGAGGTTAGGTGCATCTTCTCCGACTGAGTCCAAACCCGGCAGTCCTCTGTTGTATATGTGTTGGGAGCCTCGTATCAGCTGGTGTATGCTGCCTGGTCGGTGGTCCAGTGTTTGAGAGATCTCGGGGGTCCAGGTTAATTGAGACTGCTGGTCCTCCTACAGGATCGCCCTCCTCCTCAGCTTCTTCCAGCTTTTCCCTAATTCAACCACAGGGATCAGCAGCTTCTGTCCATTGGTTGGGTGCAAATACCTGCATCTGACTCTTGGGTGCTGCTTGTTGGGTCTTTCAGGGGGCAGTCATGGTAGGCTGGTCTTTTGTGAGCACACCATAGCCTCAGTAATAGTGTCAGGCCTTGGGACCTCCCCTTGAGCTGGATCCCAATTTGGGCCTATGGCTGGACCCCAGGCTCTTTTCCATTTTTGTCCCTGAAGTTCTTTCAGACAGGAACAATTCTGGGTCAGAGTTTTTGACTGTGGGATGGCAACTCCATCCCTCACTTGATGCCCTGTCTTTCTACTGGAGATGGGCTCTACAAGTTCCCTATCTCCATTATAGGGTTTCTCTGTCTAAGCCCTTGCTGTCCTAGCTAGCTCTGTAGACCAGGCTGGTCTTGAACTCTGCCTCTCAAGTGCTGGGATTAAAGACATGTGTCACCACACTGGGATAGAAGAAACTTTTCTTAATTGATAATAATGACCCAGGTTGCATATGAGAGTATGAAAATATGTGGACTATAAAATCCTATATGATACTCAGGATGCTGAGGCAGGAAGATTGCCATGTGTTCACTTTGAGGCCAGCATGGGCTATATAGTGAAACCTGATGTCTATGGATGAGTGAAATAAGGAGAGTTGGAGCAGTCAGAATCCTGTTTGAATTTCTTCAGAGGTGCTGTTTCTGCTTCCACAAGTACTTCTACTTTTAGTTTAAATATTAACTTGTATGTAACTTCAGCTGTTAGTACAAGTGCCTTCATAGATTGGTGTCCTTTGCTCTTTGTATTCCGGAACATTGTAACTTATTTACTATTTGGTTAGTTTTTTACTGTGTCTTTTTCTCAGAACCCAAGCTTTGAGGTCAGAGATCATATCTATCAGTCCTCCTAGGCACATCTGCAAAAGCTGGTGCAGTACATCCAGACAGCTTTCAGTGAATATCTAGTAATGAAAGAAAGAAGGTAGATTGAAAGGAAAAAGGGATTTAAAAAGAGAGGATCTTTTAAGGATTCAAGAACTAGTTCAAGTAGGCTATGTAATATCTACCCCAGAGCTGCTGCAGAGGAAATAGGAAGAAAAGTACAAAAAGTAACATCTTTTTAAAATGAAGAGTTTGTTAGAGGTGTAGCGAAGAAACCAGTAGAATCAGAGAGTATTCAAACTTTGAGAGAGTATTATTAACTGATACCTGCTGTTTAAGTCAGAGGCAAGCTAACTTATGAGACAGACATAGTTACTTCACATAATTTTTACATTTTATGATACTAAGGAAGTATAAAGCATTAACTCTAGATTTCTTATTGATAAGATGAATGTGTTGTGCTATATAAAGTGGGTGTCTTCATTCTTTTAAACTCCTGTAACAAATGCCAGAGACTAGAACTGTATAAGCATCAGTTACTTCTCACAGTTAGGGACTGGTGAGATCAAGAGACTGGCAGATCCAGTGTCTGTTGGGGAGCCACTAACCTGTTCACAGACGACTGAGCTTCTCACAATAGCAAGCAAGCTCTCTGGAGTCTTTTTTTTTTTTTTTTATAGATACTATCCCCTTAAAATGATCCAATCAACTCCCAAAGTCCCTACCTAGTAGGATTTAAATTCTTAATACCATCACAGCCAGGGGTAGGGTTTCAGCATATAAGCTATAAGAGAATGCATCTGGTCTATAACAGCGGCAAATATCTGATAGTACAAAGGGGACAGAGCAGGCCATCCCTCTGAAAATACCAACATTCATGAACTCCAGCAAAATAGGATTGTTAAGCAGATAGCTGTGAGCACTAAGATAATGAGGCAGTGAGCACTAGAAGCCACTGTAGTAAGTTCAGCCCAACTAATCCCATCAGAATGAATCTATGTTAATAGGATTACTAGATGAGGGCCAACCATAGACTGTGTGAATTTTGTATGTGTGTAAGTTGAAGTAATGTGATCTTAATAGTTTGGTATGTATGATGATGACTAATTGCATACTCATATTCAGAACACAAACACATATAGCAAGAGGCAATATTGCAAAATGGTTCAACTTTGGGTTCTGGGACCTGATTGCTTGGATTTGAATATTGTTTCTGTCACTTAAAGGTTTGTTTTGTTTTGTCTTAGCCAAACTACTTTATCCTTTTAAGTTTTGTTTATTTAGAAGAATAGTAATACTGATTGCACTTGCCTTATAATTATTATGAATACTAAGTGAATTACCACAGAACATGTAGAATAGTATGCCTTAATAAATAGTATGTAATAAATAACCTTAATAAATGAAAGGTATCTTTTTAAGCAGAATGAAAATCTGTAATTACTCTCTTATGTAAACCATTTGACATTTTTGTTCAGAACTTAAATGAAGTTGTAAGAATTTTAATTTAATGATAACCCTAATCTGGAAAAGAATAAACCAGCAAACTGAATAGCAGAAGCCGGCTAACAATAAACCTTAACAAGCTTAAAGATAACCTAGACTTGGCAATATAAAACTTAATAAGTATGAAATCCTCTCTTTAAATTGAGCAATTGATTTTCCTGATTAAAAGAACTTTGCTGGTGGCTGAGTGGGTAGAGGAACTTGCTGCCAAGCCTGGCAACCTAAATTCAGTCTCCTAGAAATCTACATGCATGCACACACACGCACACACACACACACACACACACACAGACACACCACAAACATACACAACACACACTAAATAATTTTTTTAATCTGGAAATTTTAAAGATTGTTAAAAAAGAACTTAGCAAGGAAAAGTTTGAGTTGACTAGCTATTCATAATAACATAAAGTTTCAGAAAATAATTTAATAACAAAGGAAAAAATAGTCCCATTAATGAATTTCGCTGTATTAGAGCATATATTGATGTTCTATTCCAGACTTTGTGGTTTAATAGAAACATCAGTAAACTGAGAAAATAATCCAGGAAAATGACACTTTAACCTGAAAAAGAAAAGTGAAGATATTAAACTGATCTTCAAATACCTGAAAAGATAACTTATAGAATACACGTTGGATTCATTTGGTAAGGCTAATTTGCAAAAACTAGTGTCAGGAAGGCAGGGTTTGCTTCATATAAAGAATGTTATGATGATTTGGGTTCATTAAAGGTAGAATGGTCTAATTGTGAGCACTTACACTCCATAACTTTTAAAATATTTGAGCAGAGGGCAGGTATCTACCCCTCAGGATATCACAGTGGATCTACTATATTGGGTGTGAAATTCCTCTTTTAGGGTATCTTTCAATATTAACATTCTAAAATGGATGAAAAACTAGAATTTACACATGCTGAATTTCATTTTATTTTCTTCACAAACTAATACTGGTCATCTGTATCCTACATTATACAGTTTAGAGTCCAGAGTGATGTCAGTAGCAGTTGAAGTGACGTTAGAAGAGTACTTTGGTTACCAGTTATCATATAGACCTGTCCTATATACACAGCAGTCTCAAGTGCTCTTTCAAAAACTGGCTTACACACGAGTTCAAAAACATACATGCTTTAGTACAAACACTTAGGCAACAAAGGCAGAAGAGGCCACCCAAGTCTGCATTAAGTTTCAGGACAGTCAAAGCTATACAGAGAAACCCTGTCTCAAAACAAATAAACAAAAAAGAAAGGAAGGAAGGAAAGAAGAAAAAGAAATAAAAGGAAGAGGGAGGAAGACAGACAGAGAGACAGACAGGCAGAAGAAAAGAAAAGAAAAGCACTCCTTTGAGAAATTTAGAGTACAGGAAAACTTACTGAGTATGCATAAGACTGACCTTTTAAGTCCTTAAGAAATAAGAAATAAATAAATATAAAATAGTATATAAAGTACCTGTACCAAATTTAGATACACCAAATGCGTTTGCTGACTTGCTTTTATTACAGGCTTTATGACTTCTGTTACCTTTTGATCACTAGAAAGTGATCTTTCACTGCTCTTTCAAAAATTTCCAAAATACACAGCAATGATTAACAACATCTCAATTTCTGCTTAATCATACTTAAGGTTTTAAAATTATAAAAATGCCAGATGATAGCCTAAACAACTATATTTTTAGCATTGGAATCTAAATAATAAAGGATTTTCATGAAAGTTTTTCCTTTAAATATCAACCACATGTAGAATGATTTGTTGATGTACATAGTAACAAATATTATAATATCTTGACAAAAAATATGTTCTTTTAAACTTCTAACAAACCTTAAATACTATGTGGAAGATATTTGAAGACAACTTTGGATAAAGGATAATAATATAGTTGCCTTGTTCTCTTGTTTCTTTAGATAAGTGGCACTAGAAATTATAGATAATTTTGGCAAGAGTTCAAGGGTTAATGTAGCAGATAAATAAAAGGAATTTTCTGTAAATTGAGACCTGCATTATTTCAGTTGTCTTGTCTTTCCTAACCTAACTCATTTAATTTTAAAAAGTAAATACTTAAATTCTTCCTGACAGTGTGCTCAGCTTTTACTATCATTTATTACTTCAATTATACTTGATATCACTTAGAACAATCTGCCATTTGGAAATCTCAGTATAGCCTGGAGCTTAGTATTAGATCTGGCTGCTGTTGTAACATGTACAGCATATGACATTAATGTATCAAAATTAGATTGGATCATCCCTCCTGGTTAAATTTATTTCACATTTCTTTTGTATTCAGTTAACATAAACCTATTAGGGAAGCTGACACATGGGGATGGCTGTATAGGAAGGATATTTTTAAAGTATTTTGATTAAAAAATGAAATTATAGGGCCATGGCTTTTCTAGCTTGTGTAATCTCTTTTTTGCTTTTTAAAAATGACACGAACTTCAAGTCTGCATTTATGTCATTCCTGTATGTTATACACAGGTGTAAGAAGTCTACCTTATAGATTTAACCTAGAAATTACATATATAATAAATAGACCTTTCCCGTGCCCTACCTTAGGACAACCTTGTCTTTCCTTCATCTTCTGAGCTTTCCCAGCCAGTGTGTGCAGTCACCTGGGAGTGATGGAGAGCCAGTGCAAAGCATCTGCCAGACATACACTCACATGTGCTAAGTCTATAGATAAACTAGATGATGAAATTGTATAATAAAGTTGAGGTTTATACAATAATCTACATGAAGAAAACTCAATAATGTACAGTAAATTCATTTTTAAACAAGTTATTAGAAACAGCTTTTAAATTCTCCCTTTCTTACAGTTTTAATTATCATAACAGAACTCTCTCAAGAGTGCCAGAAGCACCTTTGTAAACAGCACAAATATCTAAATAACATTTTTAAGGGCCCAATAAACATCATGACATCTATTTGGAGGATTTTATGTTTCATTGTGGGGGATACCTATAAATTAACTTGCTAGACCAAAAATAATCAACTCTCTCTTGCTCAATAAGTGTTTATAAAATTTATGACTTGCGTGTTTGTTTGTTTATTGTTTGTTTCTCTTCTGGCTACCTTCTCCAGGCCACCTTACTCATTAGAACTGCAGAAAGTAGATACAATAAGAGAAGAATCTCAAATCAGTTTCTTTTCAAACTAACCTTTGAGAATGGAATTGCACTGGTACAGTTGCCAGTTTAAAGGAGTTGTGCTGTCACTCTTCTAAGTTCCTCCTGTCTCTTACTGTGGGAGTTGAAAATGCCTGGTCTTCTTCTGTTGTCCTTGATGACATTGAGTGTTGTTATTTTACGTGTCACTAAAATGATCAGCCATTTGTATGTTCTGTATGGTTTGATGTCACTAGTTGTATAGCTATGCTCACATGGCTTTTATAAAGTGCTATAAACTATTTCCTTGATTTTCCAGTTGAGACATCTAGGAAATGATGAAGTACACATTGTTTGGTCAGAACATACTAGAGACTACAGGAGAGGAATTATTCCTACAGAGTTTGGTGATGTCCTCATTGTAATATATCCAATGAAAAACCACATGTTCAGTATCCAGATCATGAAAAAACCAGAGGTGAGAACTTCTTAGCTTCTGTCTTAGTAACAGATTTGCAATTGTGGGAAAGGGGGAGGAATGCACTCGACAGTAGCTGTGTGGATTGTCTTAAACATAGTGTAGAAGACTAACCCACCTAGAGGGACAGCTAAGCAGTGCCTGAGTGGAAGTTCCTTGTATTTAGCTCAGCTTTTATTAAAGTAAAAAACAATTACAGTTTCCTAAAAGACACAGTTAGAAGCAGGCAGGTATTAACAAGACACAGTTGTATCTCAGCAGGGTTGAGGCAAGATGATTTGCCACAGGTTCAAGAGTAACCCGATCTATTTAGCAAACCCTAGTCCAACCAGTGCTACTTAATGAGATCCTGTCTTAGAACACTAAAAATATTTTTAAAATAGTAAATGAAATGCCTACAAATAATTTCTAACTGATAAAAAGATGTTACCTCTCCTATGGTTGGACAGCTTGGTCATACCACATGATTTTAACAACTATTTCAAAAGCATTTCTTTTTAAGATAATAAAAGTTTGGCATTATGTTCATGTGTTCCTTTTTTTAAGATGAATGCTTTAATAGAAATAGTTTTGACAGTTGATTAAGAATCTTCAGAATTCCTTGACTTGGGTTAAGTTTCCATTTATAAATTTTCCTTGTGGACAAGTTTTTTTGTTGTTGGGTTTGTTTGTTTGTTTGTTTAGTAAACCAGAAGTCAACTTATAACAGAGTTACAGCATAATTTTGTGCAGCCTACAAACTGAGTGCTTTCTTACATTTTTATATTTTTAAAGCTTTTTTTTTTTTTTTAAACAAAATTGAAGTATAATCTGATCACAAAGCCTAAAATACTATCACCCTTGGGTAATTACCTTGCCTTGAATCACGATTTATATCCACCATTTTAAACAGGTCTGTTTTGTTGGGTTTTTTTGGTTTTGGTTTTGGTTTTTTGTTTTTGTTTTTTGTTTTTTGGCTTGGTTTTGTTTTTCCAGTATTGGTGCTTGCACATAACTGGGTTAGCACTCTACCACTAACCTATATATTCACAGCTCTAATGTCAACTGATAGGGTGACAGTTAATTATCAAGGCATAGATTTTGTTTTGTAATTAGCCTAGCTAAATACATTTTAGGTTCTGTGCTTGTGTTAAGTTTTCTTTTTGTCACTGTGACAAAATCCTAGGTAAAACATCTCAAAAGAGAAAAGATGTATTTGTCTCATGATTTCAGTTCATGGTCCTTTGATTCAGGACCTGTGAGTCAAAGATCTTGTTACCCAATCCCTTACCTAGAGCTACCCTTCCAAACATGGTACTGGGAACTGAGTAGTCAACCTGAGTTTTGGGAAGACATTTCATATCCAAACTATTAAGAATAAAGCTCACAAAAATGACCATCTTACTGCCTACCTGTAAAAATGTTTATCTTTTTCTGTTTGCTTAATAGAGGAATTGATTTTGTGTGTGTATACAGTTGAAACTACAAAATTTTGGAAATTGGCAGAGGATATAAATTACTTAGTTATACAAAGCACACAGTCCTTTTGAATGGACACCCTATTGACCTTGGGCATTTTTGTTTGTTGTCCTAGTATGAGTGGTTCATCATGTAGAAAATTGAATTTGAATGATATTTTTACTTGAAATAAACCAAAGAGGAAGCAAAAACACATTTGTGTGAAAAGGATCTTGATTGTTTTTATTATAGTCTTTGTACAGTTTGACTTTAAAATTATGTTCTGATCTCTCTATCAGGTTCCCTTCTTTGGTCCACTTTTTGATGGTGCTATTGTGAATGGAAAAGTTCTGCCCATTATGGTTCGATCCACAGCAATAAATGCTAGCCGTGCTCTGAAATCACTGATTCCGTTGTATCAAAACTTGTATCCTTTTTAACTGTGTGCATCTACTTTACAGAAGGGTGAATGTTTCTTACATATTAGGACTAGAGTTTCTGTTTGTTGATAAGTAGATGGCAGAGCTCCTCCCTAGTGATTGTGATACTTGAGTGGTATGTTTCCTTATAAACTTGTAATCAATATTAATCTTTGACTTAGTTAATTAGGATGCTATTATACTCGAGCTCTGTGCTACTCTGGAGGTGTAGAAATAATCCAAACAATCATTGAAAATAATTCAGTCTCCATGGAAAAACATACTGTTTTTACTACTTCGTTTTAAAAGAGGAGTGTGCAGGGTATATACTAATAAGGGGTGACCAGTCAGCTGGAAGTAGGTGTCCAGCAACATTCATTAGAAAAATGAAAATTGAACCAGTCTTAAATGGTTAATAATGACGTGGGTGAGATTAAAAACCTTCTAAACATGGAACATATGATGTGAGCCCTGAAGGTATGCGAAGATGTGAGGTGCTTAGGAACACGGCTTCTGGAACTAGCCTGTCTGGCCTATGGTGCTGCTCCTTTGGGGCTGCATAGCCCTTGGCATATCCCTGAATGTCGCTGAACTCAGTGTGCCTCCCCATGAAATTAACTTAGTGATGATAACTGCCTCATGGTCTTGGTCATGCCACAGAATCAGGTTTGGTTTTTTTCCTTCCCTTCAGTTTCTAGAATTAAACCCAGGCCTTGCTCATACTAGACAATCACTCTACCACCAGGTCATAATCTTAGCCCAAGTCATAGAATCTTTGAATCTCATCTTTTTTGTCTGTAAAAAGATTCTAATATTGTCTAGGCATTAATGTGAGTGCTAAATGAAGTTTTATGTAATTAATTATATTGCTTATAAATGTTACAATTGATATAAAACATCTCCACCCAAGACTAAGGAATTGCTTAATTGAGTTTTTATATTGGGCTGATTAGCTGCTTGAGGTAAATTCTCAGGCCTACTTTATGATATTTTTAATATTTAATCATATTGAGATAATAGTTGCCACATTAGAGAATATTGTAGGGTGAAAAGAAGTAATTTCAATGAAAATAGTAGAAATGAACACAGTTTTTAAAACAGCAAATCTGAACAGTTCTTACCAACAACGTTGCTTGTAGAATACTTAGAATAAGGGACTGAAGAGATGACTCAGCAGTTGCAATCCTGCACTGCTCTTACAGAGGACCTGAGCTTGGTTCCATATCATACAGTTCACAAGCATCTGTAATTTGAGCTCCATGATGCTTCTAGCCTCTTCAGGAACCTGTACTCATGCACATGGGCTGAGCACATGTACACTTAGCATTTTAAAATAAAAAAATAGAGTGAAAATATTACATAGACCAAACAAACCTCTATACAGTGTAGGAAATTGTTTTTCATACCATTTAAGAGTCCTCAGCTCTCCATATCCAGGGTTCCACATTTGAAAAATTCAACCAGCTGTATGTGAAAAATACTTAGGAAAAAAGGAGACTTCTTTTTCTTATCATTATCCCTTTAACAATATAGTATAACAACTACTAATATGCTACTTATATTACCATAAGTAATGTAGAGATTGATTATATGTAAATACTTTACCATTATACAAAGAGGAGTTGAATGTCCACAGATTTTTATTATCCATGGGGGTTCCTGGAAAAATTCTCCGTATATATCAAGAGAAGTAATAAGAGATATTCCTATCCTTCATTAATCTGAAGAATATATTATCTTTTGCAAAATGCACAAGATGATCTATATCCTATAGAATATTCTATATTCTAATTGTTGAGAAGGAACCAGATGTAGTAGGTGCTCCTACATCCAAAGCTGTAAAGGCAAAGAGAGAGGATCACTTCAGAACAAGAATTCAAGACAAACTGCAGCATAGCATGGCCCTATCTCAAAAGTATAAATGAATGAATAGAGGGAGGAAGGGATGTTACAGGGAAATGACTTCTTTACTTGACTTTTAACATGGCGGTTTATATAATAAATTACAACTGGATACTTATATTTAGAGGTATTAAAGTATAGGAATATATATTTTAATTTTAAGTAACATACTGATTTCAGAAATGTGTCAAATTTTAAAATGTATGTTTTTGACATCAGATTCTCAATGAGGAGAAAATTGTGTATTCTAAAATAAATCAATATGCTTAACATGAATTATAATAGGAATTGAAATAGAAGTTGGTTTTGAAAACCACCAGAATTAATACTTTAATCCTCATCAAAGAAATAAAAAGGTGAAATATAATAAACTCAATTGTATTTATATAATTATACTGCTGGGTCAGTTATCTTATGCACCATAATAGTGCCTACTAAGATTCCACAGCATAAATTGTGCTATTTATGATCATTAAATGGAGTTTAAATTTTATCCTAGGAATATCTTCTGTATCTATGAGTCTAATGTTGTTCAGAAAATGAGGACAGTATTGATTGTCATATGCTGCCCAAATCGATCATGCTAGCAACCAGAATTACAGTAATCTGTCAGTATTGATGACTGCCTTTCATGCTTTGAAACCTCTCCCTCACTTCACTTGTTGTTTCTTACATTACTTGCACTTGAAAAGCATTTTCATGCAACCTCTGATTTTGTCAGCTAGGTACTTTTGTCTCTTAAGCTCAATTTGTTGGTTTGATCATGCAATTAGAATTGAATTGCCACACTCGGGAGGCAGCCGACTCTGGGTAGCCGTTGAGCCAAAGCAGTGTTGGGGTTTGATCTTAGGCCATCGTTTCATTAGCTACTAGAAAGAGTTCCAGCTTGTTTGGTTGCTTAGTTTGGGGTTTTACAATGGAAATAAAAGCTTTTATGTCATGGTCTTCTAAAGCTTTTAAGTCATAGTCTTGCCAGTTTTAACTCTATTCTTTAAGTAAAAGTTTGTTTGATCCTTAAGGAAGTTTCACTCTGCCTTGAAAGGCACATGTGTTTAGTATATATAATGCTGTCATTGTTCGTGATCTTTCTGTTTTAGAGTGAGATTTACATGTAAGAATTTTCAGAATTTGTAGTACATAATCACATTAATAAATCCAGAGAAACAAAACTTGTAAGATGATGTAAGTCATCCTCTGTATCCATGGAGATTAGATCCTGAGGACAGAGAATCTACAAATGGTTCAGTCCTTTCTACTGACTGGTACATTTTTATGTAACCCACACAAAGTTCCTTCGTTAATCATCTTTAGATTGCTTATGATAACTAATACAATGTAAATGTTACATAAATAATAAGAAAGTTGTACTTTAAGGAATTGGCTTCCCCAGCTGTAGGGATCTGTAGACCTAGGAAGAGCTGACGTTGCTGTCAGTAAGGCAACTAGCAGTAGAATCCTTTCTTTCTCAAGTGACCTTGAGAAGGTTTTTCTCAAAAGCCTTTGACTGGATGAGGCCCCCCTGTGGAATGTGGGTAATGGACTTTACTCAGGTCTACTAATTTAAGTAGTAATCACATCTAGACAGAAATAAGAACAACTAGACTGGTGTTCAACCAAACAGTGTGTCCTTGACCCAGCTAAGTTGACACATAGTATTCATGGACTTATTCTGATTGTTTTACATCTTAATTATTTCTCTTATATAACTTGATAAAAGTATACAAACCATAAATGTTTGTTGACATATGATGAAGTATTATACTTATTAAGAAGTCAAAAATATATCTGTAGTTTTTTTCTTTTTTAAGATATATTTACTAGGGTATCAAGATGGCCAGGTCTGTGGTACCAGACTGAAGACTCAAGTATATTTATTGAAAGCCAGGACTAGTGGCACATACCTATAAGTTCCAACATGGGGGTAACTGAGACAGGAGGAGTGTGAGTGTAAAGCCACCTGGGCAATAATAGCAAGACTCTATCTCAAAAGAAAAAAGATATATGTGAATGTGTGTATGTTTGTGTATGTACATATATACACACATCAAACTATGCCCATATATGTGTATACGCACATCATTTACACTATATTAGCAAAGATTTTGAATTAATGCAAACATTCAGGTGGTACTTATCCTTATAAAGGTAATATTTAATAAGGAAGAATATGGATAGTAATGATTATAATGCAAGTAGGGTTACAAACAAATTGGTATGAGAGTTCCATGGAGGAAGAAATTCAGAATAAAATCAGAAAAAAATATGTAGAAAACCTGGGTCTAAATGGATAGGATTTGAGTACCTAGAATGTGACAGGTATGCTGTAATTCTTTTGTTGTTGTTGTTTTTGTTTTTTGAGACAGGGTCTCTCTGTGTAGCCCTGACTTCCTGGGAACTCGCTGGGTAGATCAGGCCTAGTCTCAAACTCAAAGGAATTCATCTGCCTCTGTCTCTCAAGTGCTAAGATTAATGACATGTGCCATCAGGCCCAGCCAGAACTACAATTCTTGTGATTTATAGCCAGGGCTTTATATGTATCTATATATAATATATGTGATATTCTGAGATACACAGTATAAGGAATACTGTATAGTTAAATGACATGTTTAAAGAATACTTTATGCCTAGACTTAATATGCTTTCCTACCACAACCAATATTATTTGTTTTTTTCTCAATCTGTTTAGATTGACTTTTTCTTAAATGCCAAAATTAGCTTTGTTTATCTGTATCAGGGAGATTACTAAATTCAATGATAATTCTTCAATTAGTCGCAGTTTGTTAGCCCTGCACTTGTACTGCTCAGATGGAAAGGACCTGTTGCACAAGTGTGAGAGCCAAAGCTAAATGAATGGTAATTGATTGGCTCCACTAATGCAGGTCCCTTCATTATGGTAGGACATTGTAAAGCTCCTTAGGGGGGTCCCATCAATACTGCTGCCATTTCGTGTTAAAAGAAAATGAGTTTCTTGAAAAACTACCTAATTTTATGTATTTACTGTCCTTTGTAAAGCATTTTCTTAGAAGATAGCATCAATAAATATGGACTATCCTTAATTTAATCTCTAAGAAGGAGATAATTATAGTACCAAACTCAAGATTAGTGTAAGGATTATTAAAACTATCCACTGAAGCACTAGGCATCCTGCCTGTCCTCTCTAGCAGCAGCTCAGAAAACTGGAGCTGTGTGGGAGCTAATGACGTTATTACTGTCTAAAACCCAAACCTGGGCGTGCTGAAGGCTTACAATGGTTCTCTGCCTGCTGCAGCAGATGGACCTTTGGTTGGTCACCTGTAAACTGTTCTTTTTATCTTGCCCTCCCAGACTTATAGTTCTTACTATAGCTCTGTCAAAGATGCCTCATACTTCAACCCCATATTTGTTCAGCTAACCTAAATTCATCTTCTATAAATGTTCATTTTTTTTAAAGCTCCAAGAATATGTACCTCTGCTACTTTCTACCTAATATACTCTTTCATTATGACCTAAATGCTACATCTTGTAGGGAGCAAAAAATTAAAATTAAAATAATTTCTCCATTAAGCAAACTTATTGCTCATAATGCCTGAAAACATTTTGCTATAGTGCTTATGTATTTGTACGCTTATTTGTAAGTTTTACTTTCCTCCTGATTTCACTGACTTAGCACAATGTCTGGCCTATGGTAAATGGGCAGTAGCATACCATAATAGAACAAAGGCTATCAATAGTGGATGGATTCCTATTTTTTTTCAGCAGAAAAATTTTACTCATTATACTCTAAAATTCACATGTGTTCTTTTGCCTATGTTTTTAAACATTTATTTCTATTTTTACAAGAACATGCATGCATGTGTGCATCTGTGTATCCCCCCCCCCGTGTGTGTGTGTGTGTGTGTGTGTGTGTGTGTGTGTGTGTGTGTGTGTGTGTACATATATGAATGTGGAGGCATCAGGTCTCCCTGGAACTGAAGTACAGGTGGTTGTGAGCCTTCTACTATGGGTGCTGGAAAGATCCTCTACAAGAAGAACACGTTCTTAACTACTAAGCCATCTCTCTAGCCTATTATCTATGTTTTGAGTTTATTATTAGCTTATTTTTTAAAAAGTTAAAAAAACTTTTTATGTGTAACTTATAGTTTTAAATTTATATTAAACTAGGTTGCATGGGGCTAGGAAAGATGGCTCAGAGGTCAAGCACTTGAAAAGAAACTGAGTTCAGTTTCTAGCACCCATGAGGAAGATCATAACTATCTGTAACACCAGCTTCACAGGATCCAGTACCTTCTTCTGAACTCCACTGACACAAGGCACATGCATGGTATATATACATGCATGCAAGAAAAATACTCATACATACAAAATAAAATAAATCTTTAAAAACATTATAACTTGGCTGCCAATCTGTAGAGTATATCGGATGGGTGAAATGAGGAAGTCTAGAACCAGAAGAAATTGCCTTTGGCACACAAAAAAAACAACAGCGTACACATGGAAAGGGTCAATTTTGTTTGATTGGCTTTTGTTTTTTGAGAAAGGGCCCTACTATGTAGCCCTGGCTGGCCTAGTATTTACTGTGTAGACCAGGCAGGCCTTGCATTTACAGAGGTCTGGTTGCCTCTGCCTCCTGAGTACTAGGATTAAAGTTGTGCACCACCATGTCCAGGAGTTTGTATTTTGACCGTTAGTTTAGTGTATTTTTATTGGTGAACATTATATTTAGTGAGGATCATATATTTTCACAAATGAATGATAAAAGATAAGTACAAAGAGTATCTTTTAGGGAGGAAAGTAAGCCAAGACATGTCTGACTTGATGGCAATGGCAGATGTTGGTGTCCCCTCCAAGATGATTTTGTGCAGTTAGTTCCAAATGCTCACACAGCCTTACTAAAGGCAAGAAAGGTTAGAGTCAGGTGAGCAGCAGAGGGAGCTTTTGTACTCTGGGTTCTGGGGAACTAGCCCTTCAGCTTACTGCTGGAACATTTGTACCAGTACATTGGTCCCATTAGCAATTCCAAAGGAGCCTCCCTATGTGATGGCATATTTCATACTTTCTGGATCACTGTTTTGAACTTAATGGACAAATTGGTTAGCAGGTAAATATATAGAAATATGAAAAGAAAATCTTTTGTGTCCTTGCAGCCATTGTTGATAGTAATTGTTGTGTGAGGACTTCTCCAAGAGTTAAAATATTCTTATTGGCCTGCCTGTACCTAATGGAATAGTTAAAACTGGCAAGACCATGACTTAAAAGCTTTAGAAGACCATGACATAAAAGCTTTTATTTCCATTGTAAAACCCCAAACTAAGCAACCAAACAAACTGGAACTCTTTCTAGTAGCTAATGAAACGATAGCCTAAGATCAAACCCCAACGCTGCTTTGGCTCAACGGCTACCCAGTATTTACATCTTCTTGTGTGTTAAAGACATGGGTATTACTTTCAAGAAATTTTCTGTATACTTACGTGTCCCGTTGACCTGGATTTTGTTGACAACCCTAATAGTGTCTCTGCAAGCAAAGCAGTTCTTTAAACAGGGCCCCAGGACATGTGTTGCACTAATATAGTGACACTAATATATTCCCTATCCTACTGTGGGGCTTGTTTATTTGTTTTTGTTTTGTTTTGTTTTCCATTTTAGCTCTTCCTTTGATTGGGTGGAAACCTTGTCAATGATACCACTAATTATCTAGTAGATTCTTCTCAGTCATTGTAGTAATCTTTTATCACACATTTTTTTAAGTTATTGTTGGTTTGGAAATAGCATATCCAACTTATACTTTCAACAAGAAAAAATAAATAAAAGCAACCAAATATAGTGGCAAACACCAATAGAAACAACTACTTGAAAAGCTGAGGCGGGAGGATCACAAGCTTTAGACCAGACTAGAATACATAGTCAGTTCACTATGTCTCCAAGTTTAAAAACCAAAAGTTTTTTTAAGGGGTCTATAACTTGATGCAAGAACACTTGCCTAGCATATATAATTCTCTATATAATGAAAAGAGATTGAGGGAGGAAAAAGAGGAAAGGGGAACCCAAAAATAAAAAACAAGGAAATAAATGTGAAACTCTATGGTGTATAATAAATATGTGGTGGGAACAGAGGAAGTCCTGTGGAATTGAATCAGTAATCTAAAAGTGCCAAATTCTCATTCTCAAATACTTTCTCTCTCCCCTCCTCCCCACCCTGGCTTCTGTCTGTCTGTCTCTCTCTTTCTCTGTCTGTTTGACTGACTGTCTATCAGGACAAGGATATAGTTCTGGCTAAGCTGTATAGACCACACTGGGCTTGAACTCTCAGAGATCCACCTGCCTCTGCCTCCCATGTGCTGGGATTAAAGGCGTGGATCACTACACCTGGTGGTAACATCATCTCTTGATGTTCTCTTGAGGTAATCTTTTATTAGGGTTTCACTTGATAGTCATAATTTTACTATATTTACACTGCAGGAACTCACAAAAATGGCTTTAGTTACATGGAAAACTTTATTTTTTAACAATGGTGTTATAATCTGGAATGTAGGTTTTCTTCTCTACCAAGACCTGACATTAACTGTATTACTAAGGAATTTCAGGTCATTCACTTACATATTTGTTGACTCCATTCAATCTAGGAGACACTGTCTGATCAAAGCTAGAATTTTAAAAGTCACTGCTTCCTCCAGGTATGGCTATGGTGGTGCACATCTTTAATTCCAGCACTAAGGAGGCAGAGGCAAGTGGAGAATCTCTGAGTTCAAGGCCATTCTGATCTACATATGGAGTTCTAGTACAGCCAGAGCTATATAGTAAGACTTTGTTACACACACACACACACACACACACACACACACACACACACAATGTTGCCACATTTGAGGGGCATACAGTGGTGTGGGAGAGAAGAGCCATATGAGCTAGATTAGTGAACTGCACGCTGAGAACCCAGCACAGAGTGAGATAGTGATGGTGACTGTGAGTGAGAAAAGGTAGTGTTGGGGTGGAGAGCATTAGGATTGGCTTTCCCAAAGATCTCTGTTCTGCAGATTACTTCAGAGATATACAGAACTTTATGAGACAGTGAAGACTAAAGTGTTTGCGGGTAGGAAAGGGACATGGTTAACATATGAAGTGTAATGTTATCAAACAATGCAAGTTAGGACCAGGGATCAGTGGGTAAAACAACCCGAGTTCACCCCCTGAACCCACATACAAAGCCAGGTATAGTGCATACATCTGTATTCCCAGCGCTGCTGTTGATAAAAGATGGAGGCAGGAAAATTGGTCAGAAGCTTGCAAGCTTCAGCAGTTCAGATGCTGAAATGAAAGACCCTACCCCAAAACAAAGTGGAAAAAAGAATCAACTCCCCCAAAGAGTTGTTCTCTGACTTCCTGCTGAAATACAGGGTGTCCATTCTCCCTCTGCCACATAAGGACATAAATTCAACTTTTTTTTGATACTTTATTTACATTTCAAATGTTTTCCCCTTTCCAGATCTCCCCTTTGGAAACCCCCTATCCCACCCCCACCCCCCGCCTCTATGAGGGTGCTCACCCACCCACCCACCCACTCCCGTTTTCCCTCCCTGGCATTCCCCTATACTGGGGCATCTAACACTCTCAAACCCAAAGGGTCTCTCCTCCCACTGATGGTCAACAAGGCCCTCCTCTGTCACATATGTGACCAGTACCATGGGTCCCTCCAGGTGCATTCTTTGGTTGGTGGTCCAGTCTCTGGGAGCACC
>CM052705.1:62618790-62632724 GCA_028551405.1 Uromys caudimaculatus | reverse complement strand
TGACAATCCCTTCCATTGTTGTATGCCTTTTGTCTGATGATTAATTGAGGAACTACACTTTAAATTAATCATTTTTCATTCCTTGGTAAAGCCTTTCCAATGCATGTTTTATTAACTATCATTTTCATAAATTTCAATTTTTGTATAATTTATCAAGCAATTATTGTCAGACTAGTAACAGTAATAGCTTGTATCTTTTCTTAGTGAGACTGAGAAGGTATCTGTAAATGTTTGGTAACATTTACACATATTTGTCATTTTTTTGTTTTGATACTTTATTTACATTTCCCATGTTTCCCCTTTTCTAGATCTCCTGTTTGGAAACCCCCTATCCCCTCCTCCTCCCCCGCCTCTATGAGGGTACATATTTGTCATTTTTAAAGAGCATTTGAGATTTTATATTTCCTATAGTAGACTTTTTGTAGGGCTGAGAGTCAGACTCAGTGTGTGCACTATACAAACACTCCACTTCTGAGCAAGCTGTACCTCAGCGCTTCTGGTTTTGAGACAAGGTTTTTATCACAGGTTTACTGTGTACCCATAGGCTGGCCTTGAACTCAAAGTCTGCTTCTGTCTCCCAAGTTATTGGGATTACAGTTTGTGCCCCAACACTTGATTTAGACTACATTCTTACATAACAGTCTTGCTGTTTTTATATATTAATGCTTTTATATATTAGTGGCAAGTTAAGTGTTTATAGCCTATTTTTTGTGGAGGGTTCCTATTCTTATATGTTGGCTTCATGACAAAAAAAAAAAAAAAAAAAAAAAAGTATTCCACTATCTTACCTGTTTTTGTCAAATCTGGTGTGACAGTATGGTACACAAATGCCAATCTAGACAGTTGGGTCATATCACAGTGTGCCAGAGGGAAGATAGAAAGCTCCATTAGGATCTGGACATACTGTTTCTAAAACACCCAAACATGATGTTGGTCTGCTTCCATCCTTCCCTTCTCACCAGTGCTGGCTGAAACTGGATTTTCTTCCCCATGTTAAAAACCTGTGTCTGTGGGTGATAAGGATAAACTGATTTATATTCATATTATTTATCACACTTATGTTCAAGTTGCATTCTAGTCTTCATCTAATATAAAAACAACTGTAGATTCAGATGGCATTTGGGTGATTCAGAAAGCAAATAGACTATAAAGCAGAAATAAGCCTAACTTGTTAGCCTGTTTGACATAGAAACTAAAGTGCTTTTAATCCTTCTCATTTTACTAAAGAGATTTTAATACTGAATTTTTAATAACTCTACAATTAACTAAAAATGAAAACATGGGTCAGAACGTTCCCCGTTTTCTGCTAAATCTGTTCTCTCAAACACTACACTATTTAGACCGTCACTTTTGCTTGCCAGACCACTGTTGCCATCCATCTGTCCATGTCAGTTGTAAAGAAGGTTCGGCTTTTAGTGAAGCTGTGCATTTCACATAAGGTATGTGAAGTGGAATTTCACAAGGGACAGGATGGGTCCTGATTCCTAGTGATAAACCTTTGGGGCCATCAGGGTTGGCATATGGTCCAGCATGATATGAAGGCTTGGGTCCCTGGCTTCACTTCTTTGGCGTGAAGCTGATAAAACCTGGCTCTTGAGTATTATTTCACTGGACACCAATCATGGGCAGCAGGAACTGCCCATTTAACTCTCTGTGGGAAGGAAGCCCAGAGAGCATTCACAATGGTACTATTGTCAAGTTGCAAACTGCTCTGAACAGCTTGACAGCTAGGGAGGAGGGGAAGGGGTTGCTTTACTAATTGCTGCCCAGAGAAGAGAAGGAGCAAAAACAGCCGCTGTAGAACTGATGCTTCCACATTGACTTACTCTCTTGATAGGAGTGTTGGCTTTTCTTTAGCACATAGCTACTATCAAAAAGAAAGCAAATGAATATAGATTTAAGCCGCCACCTGTAGTGCTCCCTTGTTAACATCTGTCCTCAGCCCACCAGCTTACACTACAGCAATAGCAGTTTTATTTCATAATATTTCTATGTTTATATGAAAATAATGTATTCTTATATGCATAGACATTTTTAATGAGAAATTACTCTAAACCACTACAGATCACATATCAGATAAAAATAAATCTGGTTTTGTTTACTTTACACCTTGCCTTTTTGGAATTTCCAGATATCTGAGTGTATAACATAGCATATATATGGTATATTATTATAGAAATGTACAGTTACAGGTGCTAAAATAAGCGATATAGCACATCTTAAGGTTACTTCCTACATTTACAACTTTTAAAATAGCTAATGAGTGTTTTAATCATGTACCCTTGCCTCCATGAATTCTGTCTAGTTTGAGTATCGTTAACAATGGGCAGGCTGTTTACTTTTTATGAAGTCTACCCTGTTGTTTGTATAAGCGCTCCTTGAGCTGTTCTGTTTTCTTCTGCAACTCTTCCCACCAGCCATTGATCACTGTGAAGCAAACAAACAGTGATCTACTTTTTTTCTTTTTTAAGTTAAAGCTTATTTTAAGCTCCAAGAATTCTGACCCCATAGTATATTTCCACAGATGATTATTTTCCCAGCTAAAATTAAATTGACCAAGTTATATTTGATGTTATGATTTATGTAGCTGTCCTTGTATAAGAGCAGGAAGAGGTATTTTAGGACAACTTTTTACTGTAATTTCTTATGTAATTGTGATGTTCCTACTAAAGTTGGAGAAAGTCTAGTGCATGTTTTATAAAATTAGTAAATCTGTAAAATTTACTAGAATCCCCCCTCCTTGTATCCCCTTAAGTGATTTAGTAAATGGCACCAGTGCAGTATTTCAAAAACAGTAAGTCACTGAATGCTCATTCTCCCTTCTACTGCAGAATACATTACATTTAAAGTCAAGATTAATGGGCAGATTTGGATGTTAAAGCCCAGTATCCCAGGCTGTCATTCCCTGGGGGCACATAGTGCATTAGTTTAAGCCAATATACTGCTTATCATAGATTCTGTGACCATATTTGAAATGGCAATTTGCTATGCTTTGTTAATAGTTGCTATGATAATAAAATCACTTTACTGTATGCCCAACAATTACAGCATTTAAAATCTTAATTATATTAGTACACATTTTAATAGAGATAAAACTTAAGTAATTGTATACTGTAAAATCTCACTTTAGAGTTTGGGAAGATTTTTGGTTTGGGGGTGTTTTTCACTTTTGTTTTCTTTGTGTGTCTGTGTATATGTGTCTATTTGTGTGTTAGTTATTTATTCCTTCTTGCAATAATCTGACAAGATTTGAGCTTAGTATTTAACTGAAACTCCTACATCAATTTCCTCTATTTTGATGTACTGAAAATTTTGTTCCCAAAAGAAACAACACAAAGAGACTATTTCTAGTACCTCGCAGTAGTTTTAAGCTTACTCCAATACTAGTAATTTTGGAGCAGTTCTTTACTCAATAGGAAAGTTTCATCATTAAAAGTTAATGATAATTCTCTTAAGTAGATCTTAACAAGAATAGGTACAAATTTTTTATTTCATTAAAATTGAAATTCAAATAGCATAGTTTTTCTTTTAAATATTTTGTTTCATGAACCTTTTGTGAAGGTAGGAGAGAGAGATATAAGTATTTGATAGTCATGCTAGTGACTTTGGAAATCACCAATGATTATTAGATTATTAAATCAGGAGGTATTTCAGAGACTTTGGATGAGTTTGAATTTTTAAGCTTGTTTATTTGAGGCTAATCTTTCTTAATGTATATTTACATGAACATTGGTAAAAATGAGCTTATCAACTCTTCTGATGTTTTCATTTAATAGTTGGCTTAATTATATATGGTAAAAATTTGTTCCACTCCAGCTTTCAGTAATGGGGCTATCCTCACACTGCCTTAGCACCTGCTATGGATTTTGAGTCATCTGGCAGCCATGGGACTCCGATAAAGAAGTACCAGGTGTCCTGCCTATCTCTAATTGAGATGCAGTGAAAACAATACAGACTTGGCAGTATGGTTCGAAGGATGGATTAAAGCCCAGCTTTGTCTGCTCTGACAAATCGCAGCTTTTCCTAAATGGTGTAGATAGTGTCAGCTACTAAAGAATTTCATTAATTTAAGACATCATAAAAACAGACAGTTGATCATAACCTGTTGCAGACTTTCTGAGAAGGCCTTCTGCTAGTCAGATACAATTAAACAAAATGATATTTAGGAGAATTTGTCTTTGCTGCAAATGAACTAGACTGCAAGTTTCTTGAAGGATTTAGCTACAGTAGAAAAGAAATAGACTTTCCCCTGCAAAATCATTAGTTTACCAAACGTTGCTTTGTAATGTAAACAATAGTTTACATTCATTTCATAAAGTTCATAGGATACTTTAGTTTCCCTATATATTTCAGTCTCACATGATACTTTACTACTAATAGTAGTATGAGATCCTTGAAATGTATTTGTAAAGTATATCTCTGAATACTGTATATCTCAATAAAATTCATCTTCTTCATTATTCAAGGCTACTCAATGATTTTGCCTTGCAGTATATAAAGGTATTTCCTGGCCTTCAAAACTAAAATGTTAAATATCATTTGAATTCTTTTCTCATTTTTAAAAGATAAATAAGGATTTTTTTCTACTATGGCATATATATTAAAAATACAATAATTATGATGTAGTGATATAAACATATTTTCCAAAACTTTCCAGCCTTAAAATTTGGGCTAATGTTCGTTGTCTCGACCAGCTTTGGGATGACATGCCTCATAGCCTTTTTTTTTTTTTTTTTTTTTTAATTCTCCACAAAGCATGCAGACCAATAAAATTAGATATAAAGGATAGTGAAGTATTAGCTAAAAGACCAAGTTTCTGGTCCCAGTTTGTACAAATTACAGTACTCCTCCTCCAGGCAAGGCTTATTACTGACTAAACGTTTTTCTGGTTCGGGTTGGAGAGGGGGACATAATCAGGCATGTGACATGTGCCTGAATCTCAAACACTTGGAGGCTGAGGTAGGATGATGGTGAGTTTCAGGCTAGCCTGAGCTCCAAAACAAGATCAAAAGCAACAACAAAAACAGGTAGCTCCTGAGTTTATTTTGGTTCAACTTCCTGTTGTTTCCTTGTGTAGGAACCAGCATCTCTGACAAATGCTGCATTTGGGTTTCTGATCATCTGAACCGTCTACTTTCTTCCTGTATTAGTGCTGTAGTTTGCCCCTTCTACCCATCCACATGATAATGGAGGTAGACAACCATGTTCTAACTGGGATAGTCAATATTGCTTGCTGTACTAAATAGTATTTTAAACTTATTTTTACATGCAGTATTTTTTTTTTAATTTTTTCCATTTTTGTACTTTATTTTTTCTGGGTTTTTGGTTTGTTTTTTTAAATTATTTTATTTATTTTATGTATGAGTACACTGTAGCTGTCTTCAGACACACCAGAAGAGGGCATCAGATCCCATTACAGATGGTCGTGAGCCACCATGTGGTTGCTGGGAATTGAACTCAGGACCTCTGGAAGAGCAGTCAGTGCTCTTAACCACTGAGCCATCTCTCCAGCCCCTACATGCAGTATTTTTATTGGGAGGTAACCCCATTATAAGTTGAAGATCATCTTTATCTAAATGGTTTTCAAGTTTTTTTTTTTTTTCCATCAGAGAGAGAGAGACAGAGGAGAAGGGGGGAGAGGGAGGGAAGGAGGGGGAGAGAGAGAGAGAGAGAGAGAGAGAGAGAGAATATATTAAAATTGGTATTGGTACTTTTCCCATCCTTGTCTCTATAGAATCTCTTTGCTGATGCTAATTCTATTAAACTGTCTTCTCTTAAATAGTCTCTAAGAGGGTTAGGAACTCACACTGACTGTCCCAGAACTTGGGAGATGGAGTCAGGAAAATGAGGAGTTCAAGATCATCCTTGGCTGCACAGTGAGTTTTAGGCCCCTCTGGACTACTTAAAGCCCTGTCTAAAGAAACAGAGGAAAGGAGAGAAGGAATCCTCTCTGTCCCCAACTCCGATGACACTTCAGTGTTGCTGCTACACTTTGTAGACTGGAGGCTCTGTGGGTGTTTTGCTGTGTTTTAGTTGTTCATTTGGTGATTATGCGGGTGGAGAGACTGATGTCATAGGAGCAGAGGCAGAGGCCATGTATTTTTATCATTGTAGTTTCACTACCTAGAACGACTTGCAAAGCTAATTACAAATAGCATTGACCAGTTGGTTCTGATAATTTTAGTGCTCAATTTACAGCCACTTAAATTACAACTCAAAGTACAATTTAAATAACACTATCCAATACAAATGTTCATTCAGTAGTCAAAATTTCAAACTAATTGTTTCTGTCAGAATTCTCCCTGTGATAGTATTCTTGGAATCTTGATTACAGAGAAGAGACAAGAAACTTTTAATCCCCAAAGCTATAGAAAAATCACAGGCTGAGTGGAGAACACATGCTTCCTAAGGGAGCCAGCATTTCCTGAGTAGGCTTTACACCCTCCCTAAAACTGCCATTGATAACAAATTCCAAAACTTCAGGCGTACTTTAAAAGAAACCATCTTTAGAGTGAGGGATTTTTTTCCCCTGTATTTAGGAGATAAGTCAATAAACTTAAGAGAAAATAAGTAATAGTAAAAAAACCCTTTAATACTTGTTTACAATTATGATTTTCATAACACTTATTAATTATGCTTTATTCTTATGTGTTATATACTTAAAGTGTATATCCATTTCTTTTAGTCTAATCATAAATTACATGCAGGCTGGAGAGATGGCTCAGTGGTTAAGAGCACCGACTGCTCTTCCAGAGGTCCTGAGTTCAATTCCCAGCAACCACATGGTGGCTCACAACCATCTGTAACGGGATCTGATGCCCTCTTCTGGTGTGTCTGAAACAGTGACAGTGTACTCATATAAGTAAATAAATCTTAAAATAAATAAATTACGTGCTAGCTAAATATACAACCTACTGAATTGTGCCTTGGGATCAGTGGTCACAAAAATAAAAATGAGGCTGGGCACAGTGGTGCACACCTTTAATCCAGGCACTTGAGAGGCAGACACAGGTAGGTCTGGGGGTTGAAGGCCAGCCTGACCTACACAGCAAGTTCTAGGACAGCCAGAGATATGTAATAGAGAAACACTGTCTCAAAAAATAAAATAAAATAAAATAAAATAAAATAAAATAAAATAAAAAGTGAAAGTATTCTTGTTTCTCATGGTAAAAGCAGTTTAAAATTACAGAATTAAGAAAATTTGTGGAGACTTAAGGTTGTAACTTCAAGACCAAATCTCCCTTTTAGTCTAGTCTCCTTGCAGCTTAATAAAATGAAAATATTTACTGCTTAATCTTTTCTTCATGTTCAATTTTCTGATGTCAGAATAAACCAAAAAGCCCTCTGTACAGACCACAATAAGAAACATTATTACAGAGTCCTGACACATGAGTATAGGTATAGTTTGGATTGGTTGGGTGCTCACATTGTAGCCCAGACTAGCCTAGAATTTAAGACCCTCTTGCCTCAGCTTTCTAGGTCCTGAGATTGCAGATATGTGTGAGCATATCTGGCCACAAAGGTATATTTTCTACCTCAGCGTTGAAAACATTCCTTAGAGCAGGGCATGGTGGAGTGTACCTGTAGTTCCAGAAGATCAATTCCTGTGCTCAGTGTTAGCTCAGACAGGACACAAACAGAGAGGGAAAGAAAGAACAAAAAATGCAAAAATAGCACCTACCATCTACAAAGATGTGCACCAAACCGTAAACTAGACAAAAATAATATATTAGTTATGTTGGCTATATTGGTTCTGTTGGTTACATTGCTGAGAGGGGAGCAGAATTTGTCCAGAAGAGTAAATGAAGAGTTACTTTGAGATTTACAATTTCTAAAAACTCATTAAAGCTATTTGTCCAGTTATAGTCCTTACATTTGGATATATTGCAAAGTCATTGTCCTTCATAAAAGTATTGGGCATACTTGTAAATAAATCTTAAGTTCAAAAGTGTGGCAGAGGATGGCCTCAATGGCCATCAGGGAGAGAGGAGAGGCCCTTGGGCCTGAGGATGTTAGAGGCCCCAGTAAAGGGGACTGTCAAGGTGGAATAGGGGGAAGGGTGGGCGGGTGGGTGGGAGGTGGAATACCCTCATAGAGGCGGGTTGGGGAGGGGATAGGGGGTTTCCAAAGAGGAGACCCAGAAAAGGGGAAACATTGGAAATGTAAATAAAGTATCAAAAATAATAATAATAATAAAAAAGTGTGTGACAGCATTTGTACCTCTGTAGCAAGGAAAACAGATAATTCTCAGCACATATATAGGGGCCCTTTGGACTATAGTGTGTTTATATTCTTTAAAGTCTTATATTCCTAAAGGGAATTGGAGCAGATGGTGAGGTCCCTATAAACTGTAGAAAGGAGAATTCATACTTATCTTTCTAGGGCCAGGGCAAAACTGGGATCACTTTCTTAACAGCCTGTCTTGAAATTTAAAATTAAAAGCAATTACTCAAAAGGTCTACTAATGTAAACCTAATGAAGTTCAGCTTAGCTTTAAACTATTTCTTTGTGACAGAGCATGTGTAGTGCCCTTCATTATTCTCAGAATTGTAATATCCCTTCCCCTTTTCTGCTTTGTAGAAAATATAAGGACAGAGGATTAGTGGGTAATTATATTGCTATGATTACAGCACCTGTGTGGGTGGGGAGGGGAGGGGTGTGTGTGTGTATCTGTCTGCCTGCCTGCCTGTCTGTCTGTGTGAGTGAGTGAATGGGGGTGTGTATCTGTGTGAATGTGTGGGGGGGGGGGTACAGGTAAGTGTGTGTTTGATAGGTCATTTCTGTATTAAAGATTCCTACCAGCTAAAATTTTTAAGCTAATTTTACCTCGAAATGTCTTTAAATTTACAACAAACACTTCTGTGAATTCAACTGAGATCTGCACTTTAAATTAAATTTTAGTTCTGAATATTTATATAAGTTCTCCTTTTATCATCTTACTCATTCCAGCATCTGAATTTTAATGCTGTTGACAGCACTCACTCCTAGTAGGACTATAAATTGAGTTGTTTTCTTTTTGCTACCCATTGAGTTTGTGTATCCTGCTCAATTTTAAGGTACCAATAACTCTTCCCTAGAGAGCTGCCTCTTTAAGAGTCTGACCTTCTATGAAGAGGTACAGGCTTTAGCTACTTTAGCTTCCAGTTACAACTGCAGACACTAAGGCTACTCTGTTTTGCTGTGGACCCAGGACTAGTGGAAGTCTGTCACATCTCCTAATTATGTTTGGAGGTACTGTATGTGCTGTGGATTGAGTTGGTTTGTCATTATATTATTTAATTTGACTACAATCAACTTGAAGAAACTATAAAGAACATTTACATTTAGAAGGTGGGTTACTTTAGGCTATAAGTATTCATCAAGCTAACAGTACTTTCTAAAGCTAACCCACAAAAAAGAAAAGTTGAGGTGTTAGCCTGTGCTAACGTAGCCTCAGCTTCCCATTTAAGAACTTACTCTTTCACCTAGACTTACACATCTCAAAATTAAAACGCCTGTTTTCATTAATGAAGAGTTATTGACATTTTATTAGTTGCATTGTATATTTTATATGAAAGTAAAATGTTACATGTCTGGAAAACCTTCCTTTTACAGGACTGTGTGCTATGGATTAGAGTTTCTTCTGTTTATAAACCTTTTATATAGCACAGTAGGGTCACCCTTCAACATTATTTACTAATCTTTTTTTTTTTTTTGCTTTGATGAATTTGCCACATTTGAACTATTCTCCTTGTTTTAAAAATATTAACATTTGCTTTTTTCTACCTATTTTTAATGTAAACTCTAAATATAATAAGATAAAGTAGAATATTTCATTTATAGCCTTCTGAAAGTGGAGCATTTTCAAAGCAGGTAGGTGTCTCCACCCTACTTTTCATGAAGCATTTTACCCATTCAAGCAGACTTTTAAAAACAGCTTGTTTTGATAGCAAACTGTTCTCCTGTGGGCCTTCAGCCTTTGCTTCCTGGCAGCACCTTTGGTGCGAAAAGAGAGTGATCAATTGGGAGACTATCAGTGCCAGCGTGCATAGAGTGATAAGTTAACACACCACTGGGAATTTCTAGGGCCCACCAAGATACTTCACTTCTAATGTGCTAACAAGCTCACTTTTCTACCTCTTGCCTCTTCAGTTATTTTTTTTCTCAGAAGAGCTTAGAAGTTGAGTGCATCAGGCATAATGAAAAGCTCTGTAGGAGGGAGAAGCAATAACCCCATTTTTCCCTTTTCAGCCAAATAGAAAATTAGTTTCTGGTAATACACAAAGGCCAGTATTTTTTGTACAAGGGGCACTGCTGTGAATCAAAGGACTCTATTAACTGCAGAAAATTCGGCAGCTGTGAATCTCCCCCAATGAAAAAAGTACTTTCCAACAAGTTGTGAGATATGTGGTATTATTTAGATTGAGCCGTCAGTTTCATCCTCTTCCCTCGGAACCATAGATCTTCTTTTTAAATGTGTTATGTTAGTTCTTTCTGTTAAATTTGCCTCCAAAATGTCTGCTACCCCTCCATAAAATCCTTCTTCACCACCAATCATTTTAATACAACATCTTATCTTGTTGCTGTGTATTTCAGAAGTAAAATTCTTTTGGAGTTCAACCACAGTGTACAGAATTGAAAATAATAAACTACAAAGAGGTAGAGACCAGGTTATTTCAATATTTCATGCAAAAACATAAATTTTAATCTAAGAAAATAGTATACAAGCCATTAAAAAGGCAAATGATCCTTCAAAGTCAAGTCACAGTGGGTGCTCTGTCTCGCTTCTTGACTAGCAGGCTTTTTTGCCACCTCTTAATAAACTTTTGTGAATGTAACTGGCCATGATATCAGCCATTGAATTATCAGTTTAAATTATCTTCCAAATGATTTTTCCTAGTTTGAGTTGTAATTCCTAGAATTATAGAACTGAAATACTGAATTGTAATTTTTAAAAGAGAATAACAAATTTTAAGATGAAAAGACTAAAATGGCTTTTGGGGGGAAATCAGTGGAAAAAGCAAAACCAATGGGTGAATTTTTGCTGTCGTATTTAAGTGTCTTTTCATTGTCTTTGTTTAAATGTCAACATTGCACACCAAGTACAGCAGGAAAACTTAAAACCTCAAGAAGAAACGTTAGGTGATTTCTCAGTTCAGGAACTATACGACACGAAGTCGGCATGTGTTTTTTCCTGATAATTGTCTGCTGCTACCTGCTGCTCTACATTTTGACAGCCATTTCCATAGTTGCTTTCATGAACAACAGAAATATTCTCTCCCTTTCTTGCCCTTTCTATGCTAACAGCACAATCAGACCTGCAGAAACAGGAAGCCTGGAGTGGGTTGTTCAAAAGCAACAACACTTCAAGGTACTGGTTGCTTGTCAATAGTATCAGGGAATAATATGTGCTGAGAGGGAAGTACAGTCTCTCTCTGTTAGTGTCAGGGCCCTGTAGATGCTTTGTTGGACAGTACTGAGGAGTCCCGGGGACCCTTTGCAAATATTCCTGCTCGTTTCAGTATTATAATTGATGGGGTATTTTTTTCCTGACACACAGATTCAGCTATGCATTTATCTTAACTGCATGGAGTTATTTGAGGATTACAGCAACAGTAGTCTTCCATTCAAAATGAGAACAATTGTTGAGAAAATACAGGGATTTTTAAAAACGAAGAAGCTATGCAGGAATTTCACAATAAGCCTTTACAAATAAAAAGGGGGGGGTGTAATTTGGGACATAGTATTTTAGGCAGCAGTGTAATTTTATTGAGTGACTTCTGAGAGTAAATCTGCAGGTGAAAGTTGATTAACAAGATAAGGTGGGCCAGACTGACGAGCTAACAGTTGAATCTTTTCTCAAACTATTCTAATAATAAATCAGTATTATAATTATTCTCTAGTAAACTTTGTTAAACTATCATTTGTCATGGAGTCAAGAGAAATAAACTTCCATTAAGAAATACATCTTTATACTTTAAAAGGTGGGACTTGTAGTCATGTAGAAGAACAGAGAACAGCTCACTAATGACACACTATCGTGGTCCTCTCAAAACGGGCTTGCTCACCATGCCCAGTGCTTCTCAGTCCATCCTTAACAGGGAATCAGCTATGAGGAGAGAGCACGGTACCTGCAAACGATTGTCCAGCACCACTTAGAGCCAACGACATTTGAAGACTTTGCAGCACAGGTTTTCTCTCCCGCTCCCTACCATCACTTCCCTGCTGATGCAGGTAAGAGTAAAGGAAAGTGTTGCTCACTTGTCACAGACCCAAAATGCAATACCCTTTTCTTCTCAATCTTGGTTGAATAAAATTCTGATCATTGAAATATATTATTCTTGACTGTGTGAGTTTGACCTATAAATTTGTTTTCTTTTATCTAAATGTGGTTCCTTAAATATCAAGTAATCTTCATCAAAGTACATGATTCATATCTTACCACAGTCACTGGCTCTTGCTTTTCATGAGAATCTGAAGTATCTGAAGAAGGAACTCTCAACTTCAGAGGATCAAATTTTATGGCCAAGAATACAATGTCATCATCTCTAACTTTATAAGTAAAGCTAAACCAGTCTAGATTAAAAGCATCTAGTACAGCAAATTATGCTATAATATTTGAAGATTTTAAGAGGGTACTGCATTAATATATTTAACTAATTTTAAAGAAATCATCAATAAAAATGACTCATGGCCTTCCTTTCTGTAATATCGTGCACTCCTTATGATTGTTTCATTTATTTTATTTTCCCTCTTTAGATCATTAAGTGTCAGTTCTGTTTATCTGAAGGTAAGACAAAGTGTCAACCGAAACTTCTGTCCTTCTCCCATCTCCTATTCCAGAGTTAGCAAGCTCTGTGCTTGTAACTCAGCAGTAAGAAAACTTAACACTGCCCTGGTTCATACTAAACATTTCAAAAATTATCACTAAATTTTTTCCCCAGAATTGTACTAACTAACCCAGGTCTGCATGAAACACTAACCGGGTTTGGGGATAAAGGAACTAATGATAGGGTTCCTTGACTAAAATGAGTTAGACCTTTTGTATTGACTTTGTTTGTTTGTTTGTTTCTCAGCATGAAAATAGCTCTATTGAACTGACATCATGTGTCTTTGTACTTTTGCAATGCATTCTATTGTTACCAGATAGCTGAACTCATCTGTTGGGGTTTGTCTGTGTGCCTTGCACTGCACTACACGCCTAAAATTCAGCACTAAGTGTTGTGGTGCCCAAGGGCAGCATAAAAGAGCAGCACACTAGGAACTCGGCCACAGTAAACTACTTCTGATTCTTCTTACATCAAACACATTTTTTATATCAGATAAATTTAAATTCATAACACATTTTAAACTAATCTATTTTTAAATAAAAATGTAATTCTCAGTTGAGGTTTCACTAATGAAATTAAAACTTTCCTTCCAGTAATAATTAATTTTCCATCAGAAAAATAATTTTACCAAAGAACTTAGAAACCTGCCAAATAATATAAAAGACCTAGCAAAGAGAAAATATGTCATGCTGGGTTAAGTCTTTTGAAAATGGGATAAAAAGTGTAAGATTTGCTTTCATAGATGGACACTATATAAAACTATTAAATCAGTTTTACTTTAAGATAAAAAGGTGAAAGAAGGGTATAAAAGCAGCACAAGGAAAATGAAAATACTTATGTCTACTGGGCTCTGTCATTGTCAGTCACAGAGAATATCTCATAAGATGTAAGGCTCTATTAAAGAGACAGGAATGATACATTTGTAGCCACAAGTTTCATGGCCAGAAAATACTGATAGACCACACTGGACTTGCTCTCTGCTTGTGTGTACAAATCCTGTTCCCTTTTTATTGTTATTCACCAGCAAAACCCTTAGTACTTGTCGTCTTAGCATTTTCCTTAGTACTTGTCATCTTAGAGTTTTCCTTAGTACTTGTCATCTTAGAGTTTTCCTTAGTACTTGTC
>CM052705.1:62599953-62618690 GCA_028551405.1 Uromys caudimaculatus | reverse complement strand
ATGTATCGGTGTTCTTATGAATTTATTCAACAAGATACTTGATGTGACTATTTTCTAAACAAATAAAATGTGAATTTAAACATGGACCTAATAACGTGTTATAATTTTTTAGTTAACTTTTAAAATTGTTTCTGCACCCTGTTTTTATGAAAGGTGTTCTACCTCTGAATGATATATAGCCATATTGCTGAGTATATTTTTGCAGACTTTAATAGTTATGACAAATTTTTATAGAGTAGTGCTCAGTTTAACACAATAAAGAACTATAGTCACAAAACATAGTATCTGAAGAATTTTTTTCTTCCATTTATTTCACTTCATTTTCCTGTTATATTTCAGCTCTTACATAGAAAATTATCTTTTAAACTTTTAGCCAAAATGAGAAACTGTGAAACAAACCACATAACGATTTGTACCTGACTGCTACTATGCAGAACTGACATAGTATAATGTTTGTTGTTTCTTTTTTCTTTTTTAGACAGAATCTTACTATGTAGCCCGCTTTGAACTCTTCTGAGCACTAGGATTTTAGATTTTCACCAGACAGCACACATGACTAAATTCATTTTTTAATCATAAAATTTGTCCCATTCAGGAAATGGATTGTTGCAATTGAGAATCAACTTTAGCTATCCTTTGTATATAAAACAATACTAGTCAATAGTAATAACCTTGAAGTTAAGTTTTTAAAAAATAATAGTCAGATACTGCGAACTTTTTTTTATTATTACATGACCATTTAAAACAAGTGTCCTCAGACACTTTCCTAACTGCTCATTGTGGCCACCTTGTCTTGTGACAGTCATACATTTTAAAAGTTATAGTGACTAGAGCGTTAGTGGATTCTCAGTAAAGCCTATACTATATAGTAGCTGTGAAAGTACTAGCCAACCACATGGGCATTCGAGTCTCTTTCCTAATGTATACTTCTGTCTTTCGGAAGCCAATTATACACAAAAATGGCGGTCATTCTTTTTGCCTATGCATTTGTAGGCATTCCATACAACAGGTAATGCCCTTTTGTTTACAATGGTTATTATTTCTTCATTTTTTCTTTGCACATGTATGTTGGGGAGGAGGCAAACCCATGAGTATGCATGCCCATACGTGTCTGAAGTCTGAGGCTGACCACACGTTTTCCTGATTGTTTTTTATTGAAGAAGGACCTCTTGCGGAATCTGGAACTATCTTATCTAACTAGTCTAGCTAGCCCCCCTGTTCCAGATGTCACTTCTGCCTGCCCCGTCCTGAGACGACAAGTAGCCACCATGCCTAGTGGGATTGACGAGGATTCTGGGCATGCAGTTTCTGCTCCAGAACAATGACCTCTGTGGATTACAGCTAATCCCATGTAACTTTTAAAGACCACATTGCCAGGATCTGGGGGCCCTGGGGATGTTCTTTAGAAGGTTTGGACTTGATGGTCACTTTTCCTTTAGAGGAACGTTTGTGTAGGAAGCAGACTCAGAATCACTTTAATACCCAGCCACCTTAAGGGTTCCCTTGAACGCTGCAGTTGATTTCAGAGAAAGCTCCTTAAAGGAAAGACATCAAGATACAACCACTGGTTGTATCTTAACATTCCCTTTTGTTGCGGGACCAAATAAATGATTAGTTAACATTGTAGGGTGGGCTTAATGACCTTGTACAAAATTAGCAACACAATCCCTTTTCTGCTGGCAAATTAGGTATTGTCTCATTTGCAGCACAAAATAAGGGCCAAGGGACTAAAGGTGAGGGAGTGGTAACTGCCCCTAGGTTAAACAGTCTTTGCTGCCCTGCCTTTCCCTCTGCAGTCTGCATTAGCTTGGTCCTGTGTCTGAGTACTGGAACATCCAAAAAGACTACTAAACACCCTTTTACTTTGTAAAAAAAAAAATAATAACAATAATAGTCTACAGATTATATTCCTTGTAGCCAACCCTGTAATATACTTTATTTAGACTCAGTGGAGTAGTACTGAAAACTGTATTCATCAGGAACTGCAAGAATAGCCCAGTGATAGAATGTATGTTTGCCAGACTCAGAGCTCTGGCTGAGCTCATGCCCTAAATGGGGAAAAAAGTGTGTGTGTGAGTGTGTGTGCGTGCACGCGTGTGCGGGTGTGTGTGTGTACATAATTCTGTTCATGTAAAACTTCCTGGTTAACAGTATTTGCTAATAGTGATGACATTTAAATCTAAAAAGATTTTCATGTAACCTTATTTAAATAGATATGAAAGATTTCAGTGCACCATAATTGATCCATAAATTTTATAACCGTATTTTCTCAAAATGTACTGTCTGTGGCACTAGACTGATAACTTAAGAGAAATTATTTTCATCCGTAAGGTCATTGAAGGAAATACCGTGATGTCACACTGTGATGATCTTCCATAACTATATTAAAACATTATTAAATTTTTCTTGACCTTTAATTTTTTTAAAAAGTTACAGGAAAAATTGTTTTATCTTTGTCAGGCATGAATGTGAAAAATATCAAAGTTATATATATGCAGTACATTTCTTCTAGCTGTAAACTTGAAAATAAAATCATTCTTGTTCCTGGCCAGATAACAGTGATAGTTTTAAAATATTCATATTGTTCCCTAATGTTACCTTGTTTTTTCAGTACTATCATGGGGTCTTTTTATAATAAAAATTATAAAGTGCAAGTAAGGAACATAATTCTACTTTGCTGTGTACACAATAAATACTTAGTTTGTCTTTCTCAATTTCTGCATTAAAAACATACCTATAATTATTCTAGTATGATGTATTTTTATTATATCAACCATAAATATTGGGTAGTATATCTGGAATTACTTGTAAGCCTTTATTACTACCTTCTTTTGGGTTGTTTTTCAACAGCTTAGCTATTGAATTCTTTAACAGTTAAAGGAGTTGACTGATAACTTTATTATCTATATATACAATATGTACATATAGATATATCTATACATATACACCACTTTTTATAATTACTTTTAGAAAATCTATGATTCAAATTTTTATCTAGAGAAAAATTATAAAAATTATTTAATTATAAAAAATTAATAAATTCTAAAATATGATTATTCAAATAAATTATATCATCAAAATCAGAAAAAACTTAGGGTGACTGTGAAGATGTAGAGTTGCAGCCAGCTGCTCTCATTCTTACCTCAGCCTTGCTGTTAATTCCCATGCTAGGAGTCACCATGTGTAGATGGGTTAGGATATGTGGCTGTCCATCCGCCTTTCTGAATCTTTAAGGAGGATGTGTCATCAGAATTAGACAATGGTTTAGGTACTTTGAGTTCAATGTCTTTTTAATGCTATTTTAAACTTTTCTCCCAGACATTGAAATAATCTAAAAGAAAGTATTTTAGCGTCTTCAGAAGATACATATATAAAAAACCTAAACATTACTTATAAGTGCCAATATGAAAAAGCAGTTTCCTTGAGTATATTAGTATAATCTATGAATTTGTTTGATACTTTTAAAAATCAGATTCCTGTTCAAATTTATGTGTCAGTAGATTAGTCTGAACTTGTAGGCAGGCAAATATGTTCTGTTCAGTATCTTGAACTTGTAAGTTTGGCTTTTATGTTATTGACCAGTAGATAAAACTGACTTAAGTAACATAATTTGTAGAAATAATTACTGGGTTCAGTTTTCATATAGAACATTCATTTGGATATAAAACTTTTGTACTAAAATAATAAAGT
This sequence comes from Uromys caudimaculatus, assembly GCA_028551405.1. Taxonomy (NCBI): domain Eukaryota; kingdom Metazoa; phylum Chordata; class Mammalia; order Rodentia; family Muridae; genus Uromys; species Uromys caudimaculatus. Next base: position 62,615,000 of record CM052705.1, on the reverse strand, counting down.
AATGATTGGGTATGGAACACTGCCTACTGCAGTATATGGACCCTGTCATTCAGTCTTAACAGCATGTCTGTTCAGTTTTAAAAGGAGAAAGGACCCCCATACAGGTGGTGAAATCAGCACCATCCTGACCCTGCCTGCCTTCAGAGCTCACGCACTCAGCATCACACTTGCCAGCTAGTCTGCTTTCAGCCCCTCGCTGTTGCTATGGGGAGATGGGGAGGGAGGGACAGAGGAAGGGCCGAGGGAGATTACTCAATACCCGTCATATTTACAGCTCAGAAACTGTTTGTGGGGCTCCTCTTTTTCTCTTGAAAAGTCCTTTAAAAAGAATTTTAGGGTTGCCAAGGAAAACGTTTTGAAATCAGATTGATCTGGATTTAAATTGTAGTCCTGACATTTATGCCATGTGAAGTCAGATCAGCCTGTGCTATACCAGTTTTCTCATTTGTCAAGAGGTAAAATGCAAGACGCCTGGCCTGGTTTATTCAGATCAACAGTAATAGTTTTTGAATGGCTTAAAATGAAACTACTTATTTGTCTGTATTTCTGTGCAGTTTGTTTTGAATAATGTTTGCTTCCTTTATGATAGTTTGGGACTGAGTCTATGTAATCTTAATCATTGACTCTGTAAACAACATTAAAAAACAGTAGGTTTATTGGGATAATCTGACCTTTAAGGTTGTGTTTTATAGCACTGTCAACATAGGAGAAGATAAATCCTTTGATTTCTAGAAGTTAAACCTAGAAATGTATGTTACAGATATTCTCCACATTGGGATGATTATATTTCATAGGTGATCATTTTCTCCAAAAAATATTTCTAGTTTCTACCCTTCCTTCCAAACCCTCATCTGTTCTGGTTCAAAGTCTCCCATTTACTCTGTAAGCTTTTTATGTAGCCATACTTACTTTGTACCTGTTACATGCTGGGCTCTTTGCTACACACTCATTAATCTCCACAGCTTAACAAGGTAACTATTGTTGACTCCATTTCACAAATAAGGAAATTACTCCAGTCAAAATTATGCCAGTCAGCTTGCCCAGGTAAATAACTAATAAAGCAAGAGATGGGCTAGCAAAGTGGTTCAGCAGATAAGGTGATTGCCACCAAGCCAGACAACCTGAGTTTGATTCCCCAGGAACCATATGGTAGAGGTAGAGAACTGACTCTCACAAGCTATCTTCTGACTTCCACACATGCATCATGATATCCATATGTTCAGAGAGAGAGAGAGAGAAGGAAGGTGGGTAGGTAGGTAGATAGATGTAAATATATAATTATTATTATAATAAAGCAAGAGACCAGAAACCCCTAACCCCATTCTAACACATTCCCATTGTGGTTTGTCGAATTGAAGATACTTTTAAAGTTACAATATTTTAAAGACTTTATTAGCCAATAACTTTAGGAAGTTTTAAAGTGGTCATGTTTGTCAGCATACGATACAGACCAAACCAAAATAAATTTAAAAAAAATTTGTTTCCATTTGAAATGTCTGTGGTGCCTCCCAAAGTTATATCCCTGATACCATCCATGATAGTTTATTGTAATCAGCATGCAGTGTATACCACTTGTACAGTCAAACGTAGACACAGTCTGTGGAGTGCTGTGGAGTCGGGGTTAGTGCATGGAAATAGGAGCCCTACATACTTTTTAAGCTACCCTGGAAGATACAGAATGACAGAAATAACTCAGTAATATCTTCATGACTCATATGGTGTAAATCAATAATTAGGAAGAACAGAATATAATAGGAAATGGCGAGTGTGACTATATTCTTTACAAATCCAAAACTGAGGCCTGCCTCCCCTGAGCTGCTGTGGCGTGGGGCTGGCTGAGTATATTCCACAGTGTCACTTGTAGGAGTGTAAGCATGAGACCTACACCGGCCCTGCCTCGGGTCATTTCATTTTAATTACGTGAAATTTAGTCACTTTAATGTGGCTATAGCTGCCTCATTACACAGTGCCTATCTAGAAGTTTTATGACCAAATCGTGAGACAATAAGAAAGACATGAGAATACTGCTGGTTTTGCAGAAAGTATTTTCTAAATAGAGAAGCAGGATGTGCACCCACTACCCGAAGATCAGCTTTCTTTTCTGTTGTTAAAAGTAGTGAAAGAACAGTGTTTCTTTCTCACTGTCAAACTGCCTTCAAGAGTGAGAGTTTCAACTAGTGAGAACAGCTGGTGGAAACATTCTGTTCTTCTCCAAAGATTCTTTATTCCAGTTCTGGGTTTGAGGAGTAAGAATTAAGTGAATAAAGATTCTTTACTGGGATGCTTGAAAGCAGTGCTCTCATGTAAATGTCACCTGTCTGCTCTATCCAAGATGGGAGCAACTAACCAGGCATGACTATGGTTAGTGTAGCAAGGAATTTAAATTCTTAATTTTAATTACATGAAGTTTAAACATTTTAATATGGCTATTACCCTCTTACACTATCTATCTAAAGATCTTATGACTAGATTGTAAGACAGTATCAGTGCAGTGAACACATTAGACAGTACATGTTTCTCGGCTCTCTCACAGACTTTTTTCCTGTTCTCTTTCCTATTTGAACTTGTTTTGTTAGTTGGTAAGTATGGCATTGGCCATTATGGAACATCACCACCCTAACTCGTTGCATGCCAGTTGTGTTCATAATAGAAACCTGGTTGTTCTCTGTTGCTCCCTCACATCTGTCTCTGTCTGCTCTTTTGTTCTCCACTCTGCTCGCTACTGCATTTCTTCCTTCACAGCAGAAAGGCATGCACTGCTAGTTCTGTTCTTCCAAACCTCCACTAGAGACACTGCCCTCAAGGTAACAACCCTGGGAGGGAAGACCTCCTTACACAGCAGCACCTATTCTGCACCAGGAAGCTCAGCTACTGCTCCTCGTTGGCTTTTTCCAACCCTTGTGCCAGGTTTCCCTAAATGAATTGTGGACTTGTAGTCTCTGAATATTCTAGTCTGCATTACTGTGACCCAGCTCAGATCACTAGGAAGAGTAAACATAAACAAAAGCACTTCCTGCTTTAATAGGCCAGCCTCATCTCTGTTGGTTAGATGTTGGAGAAGATACTTTGGACAGGCCATACATGGGTCCAAGTGACAAGTTAATTTCCATTAGATATATGTATTTGTCCCTAAGTATAATTGTACCATTTGGTCTTTAAAAGTACTTTGAAGAATTCCTTGGGTGGGATATATTCTTACTGTATCTCAGTAGGGTCTGTACTCCTTATTGAACATTTTTTTCTTTTATAAATATATGTATATCTTCAGTTTAAGCATAAGTATTTCATTACATAGAAACACTAGCATAATTATTCCCAAGCCCAGAGTATCAGTGAGGCTCTGGAAGAACTGCCCTGTAAGTGAAACAGGATTTTCCTATTTTGAATGTGTTTTGCCTATTTTAAAATTCTATATCTACTAATTCTACTGCTAGCTATAAACGTCTAAGCTAATGAACACAAAAGCAGATGTCTAAAGACATTTTAGGAAGTCGGTTTGTCTTTCTGACTAGCTTTCAAATGAAAATTCCTGTATTTTTCCCTCTCCCAAGAATTTGTCTGCTCCTTCTGTAGCCTACTTAAGTACCTAGCATGGTCTCCTAAGGACCCTCCTGTTTGGAACCGTCATGTGGTAGTGTCAAAGATCCTCTCTGGCTGTCAGTGATAAGGCTGCTCTTCCTTCTCACTTCCTTTGCCCTTCCCTGCATGCCAGTGGTGCTTTGTATTTCTGTTCTTTCAGGCCCAAGATTTTACTTCCAGTTGCTTTTTCCAGGACACTATGATTGGTGCTTTCTTTAATATGATGGCATGAGTCACCAGATCACAGGGTCTTAGTAAGCTTTGGGGAACAGCAAAGTCTGGGCCTTACTTTTTTTTTTAACCTTTAAAGTCCTTATGAAGGGTTGGGACCCTGCTTCAGATTAGCAGCAGACAGGTTGTTACATATGAGGGCCTGAAGAATACTAATGCGCTCACTCTTTCCTGCAGGATCCTACCCAGAGATTCCACCCAGTGACGCTCCCACAGCAGCACAGGTAGATGGGGCTGACCTGGCCTCTCCCATGTCTCCTCGAACTAGCAAAAGCCGCATGTCCATGAAGCTGCGTCGGTCCTCTGGCTCAGCCAATAAATCCTAAGGAGACAAACAGCCTGGCAATGATCAGCAGTAGTGTTAACTCTTCCAGGCCTTGTGTTTGCCATAACACTCATGCTCCTTCTTATGCATTTGAGAAAACACTGGATTTAAATAATTTTCAACTTACTATTTTAAATTTGGACTATTTATTTAATTCAGTTTTTTTCCACACTCCAAGCTGCTGAATTTTGAGGGTTGAGTTTTATTCCATACTTCACGTTCCTAGATAATCATGTCTAAGTAGTGTTATCTTCAAGTTCATGATGAATGTTGAGCCAAAATATAATTGATGGATAGTCTTGTGTTATTTATTGTGCCTCATTACAACTTTATGACTCAATAAATACATAGTTTTTACTAATTTTTTTGGTGGTGCTGGGAATGGAAGCCAGCATCCCAAGCATGCTAGGCAAGCACACTGTCCTTCATAGCCCAGTCCTACAAATTTAAATTAATGGAAGCATTTATAAAGCTAGAGCAGAGCTGCACATCTGTTTGTTACATAGGCTGTATACAGATTGTTTGTGTTACAAACAGAAACACTCTTACCGGCCATGCAGCAGCTCAGGTTCCAATTGAAATTGTATTGGGTAACATGTCCTTTTCAAATCAGTGTCTCATTTCTTGGCAGTGCAAATGATGACACACCATACTCAATAACCAGGAAAATCACCACTGAACTTTGATTTCTGTTTAGCTTCCAAACAGCTTTGTTCTGCTTTTTTAGGTGGCATCACTGTTAAATGCTATTTCTGTTTTGAGGCTGTGGTCCTTTATTACTGACCAGTTTACCCTGGTGTGTCTGTGTACTTCCTTAAGTACCAAGAAGAAGGCGATGGAGAAAAGGGTGGAAAACTTTTTTTGCTCAAATTATGTGCATTGTTAAAAAGCAATGGGAACATGACCCACAAGTCTAAGTAAATATAATATTTTAGTACTAAACTTGGCTGCAGGTACAGGTTGGTATGCACCACACCTCCAGAAGTGTTTCCTGTAGTAAATAAGCGGCCTCCTTTTGTTTAACATGGGCATCTCCTAAGGAAATGTAGCATGATTGATACCAACTGCATGTAAATATATCATCCTGACAGACCACAGAATATAAATTATGTATCATTCATGTACTGTCTACAGATTTGTAATGGGACAAAAAGGTGACATGGTATTTAATAAAACATAATAAAAATATTCTTCACACTTCCTGTCCGTGATTGTATTCCTTTGTGTGTATTTTCAGACGCTGGGAGCTGTAACATACCCCTGTGGTATCTTAACCAATCATGAAAAATAAAAAAATGCATTCTCAGCAACAGGAGCATGTTTCTCAGCTCCCCCCTCGCCCCCCCCCCCATCAGTGCGAGTACTCACTGAGAATCAAAATCAATGTAGCCATCTCATGGAGTTTGACTTTTTACATTTTCAGTGTTTTTTAATATATTTTCAGGAATAGAACTATCTACCAAATTTTTCTAAGCAAATATTTAGAGTTCTTGTGTACTCTTTATGAAAATTAATGCTTGTAAATAAAAACAATCAAATAATAAGTAAAGATAGCCTATAGGAATATGATTAAACACTGTAGAGAGTTTCCCCACAGCCAACAGGAAGAATTTTTCACATGAAAAATCAAATTTAACTCCTTACATATTTCTGTTGGATTGATAACTGGTAACAAGATGGAGAGAAAATGCTGACTTGAAACAGTGAAACTAATTAGCACCATTTATTTAATTCCTGTCATCTCCAGGTAACACTGTTGAGTAGACTTAAAAAAAAAATAGTTCTATTCTCTGTTGCATTCATTGGGGGGTATTTTGCAGAGTTAAAAAAAAATAGTTCATATTCTCTCTTGCATGGCTGCTATAGTCTGCAGCTAGACTTCAAAGGAGGAATTCCCATTGCATTTCAGCACCATTATATTCATTTGCAAGATATAATATCTCCTGCCTTTGTATTCCATCAGAATAGGTCCGTAAGAATCTAAAGGAAAATACGAGGGAGGTCCTGGAGAGGTAAGAAATGTGTCTTTAAAAATACACTGTATTCAACCATTTCTTAAGACAGAATAAAACAAGCATAGTCTGCATACATTTATTTGGTGGAACCATTCTTACAAATCTATTTGTCAAAGAGCACTCTGCCAGTGTCCCAGACTCTGGCTATTGAAGGAATAGTTACAGAATACACATTGAATATGATTTACAAAAAGAAATTCAAAAGTTGCTCCTGAAAAGAAAATATAAAATATTGAGTGAATTGCCATTCAGTTCGTGGGGGATTGCAGGTGTTAACATCTCCCTTAAGTCGGGCAGTTTATGATGCAGCAGATTTACAGCATAATCATTACATAATTTAAATAAAATCTTGCTATAAAAACATTCACACTTTAGGAGTATTATTGTATTTTTTTAAAGGTATGTAATTTTTTAAGTAGCTCCTCCTAATGCAGCCCATAAAATAGTAAAATTCAGAGGGCACACCAACTCATCAGTAAGCAACACCTTCCCTGCCTCCAAAGTCTAATTTAAAAGAAGGGACTAATATATTCAATTGAGGAAAGAGTTCCAGGGACATCATCACACTAGACAGCAACATCCTCAGATTTCCTGTCCATTTATGCGGGTCTGAGTCTTCCTTCCCTTCGGGTTTGACATCAGTCACATAGCTTGATTCACAGAATATACAAGGCCAAAAAAAAAGAAAAAGAAAAATGACCCTATTGAGACAGAAACGACATACGTGCCTGTGGTGGCAAAAGAAAAAAAACGTTGGTGACTACCACTATAGGTAGAACCTTGTGTAGACAGACTTTCAGGCATTCACTGCGATTTTCCATAGGAACTACAAACCCAAGAGAAATTCATTGGGGTCTCCAGCGTTTTAAGGAAGGGGAAATCCTATTTTAGTGGAAATGAGGACTTGAAGCTGTCAGCGTTGACCGTGAATTTTTATGCCAAATACATACCTGCTCTAGAGAGGATTTTACATCTTGCCCTCTCCTCGGGCAGATCATGACTGAAAGAGTTTTAAGAAGGAAGGCATGGAAAGGAAAGTGGAAATTGCAAGATGAAGAAAGCCCCACAGGAGTTCCCGTATTGTTTTCTCCAAGCCATTCTAGAAATCTCCATAGGCCTCTGTCCTCAACAGCCAGGCCTCAGTGGCATCTGCAGCAGCAACACTTGCCGGCTTTCGGAGGGGTGGCACTTATTGATGTGCCGGGTCAAGCCGGGGGAGCTAAAAAAAGTGGAAGGGCAGTACTTGCAAGAGAAAATCTGCTGAGTGCTACCATCGGATGCCCCTCCGGGGCCCGCTTCCGAAGGAGCCCCAACTAAGGCGGGCAGTAGCAGCTCCTCGCGGACGGCGTGCCATAGCCGGTGCTTCTCTCGGATATCTGCGGATGGGAAGTGCGCCCCGCAAAGCGGGCACGCAAAGGTGAGTGGGGCCGTGAGCTCGGAGCCAAAACCCGGGGTTGGTGCACGGGCCGAACCCGTCTCATGGGTGCCCAGGTGCTTGCGCAGATAGGCTTGGCGACGGAACTTTTTGTGACAATACGGGCACACGAAGACCTCGGACGTCGCTCCTGCGCCGGCACCGCTCGGCCCGGGACCGTGGCGCCCTAGAATCACCTCGGGGTAGGGAGCCTGGGGTCGCGCGGCCTCCGGGTGCACTAGAGCCTGTAGGCCCGGGCGCGCGGCGCTGTCCCGGTGCTGACCGTCCCCGGAGCTGTCCCGAGCCTGCGAGTGCTGATCATCGGTCCGTGGCACGCGGCCGTTCTCCTTGCCCGCCGCCAGGGAAGGGTCCGGAGGGGTCAGAGGCGCGTGGGGAGATTTACTCGCGGCGCAGGCAGGCGTGGGACGTGGCTTGTGCCAGCGGCGGTGGGAGGCTAGGTTCGCGGGGCAGCTGAAGACCTTGTCGCACTCGGGACAGCGGTACTCGACGCGCACGATGCGGGAGCAGCGGTGCTGAGCCAGCGCGAAGGGGTCCGCATACTGCTGTTTGCACAGCTGGCAGATGAACTCCCCCAGCGGTGTGCGGACACCGCCCAGAGCCCGTGCGGGCGCCCCGGGCTCCTCCTCTTTGATCTTCAGACCCAGCACTGGGGACGTGGTCACCTCATCCGCGAAGCTCAGCCTCCTCACAGCCTTAGGTTTCCTGACGGCTGCGGGCGCTGAGGCGCAGCCTGGGGCACCCTTACCGCGGCGCTGGAAGACATGCGGGGCAGGAACAGGGACAGGGACTGGGACGGATACAGGGACCCGCGGTGGCACCAACTGCTCCCCCGAGGTCGCGGCCGCTGGCGCCGCGGAGCAGAAGGCGGTGGCGCTGGGGAAGGACTCCGCGGAGACCGGCGAGCGCAGGCAGCGCTCCAGGAACGCGCGGCGCAGCTCCGGGCCCGCCGGCCTCGCGGGGCTGGGCCCCGGGCCGTCGCCGCCACCCGCGCCCCACTCGGCGCCGTCCTGCGGGGATGCGAGGCAGGGGGACCCCAAAAGTCCTCGACCAGGCTCCTCCGGCGAGGGTGAAGCCGCAAGGGGACCCGGAGGGGGGAAAAGCGGTTCGGCCGGGCGCGCACGGTAGGAGCTGCCCGAGCGCTTGGTTCGCTTCACCAGGAAGCCCCTCGGCATGGTGGGTCGGGTGCCCCGGCGAGCCCCGGAGCTAGGCGGGCTGGACCGAGTCTGGCATGCGGCCGCCCACTTTATAGCTGAGACGCCGGGCCGTGTTGGGCCGGGCCCCTCGGGCCGCGCCGGCCAATCAGGAGTGGGAGCGGGTGCCGGGGCGGGGCCTCTGTCCAGCCGGGCGCCCCGACAGAAACGCGGGAAGACTAGCGGGCACGAAGGGACTTGGGGCGCCCAGTACAGCCTCCGGGGACCACGCGCTGGGGAGCCAGGAGCTACCAGCCCGCCACACGCCGGGAGCCGACCAGCCCGCGCCTGGGTGTCGTGCTGAAAGGCTTGGCCACCTCGGGAAGACAGTGGAGGGACGGCCGTGCAGTAACGGGGTTAACGTTCCTCTGCCAGTACTGAGCTGATGAGAAGCTGCGAGCGAACTGCAGGGCGGCTAAATCTACCGCCCTGTGCCTACACTTGACGGCAGGAGCACGTCTGCCATCCAGTATCGATCTGGACTGCGCGCTTCTGTGATACTATGAGAATTCATCTGGGGAGAAGAGCTCTCGGCGCCGCAGATCGTGCGTGCTGGCAAACCTCTGGAGCTCAGGACGCTGCACGGTTCACCGAGCTCTTGGCTGATAAGTGCCCCCTCCCCTGGGGAGGAGGAGTGGGGAGGGGAAGGGATCTAATTTTCGACTGTCCTCACATGAAGTGGCTTCTCTGTTCACACTTTCCACTTAAGCTACCCAGAGACATGACTTAATGCCTAACTGTCCTGTTTAGCATGGAGGAGATTGAGTGAGAAATGCTAGTGGAATCGGCATTACATCTGCTTCCCTGTGCATGATGAGAGACACTCTGCAAAAGATGTGTAGTAGACCAACTCAATAGATTGTCCTCTGGGCCCCTTGCCACCAGCCGGGCACTTTGTTGTTGTAGTTAAGAACCTGAAGAGATTTGTAGGTTTATAATACTAACTGAACGGTGAAATAATTAGCCAGCATTCGACAGAGGTACCATGTCAGCTTTATAACAAAAACTAGGTAATGTGAGAAGAGGAAAGGAAAAGTGTTCGCAGCTCCTCAATAAACAGAACTGAAAGACTTCGTTAAAGTGGAATGCAGGCTAAGAGTCCCATCATCAGTGAAGTAATTTTACCTGGAGGACAATATTTAAGGAAAGGGACATAAAGGACTATATCTGTAATTATGCATCAGGTTATGCTTAAGCGTGTGTATGTGCGCGCAAAAACAAGTTTCACAAAATAATACTTAACCAAATACGCTGGATTCTCTGGTTTTCTGTTCAGTCCCACTGTACTTTAAGGACTGGATTAGCCCAGCAGTTATGATGCTTCCATTAAACAGTGTGGAGTCGTGTGCAGTAAGTGTGATATTTTACAATCAAAATTCCTATCCCAAATCATTAAAATGCTAAGGCGCTAAGTAGGTTGATAAACGCAGTTTCCCAAGCTGGTCATTTGACATGTCCGTTACCTAGGGCCTGGCTTCTAACTCAAATCCATCTTAGTCTTCTATTCTTTCTTCTTGAGACCCAGAAATCTTTGTAACATGGGAACCTAGCTGTGAGGGTTCTACTGCTTTAAGATAACCCCTTGCCCAGGAGGCTTTTTCCTTGAAGCAAAGAATATTGACATGTGTTTTCCACCAGATCCAGTACTGCTCCCCCACCCTCTTCAATAACAAGCCGCCTGGGAAACAAGCCTCCTGGATTTTTTTCAGTTCTTAATTTACAACTTTCTAAAAATTATGGATAAAGAAAACTCTTTGCCACAATATTATTGGTGGTTGTAAATAAGCTGAGATGATGTCGAGGAAATCATCTCTACTGAAGATGATGAGTTAGCCATCAGCATCGGACATAGCTCAGAGCACCATGACACTAGGCATAAGCCACAGGACGTGAAGGTGCTTGTGTACCACAGAGCTCAATTATGAAAGAATAAAATGCATGCAACACTGGAAGGAAATGGTGTAAAAATGTTGTGGTGTTTATTTTCTTCGTAAGAACTTTAATAGTTTTTGCTGGTTGGAGTTTTTAGATCTTTTAAGTACCCTACAAAAAGTATACATGACTCTGGTGATCAGAAAAAAAAATAAAAAGAATACATCACACACACACACACACACACACACACACACACACACACACACACACACACAAAAGGCTAAGGTTAAATGTGGCAGCTTTCCCTAGGATAGCCCAACATCAAACAGAGACTCGTACGTTTGTGGACATTCTCCAGATCTCTGCCAGGTAGACCTGACCCTTCCAGCTGAAAGTCACTCCTTCAGTTGAAAAACAGTTAGACTTTAAAATGTTGGTAACAGGTAGGACTTGGTGTGTACCTCCCATGGGTAATTCTAAAAGATTCTTCAGAGTGTCAGCAATCCTTTCTGTTCTCACACTAAGACACAAAGATAAAGAGGATGAGGCCTAAAGTATGTGAGATCTTGGTGTCATGGCCCCCTTGCTCTTGACAATGGGGACATATTCCCCCTCTGCTCCGTTATACTTTGGCAAAAACTCATAAATGCTGTATTATCTCTCAAGATTTCATTCTCTACCTGTGGGATGAAACTGATTTAAATTCGGAAATTTTGAAGGAAGGGGGGGGCATGACAATAGAAAGGAGACTACTGGGGATAACCAGAGGAACAAGAGAGGATGTGCACCAAATATCCAGTGCTGTACTGGATAGTTTTCATGTTTGACAAACTAGAGTCTCCTGGTGCCTTAGTTAAGGCTTTGGTGCTGTGAAGAGATACCATGACCAAAGCAACTCTTATAAAGGGAAACATTCCACTGGGGCTGGCTTATGATTTCAGAGGTTCAGTCTATTATCAGCATGGCAGGAAACATGGCAGTGTCCAGGCAGGCATAGTGCTGGAGAAGGAGCTGAGAGCTCTATATCTTAATCTGCAGGCAGCAGAAGAAGACTGTCTTCTACACTGTGTGGAGCTTGAGCATAGGAGACCTCAAAGCCCGATTCCAAAGTGACATACTTCCTCCAACAAGACCACACCTACTCCAACAAAGCCACATCTCCTAATAGTGCCACTCCCCATGGGACAAGCACTCAAACACATGACTCTATGGGGGGCCATACCTATTCAAACCACCACATCTGGGAAAGAGGACACTTTTTTCATATAGGCCTATGAACATCTCTACGAGGCTTTTCTTGATTAATGATGGATGTAGGAGCACCCAGGTGGGCCTGAGCTGTACAAGAAAGTAAACTAACCAAGCCAAAGGGACCAAGCCACTGTGACGTGTTCTTCTATGTCCTCTGCTTTGGTTTCTGCCCCCAGGTCCCTGCTTCCCTTCGTGATGTTCTATAACCTGTAAGATGAAATAAACCATTTTCTCCCTAGGTTTCATTTAGCCATCGTATTTATCAAAGCAATGGAAAGCAAATTAGGACACACTATATATGTTCATGGAAACAGCATCATAAAACTCGGTTTTGTACAAATAATATACCATCGTCTTGGTAAAATGACTTTCAAAATTTGGCAAAAATATTTTGGAAGAAAATCCCTCTTGCCCTGAAAGCATAGTATATGTGAGAAAGACTCAGTAACTGGTCTACTTTTTTATTTTATTTAATCTTTTTTTTATACTCCAGATTTTATCCCCCTCCCAGTCCACCCTCTCCACGAGGATGTCCCCAAACCTCTACACCACCAGACCTCTCCAGTCCCTGGGCCCTTCAGTCTCTTGAGGGTTAGGTGCATCTTCTCTGACTGAACCCAGACCCAGCAGTCCTCTGCTCTATATGTGTTGGGGGCCTCATATCAGCTGGTGTATGCTGCCTGGTTGGTGGTTCAGTGTCTGAGAGATCTCAGGGGTCCAGGTTAATTGAGACTGCTGGTCCTCCTACAGGGCCGCCTCCTCCTCAGCTTCTTCCAGCTTTCCCCTAATTCAACCACAGGGGCCAGCAGCTTCTGTCCATTGGTTGGGTATAAATATCTGCACCAGACTCTGCTTGTTGGGTCTTTCAGGGGGCAGTCATGCTAGGTCCCTTTTTGTGAGCACTCCATAGCCTCAGCAATAGTGTCAGGCCTTGGGGCCTCCCCTTGAGCTGGATCCCACTTTGGGCCTGTTGCTGGTCTACTTTTTAACCCCTTGGCTATCTGGGGGATTTTGTCTTTGGATTTTTGTCAGAGACAGCTTTATTTCTTCTGTTTCCTGCCCCATCACTTCTGCCTACAAATGTTCCTGTAAAAACTAACATCATTTGTCACTATTAGAAGCCATGGATCTCAAGAACATGGAAGTCAGCCATGCCTCCAGAGTCTGAAAGTGAACTATTGATATTTTCCCTAACTTATCCTGTCTGGGCTTCCTCATTTTAACAAGTGGTGCCTACACCAAACCCCAAAATCCTTTGGCTCAAGCTACCCCCATTCTCAGTCCATCAGCAATTCTTGTCATTTCTACTTCCAAACGGGCTCCTGACTCCGAATCCCCCTCAGCTCTCCATCATTCCTCCCTCCACCTCTCTCCCATGTGCTCTGTTCAGCAGCAAAAGGAACCTGACTCTTTTGCTCTTTTGCTAGGAAACATCAGGTGACTCCCACATTAAGAGTAAAATCCAAAGACATCAATTCACTTACAAATGTGTCTGGCATATGTGTAACTAGTTGGTTTGTTCCTGGTTGGCTGGTTCCTGGTTGGTTGGTTAGTTCCTGGTTGGTTGGTTGTTGGTTCCTGGTTGGTTAGTTTCTGGTTGGTTGGTTGTTGGTTCCTGATTGGTTGGTTAGTTCCTGGTTGGTTGGTTGTTGGTTCCTGGTAGGTTGGCTGGTTGAATTTCCTCGATGCTAGAGATTTACCAGGGACTATCACATACTAGGCAAATAGTTTACCACTGAGCCAAGTCCCCAGCCCCACATTTCCCACCCCACTACTCCTCTGTCCTTCTGTTCCATCCCCATTGGTCAGCCTTCTTAGTTTCCTCAGACGTGACAAGCACTCTCCCACCTTAAAGGCTGTTTTCTTCTGCTAGATCAGTAGTTCTTAAACGTCCTAATGCTTTACTACAGTCCCTCATGTTGTGGTGACCCCCAACCATAGTTATTTTAGTTGCTACTTCATAACTGTAGTTTTGCTAGTTATGATGCAAATATCTGTGTTTTCTGATGGTCTTAGGCGATCTCCATGAACCCTTAAGATCCCAAAAGAGTCACAACCCACAAGGTGAGAATTGCTATGCTAAATGCTCATGTCTTGTTCCTTAACTTGGTTCAGGTCTATACTCATAGAATGCCACCTCATATCTTTCCTGACAGCCTAGCTAAGCTACTGATTCTCTAAGCTGCAGAAATGGTGTGCATGTGTGTGCATGCGTATGGGGGTCGCACATGCATGTGGAGGTCAGAGGTCGACAGCAGGTGTCTTCCCAGGTTGCTTTTCACCTTATTCCTGAAGCAGTCTCTGCCTGGGTCTAGAGCTTCCCAGCTTGTCTAGTCTGGCTAGCCATCTTGCTCCTGAGATCCTGTCTCTGCTTCCAGAGAGCTGGGATTACAGGCAAGCCACCACCCACTCAGCCAGCTTTTATGTGGGTGCTGGTGATCCCCACCCTGCTCCTCACACTTCTATGGCAAGTGTGTGATGCTCCGAGCAATCTCCCAGTCCCCCAGTAGCTATTCTTTTAATTTAGTATACTAAGAGATGGGTTTTATAGCAACATTTTCATGCAGATATATCATTACACTTCATTTTTATCCCATCACGCCCTCCTCATCCCCCTAACTCCTCTTGCTGCCCCGCTTGCATTCCAGAAATCTTCACTTTAGACGGTAAGTCTGATAGCTGTGTCAGAGAGAAGCTGTGGGCCGAGGAGACAATATGGAGATATGGAAAGGAAGAGAAACTGGGAGGCGAGCAGCCCAAGCCTGAAAATATTACAGCACATGATAAAAGATAATGTGAGTTTAATCACTGAATGCTAGATAACGTCTAAATATTTGATTGACAATTATGTAATTATACTTATCTGAGTGTTCTCTCCATGTTAAGCAGTAAAATAGTTGTACACATGTCCCGACCCGCAGGACCTAGTTATTCGCGGTTTCGAGGAGAATCCCAACCTTTAATAGAAATGGGCGAGAGAAAGAAAGGAGCGAGACCAAGCAGATTCTTGTCAAGGTCTACTTTATTTCTGGCAAGCTGCCACTTATAAAGCATCAGCAAAAGGAGGAAGAAAAGAATCAAAAAAGGAAGAAAAATGAGGAAGCTGGGGCAAGGGATTAGGGCGTGGAAACCGCCCGCCCAACCTC
>CM052705.1:62579731-62599853 GCA_028551405.1 Uromys caudimaculatus | reverse complement strand
AGCACATTCCTTGGTGGGCCACTTCTGAGGAAAACACTTCCTGGTATTGAAGCAATCTCTGGGGACCAAAAAACTACACAATAAGTGAGGCCTGAAGCTAAGCTTGTGCTCCCAATGGCTCCCAACATACACATTCTAAAAACTTGAGAGTGGAGAGAATGTACCACTTAGCATCCCTTGGCCATGAACGACTGACTGCCTTTTGAAATTGGGATTCATTTAGAGAACTACATGTCATAAGAACAGTGGACTCACAGGAAAGGGTGTCCAGGGGCATGTCATGTAGGAGAGGTGTTTTAGTTGCCAGTGGGCAGGGTGCATGCTGGGTCAGTTCCTCAGTCATCCTCACACTCCAGAGCACAGTCCTCCCTCCCAAGACAGCTCACACACTTACTGTGCCCAGTGTGAAGCACTCCTACATCACGGATACTTAAGCCTTTGTCAGCGTTGTATAACGACAGCTCCCAAATACCATTACAGAGTCTCCTGTAAGCACACTTCTCTCCTTCCTTCCAGTCTCAAAGGAATAAGTGCTTTCTGAAATGGATTCACTGCACAGAGGAAAAAATACAAATGCAGGTTTGAATCCTTCACTGCCATTTACTGGAAAACTTAAAGTGTGTTTTTCCTTGGCTCTCAATTAGATGTCGCAATATGTTGAATATGGAATGTGAATTCAATAAGATGAACTAGAATCCTCTGCAGTGTTGGCTCTCATACTCACACTTGTCTTGAGAGTAAGTCTCCATCCCTAAGTTCACCTGAGTGGAGACGATCCAGCCTACTCTGTTATACAAATAGTATGTGCACTTGTTCCAAACAAGTGTCTTGGACCCCTATGAAAGCATTGCCTGGCTGGGGGAATAGTCAGTCTTTATTTACATCTGTATATTATACTTACTATCCAATACATGTGCTTAAAAAGAATATGCATTTTGCAACTGAACATGCTAAGACTAGCTACGTGTATCTATATGCTCTCCCCACATGGCAAGTTACAGATTTTCTCTTTGTTCTCTCAACTTCTACTGTATATAAGCTTGAGATTCACAGTTTCAAGATTCATATTAATTAAAGCCACATCTGTTTAGCTAACTAAACCTTTCCCAACCATCAAGTTTCATTAGCTGCAGGAAGGTTTTCTTCCATAAAGTGATTGGTTGGTTGGTTGGTTGGTTGGGTTGATTGGTTGGGTTGGGTTGGGTTGGGTTGGTTGGTTGGTTGGTTGGGTTGGTTGGTTGGTTGGTTCGTTTGGGAGCCACGTGACCTTCTTTTGGTTGTTGTCTCCAAGGTATATGTCTTCATTTTTCACCTTTTTCATTATGTCTTCAATGAGTCCTACTAATAGCATTTATTAGCTAATGATGGTTTTAATGTAACCAAATGTTCAGCCCCTTTCCTGTGCCTAACTGCTATTATATTTGAAATGAAATCTGCCATCTCTCTCAAAGCCTTTGCATTTGATCAATTACATCTCTTTTTCTCTCCTCCTTTGTTCCTTGTTAAGAGTGGTTCTGGTTCTCATACATCAATGCCTCTTAACTAGTTTAAACCCTACACTTACGTTCCTTTCTTGTTCTTAGAACTATGTAACATTTTAATCAAGCAAAATTCTTCTTTGATAATAAAAGGACATCAGACACCTGAATTATACTCACTCTTTCTTAACTTATGCTTCTCTAGCTGTGTGCTTTAATATTGTATTTTAAAAGTCTACAACATGAGCTAAGGACATGGCTCAGTGGATATGAGCTGGCTGTTCTTGCAGAGGACCTGGGTTCAGTTCCCAGCACCCACATCAGGTGGCTCACTGCCTAGAACCAACTCCAGGACAGCCAATACCTCTGGCTTCCCATGGGCACCTGCACTAATGTGCACACAGACACATAATTAAAAGTAATAAAAATTGTTGGGGGATGGCTTTGTGCACTGTGTATTTAGAGGCTGATTGCTGTGCCCAGATATCTGTTGCAGATGGGACATAGGCATTGTCAAAGCATCTCTTGTCTCAATGATGTTAAAGATTGTTTTCCATCACCTCTGATTGGTTAATAAAGTGCTGATCAACCAACAACTGGGCAAGAGAGAATAAGGCAGGGCTTCTGATCCCAGTGAGGGGGTTTCTGGTGGAGACCAGAGAGAGGAGGATTCGCCATGAGGTCCCCATGAGAGAGGAGAAATGGAGCAGGGACAGCTAGGGCAAGACCAAGATGGCAGCAATGCCATGTGGCTAGGGAGTGGCTGGGAAGTAAGCCAGGCCAGCATAATCAGGTTAGCCTAGAACAGTATCTGCCCAGCTATTAGTTCTAGCAGCTTATTAATAAAAATACCAGGTCTCCATGTCTTTACTGGGTAACAAAAAGGATGGAGAAAAGCCCCTGGAATTACATTTATAAAAAACGAATCTTTAAAACGAAAAGCACAAGGACTCTCTCAACTATACATCAAGTTCAAGGCCAGTTTTGGACTATCTCAAAAACAAAACAAGTTTATTTATACATATTTACATATGTGTACATCAACAGTATTAAATCTGAATTTTTTTATTTTTTAAACAATCAGCTGTTACATTGTTTGTAGTTCTGTCCCTCTACCATGTAGATCCCCAGGGATAAAGCTGACCCACTAAGTCAACTCACTGGCCCTAAAATGTCTTATTTTCTCTATTATAAATTTTGTTTTGTTTTGTTTATTTATTAATCGTTTTACTTGTTTACATTTAAAATGTTATCCCCCTTCCAGGTTTCCCCTCCACAAACCACCCACCCCATGCCCCTCCCCTTTGCCTCTATGATGGTGCTCCTCCACCCATCTACCCACTCCTGCCTCACCACTCTGGCATCCCCCTTCTCTGGGGCATCAGGCCTCCACAGGACCAAGCACCTCCCCTCCCACTATTGCCAGAGAAGGCAATCCTCTGCAACATATGTAGCAGGAGCCAGGGACTGGCTCGTGTATGCTCTTTGGTTGGTGGATTAGTCCCTGGGAGCTCTGTGGGGTCCAGTTAGTTGATACTGTTGGTCTTCCTATGGGGTTGCAGTCTCCTACAGCTCCTTCAGTCCTTCCCCTAACTCTTCCATTGCGGTCCCTGGGCTCAGTGCTTGGCTGTGAGTACTAGCTTAAGATTTATTTTGTTTTTAATTACAGGTATGTGTGTATGTCTGGGGTAGGAGATATGTACACAGGAGGAGTACAGACACCCACAGAGGTTACAAGAGGATTTCTGATCCCTTGGAGCTGGAGTTACAGGCATTCCCTGGGTGCCGGAAGTAAAAATGGGGTGTCTACAAGAGCAGCATGTGTGCTTACTCACTGAGCATGTTTTCTGAGTGTTTTCTTTAGCATGGCGATACTACCACTGCACTGCTTATAGCAGAGAGAAGGCAAACAGTGGTAGTAGCTACTGCTCTTCTGAAAATAATATGCCTTTATCCTAGCTGTTTTTAATATTGGGTTGTGAGGGAAATCAGAGTTTTCTGTGACCTTTAAAGTCCTGTTAAAATACTTTAAGTGGAATTCCAACTGTCAGTTATAAACATATAGGAAAATGAAAGTGCATACACTGAGAACTGGGGTTTTTATTTTACTGTCAAAATCAAGAGAGGTTTGAGAGGCTGAGTAGGTAGCTCCATGGTTTAAGTGTTTGACTGGAGCTCAGATCCCCAGAACCTACCTGCCGGCCTTTGTGGCCTGCCTGTAATACCAGCCCATAACCCACAGAGCAAGTTCTGGGTTTGATAGAGAGAACCTGATTCAGTGAGTGATCTAGGATGATTAGTGACATCAACCACAGGCCTGCACACACACACACACACACACACACACACACACACACACACACACACTTCCAAACCACATACACACTAATGAAAACAGTAGTGTGTATGAACAGTACTTTGCCCTTTAAGTAGTATTTGCCCCTAATATCTGTCCTGTATCAAGGAGACTGGATCCACTCCTCTTAAATTTAGATCAGCTTCTGTTGTTAGATGGGTTTTTTTTTTCCAGTGTTGTAAAATATTTCTGTATTCATGACATACCCTTTAATGTGGAGTTTTCCCTCTTTGGGGACAGATCCATGCTTTTTGTCACAGCCCTTTCCTCCTTGGTGGTGATAACTTGCCTTCACCAACTTCCTCTGAAGCAGCGGCAGTACCAATGCCCACAGTCAGCCCTCTGGAGCACACATTCCAGTCAGAGCCCACTGTGGCAGGCCCTTGTTTGCTGTTTTGCTGTCCTTCATCTCTGCTGGCTGCTTCCTTCTGTTCAATTCTTTCTACTTTTGTAAGATGTCACATGGGTGACATGGAAAGATCACAACAATAAGCTTGCTGTGAGCATACAACAGGTGCACAGAGACTGACCTCCAGACCAGGCACCGATCACGAGGCACCCACCCCCGGCATCTGCCTGGGGTGAACTAGCACTGTATGCAGTTAATGGCTGACACACTGTGTGACCAGGAGCTGAACTGTGCTGTTGTAAGAAGTGCTATTTAATCGCATAATAGGTATTGAAATGTGAGTCCATAGAAATCATGCAAAAAAAAAAAAATCCCACTTGGTACGTTGACACAGACAGACTTCAATCTGACTGTTAAGAAATAATCCCTCTCATTCTAGATCAGATAACAAATCTTACAGCAAGCACTTCAAATCACCATCAGTACATGTTGAAGTACTTCTTAAATCTTTGTTATTTGACAATGCCAATCTTTAAATGCATCCTAAAGTGACAGTTTTAGCAATCACAACAGGTTCTCTAAAGACTGCCTCGTTTAAAGCGAAGCATAGTGACACGCACCTGACACCCTGGCACTTAGCAGGTGGAAGTCAACCCTGTCTACACATAAAGTTTGAGGCCAGCTTGGGATACACAAGATCCTGACTCATAACAGCCAAGAGCCCCACAGTATGATGCTATGAATTATCCAGCATGTTTTTATTAATTGTTTGCACACATGTAATTCTATTTACTCATCTAGCCACTTCAGTCACGGTGTGGCTCAGTTCAGCATGTGGTAAGACAGGACAAATAGCATAGGCTATCTTCAAGACAGTCACAGAGGTTCATTCGATGGCAAGCCAAGAGATGCTAGCTAGCCTGTGCCTTGCTGTTGGCTTGTGTGATCTGTCTATCTGAACCAGCAGTTGCTTGTTTTCTTTCTTCCTTTCTTTCTTTCTTTCTTTCTTTCTTTCTTTCTTTCTTTCTTCCTTTCTTCTTCCCTTCCTTCCTTCCTTCCTTTCTTTTCAAACCTTCATGTTTATGTAGGTGTCACCAAAGCTGGTCTTTCATGTATTTTCTATTTTTCATTTTATGATTACATGTGTTTGTGTGTATATGTGTATTTACACGTGCATCATGCATGCCACAGGACACATGAAGCTGTTAGAGGACAGCGTGGGGGAGCCCGTGTTCTTCTGTCATGCAGTTTTAAGGATAGAGCTCAGGCCTTCGGGCATGGCCGCAGGTACTTTTACCCACTGAGTCTCTGCACTGGCCCTGGTCTTTTATGTCTTTAGACAAACTCAAGTTGGGCTATAGTTCCGTGGTAGAGCATGTACCTTGGATGTATGATACCTTGGGCTCAATCCCCAGCACTGCCTAAAAATAAAAAGGTAAACATCATGTTCATTACTAGGTCCTTATCTTTTAAATTTTTTAAACTTTATTTTCTATTTCTTGTGTGTGTGAGAGAGGGGGAGGGAGAAGCACACACCACAGCATGTGGTGTCACTCCATCTTTACATGGGTTCCAGGATGGAATTCAGATGATCAGGCTTGAATGGCAACCCCTTCCTTTGGCAGCCAAGCCACTTCAGAGAGTATCTGAATTTGCTTCTGCTGGACACTTCAAGCCAGAATACTTTCATCTGAGTTCAAGGCTTGAGACTCAGTGAAAGGTAATCTGAATACGCCAATACATCCTGAAAGGTTTGGATCCCAGCATCTTGTGAGGAGAAATCTTGGGTCTGACTGCCCCTCTTACCTATGTCCTAGTTTCAGCTTCGTCTGTCTTGTCCTGCACATCTGTCAAGACAGGTCATCTAACTCCATGAGTGAGGGGACTCCATCGGGCAGAGCAGCACCTGACCCCACTTGTTATCACTTCACTTTGGCCTAGAAACTTCACACAATAACAACAACAACAACAACCAGGAAACATACCAAAAAAATAAAACAAACAAGCAAAACATCAACGACAAAATGCCCAAACAAAGCAAAATGAGACACAAAGATCAACAAAAATATTATTGAGTTCATTTTGTATTGACCAACTATCCCTAGGCATTTGGGCCTGCCCTGAGTTGTGGTTAATTTACCCAGTGAGACTCCACTGGAGAAAACTAGTTTTCCTCTGCTAGTGGGTACCAACTGTATACAGCTCTTTGGGTAGGAGTGTCATCCCATAGCTACTTACCCATTTCAGGGCTAAGACCCCATCTGACTTGAGCCTCTGCAGGTCTTACGTGTGCCGCCACAGGCTCTGTAAGCACCAGTCCCGTTGTCTCCTTAGAATTGTGTATCACCTCGGACTCTCATAATCTCCCCCTCCTCTTCTATACACATCCCTCCCCTTACTCCCTTACTAGGTACCTAACTCTGAGCTTATTCAGATTGAAGCATACATATTAAAGGCCTAAGAACTAACATCTACATACAAGAGAAAACAAACAATATTTGTCTTTGCGGGTCTGGTTTACCTCATTTGGGATGATTTTTTTTTTCTAGCTCTATCCATTTACCATAAATTTCATTATTTCATTTGTTCTAAGGGCTGAACAATATTCAGTGTGTAAGTATACCACATCTTCCCTATTCAGTCAGCAGTGGATGGGCATCTAGGTTGTTTCCAGTTTCTGGATGTTATGAATAGAAAACAATGACCATGGTTGAGCAAGTGTCTCTGTAGTGGGAGATACAGCCCTTTGGGTGTATGCCCATGAGTAGTATAGCAGGATCTGGAGGTCCATCTATTTTCAGCTTCCTAAGGAACTGAGACATTGACTTCCACAGTGGTTGTGCAAGTTTTCACTCCCACTAATGATGATTAAATGTTCCCCTTTTCCACTTCCTCACAAGATGTACTGTCATTTGTGTTCTTGATCTTGGTCATTCTGAATGGTGTAAGAGTAAATCTTAGAGTAGTATTAATTTGCATTTCCCTGATAGAGAAGGATATTTAACATTTCTTAGTGTTTCTCTGCCACTTGTGCTACATCTGTTGAGAACTCTCTGCTTAGATCTGTACCCCATTTTTTAATTGGATTATTTGTTTTCTTGATGCTTAGTTTTTTAGTTCTTTACATATTATATATACTAAGCCTCAATGAGTTGTATAAGGGTAAAGCTGTTTCCCAGGCTCTAGGCTATCATGTGCCTGAACGGTGGTGTCCTTTGCAGTGTAGAAGCTTTCAGCTTCAGGAGGTCCCTGAGTGCCTGTACCATCAGTGTCCTGGTCAGAGAGTCATTTCCTGTGCCAGCAAGGTCAAACTTATCTCTCCTTCACTTTTTCTTCAATCAGATTCAGGGTGTCTGGTCTTCTGTTGAGGTTCCTGATCAATTTGTAGTTGGACTTTTGTGCAGGATGATAAATATGGATCTATTTGGATTCTTCTGCATGCAGCCATCCAGTTGGACCAGTACCATTTGTTGAAGATATTGTCTTTTTCTCCAGTGTATATTTTTGGGATTCACCATCAAAAATCAGGTGATCATAGGTGTGTGGCCTCATGTCTGGGTCTTCAGTTTCATCCCACTGACCGACGTGTCTACTGTAGCTCTGTAGCACAGTTTGAGATCTCGTGGTGATACCTCCAGCAGGCTCTTTGCTGTTCAGGATTGTTTTAGTTATCTTGTTGTTTGGTTGGTTTGTTTTTGTTTTTGTTTTTTTGATGTTTCCATATAAAGCTGAAAATTGTCCTTTAAAGATCTATAAAGAATTGTGTTGGAATTTTGATGGAGATTGCATTGAATCTGTACATTGATTTTGGTAAGATGACCATTTTTACTATTTTAATCCTTCTGATCCATGAGCATGGGAAATCTTTCCATCTTCTGATATCTTCTTCAATTTCTTTCTTCAGTATCTAATTTTTTTTAATTGTATTTACTTAGAAGCATTCAGAATGTCAACAAAACAGCTGCATTTTTTTTTTTGCAATTACAGTGGTATTCAGTTAACAGAACAGCAATTATCTTCGTAAAAGCTGCATCAGAGACAACTGAAGATGGAAAAAAAAAACAACCCAAAAATAAAACCAAACTAAAACCCAAAAACCAAACTACTGTCCCCATATATAACTGATTTGTGCTGTGCACCAACAAGAACCTGCTTTAAACTTCCATGCCAATTTACAACCCCAGACTGTACCAGGCAAGGTTAGTGGCTACTGAAAATACCACCAGGACAGGGCTATCTAAAGACAGATTCGGTAGTATGTTAACTATACAAAAAAAAAAGACACTGTACAGTTTAAAAACAAATCTTACACAGCCTTACATTTCAATTTTTTCTTCAAAAGGAGTGAGTTGTGTACAGGGGGGTTAAATGCTTTACAGACAAAAAAAAAACTGTGCTAGAACCAACAACTTCTTCTTCTTCTTCTTCTTCTTCTTCTTCTTCTTCTTCTTCTTCTTCTTCTTCTTCTTCTTCATCTTCGCCTTCAAAGCTCTTCTTCCTCCTCTTCCTCATCCTCTTCGCCCTCCTCCTCATCTTCCTCTTCCTTCTTTTTCTTGCTCCTTTCAGCCTTGACCACACCCTTTTTCGCTGCATCGGGTTTTCCTTTAGCTCTGTAGGCAGCAATATCCTTCTCGTACTTCTCCTTCAGCTTGGCGGCCTTCTTCTCACAGGGCTGCTTGTCGTCCGCTGCAGTGTTGTTCCACATCGCTCCTAGTTTCTTTGCAACATCACCAATGGATAAGCCAGGATGCTCGCCTTTGATTTTGGGGTGGTACTCAGAACAGAACAAGAAGAAGGCCGAAGGAGGCCTCTTGGGTGCATTGGGGTCCTTGGACTTCTTTTTGGTCTCCCCTTTGGGAGGGATGTAGGTTTTCATTTCTCTTTCATAACGAGCCTTGTCAGCCTTTGCCATATCTTCAAATTTCCCCTTTTCTTTAGCAGACATGGTCTTCCACCTCTCTGAGCACCTCTTGGAGAACTCTGAGAAGTTGACAGAAGCATCCGGGTGCTTCTTCTTGTGCTCCTCCCGGCAGGTTTGCACAAAGAATGCATATGAGGACATTTTGCCTCTCGGCTTCTTAGGATCTCCTTTGCCCGTGTTTAGTCGATGTTCCTCCGCGAGGCAGAGTCACCCAGTGCCCGTCCGGCTCTTGCTTGCCCCAGCACTGTCGCTATGGAACTCAATGTACTGCAATGGCTGTGAGAGTGGGAGTCAGACGCTATTTAAATGTTTTTAATCATACAAATCTTTCACTTTCTTGGTTAGAGCTACCTCAAAACATTTTAATTTTTGAGGCTATTGTGAAAAGTGTTGTTTCCCTGATTTCTATCTCAGTCTGTTTGTCATTTATAGATAGAAAAACTACTGATTTTGGTGTGTTAATTTTGTATCCCGTTACTTCGCTGAAAGTGTTTATCAAATGTAGATGTTTCCTGGTGGAGTTTTTAGGGTCCTTTATGTATAAAATCTTGTGTACGTACAGATATTTTGACTTCTTTCTTTTCTGTTTGTGTCCCTTAATCTCCTTCAGTTGTCTTACTGCTGTAGCTATGACTTTCAATACTATATTGAACAGGTATACATAAAGCAGACAACCTTATCATGTTCCTGAATTTAGTGGAAATGCTTTGAGTGTCTCTCCATCTAGGCTGATGTTGGCTGTGAGGTTGCTGTAAATTGTCTTTAATATATTGAAGTATGTCCCTTGTGTCTCTAGTGTCTCAGGACTTTATCATGAAGAGTTGTTGGGTTGTGTCAAAGGTCTTTTCTGTATCTTTTTTTATTTACATCCCAAATGCTGCCCTCTTCCAAGTCCCCCTCACAGTTTCTCCTCCCATTAACCCCTTCACCTGAGAAAGCAGACCCACCAGGGTATTCCCCAACCCCGATGCATCAAGTCTCTGCAGAATTAGGTGCATCTTCTCCCACTGAGGCCAGACAAAGAAGGCCTCTGCTACATATATGCCTGGGGCCTCCAACCAGCCTGTGTATGCTCTTTGGCTGGTGGCTCAGTCTCTGCCTTCAGCAAAGTGACTTGATACAAAATTAACTCAAAAAAATCAGTAGCCCTCCTCTACACAAGCAATAAATGGCCTGAGAAAGAAGTTAAGGACCCTTTACAATAATATTGCAAATAATATAAAATACTTTGGTGTACCTCTAAACAAGCAAGTGCATGACAAGAACGTCAAGTCCCTAAAGAAAGAAATTGAAGAAGATTTCAAAAGATGGAAAGATTTCCTTTGCTCATGGATCGGTAGGATTAACCTAGTGAAAATAGCCATCTTACCAAAAGCAATCTACTGATTCAATGCAATCCCCATCAAAATTTCAACACAATTCTTCATAGATCTTGAAAGAACAATTCTGAACTTCATATGGAAAAACAAAAAATCCAGGTGTCTATGCAGGGTTTCTATTCCTGCACAAAACATCATTACCACAAAGCAAGTTGGGGAGGAAAGGGTTTATTCAGCTCACACTTCCACACTGCTGTTCATCACCAAAGGAAGTCAGGACAGTGTTGCGGGAAGTATTAAAAAAGAAAGAATACATTAGTACATGTTCCCGCACTATGCCCTGGTTCTCTCACCCCTGGCGGGCTGGCCAGCCATGCACTGGTGGGCAATGGCCAATCTGCTTTTATCTCATAAAGCTCTGACATGATCTCTCCACCCAGCTCTCTAGGTTCCCACTGGCAGGTCACTATCACACCAACCCCATGCTTCAATATCACCACGGCCTCTGTGGTGCACATTAGGCAAACCCACACTTTGCTGCTGTACCTTTCTCTCTGGAACCCAGATGAGCCTCCGAGTGAAGGAAAACACAAGACAAACTTAGTTCAGAAATAATAATAACTCAATCTCTTGTAAACCTTATCAAAGTCTGATTCCTCTGATGGTGCGGATCTGCCATGATACCAGGAGACTCTACTAACTACATCTTACTTACTACATGCTGTCCCTGTTCCAAAGGGCATCTCTTTCTCTCTCCTTCTTGCTTCCTCTCTCCGACCTGGAAGTGCCCAGTGATTGACTATTTTATTCATTAGGGGATTGGTTCACAAGAAGTCACAGGTGTAACTCACTCCTTCTCTGAAATCCCTCCCAGGAGGGCAGAATTAGAATACAAAAAACCCCAGGGCTATCCACAACAGGACAGGAACTCACACAGGGCAGGAACTTGGAGGCAGGAGCTGATGCAGAGGCCATGGAGGGATGTTACTTACTGGCTTGCTCCTCCTGGCTTGCTTTCTTATAGAACCCAAGACTACCAGCCCAGGAATGGCACTACCCACAATGGGCTAGGCCCTTCCCACTTGATCACTAATTAAGAAAATGCCTTACAGCTGGATCTCATGAAGGCATTTCCTCAATTGAGGCTCCTTTCTCTGTGATAATTCCAGCTTGGGTCAAGTTGACACACAAAACCAGCCAGTACATCAGGATAGCCAAAACAATCCTGGACAGTAAAAGAACTTCTGGAGGTATCACCATTCCTGATGTGTTCTGCATCTTAAGGAGCTGATTCTCTGGCTTTGTCTTTCAGCCTCTTTGTGATGGGCTATAGTTACTGATTTAGTATGTTAAACAACTTTTGTGCCTCTGGGATGAAGCTTACTTGACCATGGTGGATGATCTTTTTGATATGTTTTTGTATTCAACTTACAAGTATTTTTATTAAGAATTTTTTGCACATATAACCATGAAGGATATTTGTCTGTAATTCCCTTTTCCACTGAGCCTTTGTGTGGTTTTGGAATTAGGGTAAAAGTGGTTTTGTAAAATGAATTAGAAAATGTTCCTTCGGTGTCTATTTTGAAGAATAATTTGAGGTATATCAGCAGTAATTCTTCTTTGAAAGTCTGGTAGAGTTCTTTACTGAATCAATCTGGCCCTGGGTTTTGTTGGGTTGGAGACTTTTAATTACTATTTCTATTTAACTAGGGGTTACAGGTTTGTTTAAATTGTTTTTTATCTTGATTAACTTTGATAGGTCATCTATATGAAGAAATCCATCCACTTCCTCTTGGTGTTCCAGTCCAGTGGAATGGAGATTTTAAAGTATGTCCGTATGGTTCTCTGGATTTCCTTAGTGACTCTTGTAGTGTCCCCATTTTCATCTCTAATCTTAATTTTGTTCTTCTCTTTCTTTCTTTTAGTTAATTTGGCTAGGACTTTATTAAGCTTACTAGATTTTTTTTTCCAAAAAACCAACTCTTCATTTCATCAATTCTTTGTATTGCTTTTGCTGTTGTTGTTTCTATTTCATTGATTTCAGCCCTGAGTTTGATTATTTCTTTTTTTTTTTTTTTTTGTCATAGAGGAAACACTTTTTTATTAAAATGTATTTTATACAATATATTTACATTACAGTTTCCCCTCTCTCAACACCTCCCATCCTACTCATTTGCCCACCCACCCAAATCCACACCCATTCATTCATTCTTACATTAGAATAAAATCAGTCATCTAAATGAAGATGAGGAAGAGGAGAAGAAATAAAAACAAGCAAAGCTGACAGGAGCCTGATATAGCTGACTCTTGAGAGGCTCTGCCAGAGCCTGACAAATACAGAGGGGGGTGCTCACAGCCAACCATTGGACTGAACACAGGAAACAAAATGGAGGAGTTATTGAAAGGACTGAAGGAGCTGAAGGGGTTGGGTTTGCAACCCCATAGGAAGAACAACAATATCAACAAACTAGACACCCCACCCCATCCCCAAGCTCCCAGGGACTAAACCAACAACCAAAGAGTACACATATCGAGAAACACATGGCTCTAGCCACATATGTAGCAGAGGATTGCCTTATCTGGCATCAATGGGAGGGGAGGCCCTTGGTCCTGTGAAGGTTTGATGCCCCAGTGTAGGAGAATGCCAGGGCGGGGAGGCAGGAGTTGGTGGGTGGGGGAGCATCTTCATAGATGCAGGGGGAGGGGGCATAGGATAGGAGGTTTCTGGAGGGGAAACCAAGAAAGTAGATAACATTTGAAATGTAAATAAATAAAATATTAAAAAAAAAAAAAAACAAGCAAAGCAGAATAGGAAAAAAAAAAAGCTAAAGAAAAATCATAAGAAAAATATACAGACACTGAGACGCATATATTTAGACCCAGAGAAGACTCAAAAAATACAATCACAAACCATAATATATAGAGAAAATATCTGTAGGGTGAAAAAGTACCCAGACACAGCATTATGAGTCACAAAACCTCCAAAAATGCCATTGAGTTCATCATATGTTGGCCATCTGGGCCATGGAGCCCGCTCTTAAGGGTGGTTTATATGTCCTGTGAGACTCCATTGAATAAAACTAGTTTTTCCTTTGACAGAGTTTATTAACTGGAGAAAGCTTCTGAGTTATCAATATATACTTTTGTCCAGTTCCCCTCTCAGTGCTGAGAACCCATCTGGGTTAGACATGAGCAGGTCCTGTGCATGCTGTCTCAGTCTCTGTGAGTTCATCGGTCCTCTTGTGTCTAGAAGGCCTTGCTTCCTCAGAGTCTCCCACTCCGATTGGCTCTTATACTCTTTCTGCCTCCCCTTCCATAGGCTCCCTGAGACGGTTGTAGCTGTGACCCCAACAGCATGATTATTTCTTGGCATGTACTCTTTGGAGATACAATCTTTTGTTGTTGTTCTAAAGCTTTCAGGTGTGTTGGTAAATATGGAATCTCTCCAATTCTTTAATGTAAGCACTTAGTGCTGTGAACTTGCCTCTCAGAACTGCTTGCATTGTGTCCCATAGGTTTGGGTATGTTGTGTTTCATTATCATTCAATTCTAAATAGTTTTTAATTCTTCATTTCTGTATTGTTCCATTTCTCATTCAGCAGTGAGTTGTTCAGTCTCCATGAGTTTGTATACTTTCTGTTATTTCTATTGTTGTCCAGCTTTAATCTGTGGTGATCAGTTGGATGCAGGATAAAAGTTATTTTTAATTTCCTTGTATCTGTTGAGACTTACTTGGTGTCCAATTTTGGAGAAAGTTCCATGAACTTCTGAGAAGAAAGTATATTCTCTTATGTTTGGGCAGAATGTTCTGTAGATGTCTAGTAGGCCCACTTGGCTTGTGATGTTATTTAATTTCAGCATTCTTCTGTTTAGTTTTTGTCTGGATGACCTGTCTATGATAAGAGTTGGGTATTGAAGTCAATATGTGAATTAAGCTGTAGTGGTGTTTCTTTTGTGAACTTGAGTACCCTTATGTATGATGCATAGATGGTCAAAATTGCAATATCCTCTTGGTGAATTTTTCCTTTGATAGTATATAGTGTTCTTCTCATCTCTTCTGATTTGTTTTGGTTTGAAGTCTACACTGTCAGTTATTTAAAATAGCTACACTGAGTTGCTTCTTGGATCCATCTGTTTGAAATATCCTTTTTTCCTCCTGAGGTGATGTCAACCCTTGATATTAAGCTGTGTTTCTTGAATGTAGCAGAAGAATGGATCCTGATTTCTTTTCCATTCTGTTAGTCTGTGTCTTTTTATTGGGGAATGAAGACCATCGATATTGAGAGTTATTCATGAGCCATGTTGACTATTGATAATTTGTTGTGGTAGCGTGGGTTGTGTTTTCCTCTCTTCTGATGTACTACTGTGAGATTATTTATTCTTTGTGTTTTCTTGGGTATGGTTCACCTCTTCAGGCTGAAGTTTTCCTGCTAGTGGCTTCTGTAGTTATGGATTTATAGATATAGTGCTTAAATTTGGTTTTATTGTGGAATGTCTTTCTCTCCATCTATTGTGACTGAAAGTTTTGCTGGATATTGTAATCTGGGCTGGCATCTGTGGTCTTTCAGAGTTTGTAGAACATCCTTCCATTTTTCAGATTCTTCTGAGAAGTCAGACATTAATTAGTCTAATGGGTCTGCCTTTATGTATCAGCTGGTCTTTTTTCCATTGTAGCTTTTAATATCCATTCTTGTTTTGTCCGTTAAGTGTTTTGGTTACTATGTATCATAAGGAGTGTTTTTTTCTAGTCCTGTTAATTTAATGTTTGGTATACTTCTTGTACCTTGATAGGTGCTTCCTTTTTAGATTGGGGAATTGTCTTCTATGATTTCACTAAAAATATTTTCTGAGCCTTTCACCTGGGTTTTTTCTCCTTCCTCTATCTTTATCATTCATAGATTTGGTCCTTGCATAGTGTTCTAATTTCCTGAACATTTTGTGTCTGGAATGTTTTGAATTTAACATTTTCTTTGACTAAGGTATCTATTTCTTCTACATTGTCTTCAATGCCTGAGATTCTCTCTTGCATGTCTTATACTCTGTTGGTGAGGCTTACCTCTGAAGGTTTTGTTTGCCATTCTAAATCTTTCATTTGCAGTTTTATTTCAGTGTGGATTTTCTTTACTGAGTCTATTTCTTTGTTAAATTCTATTTTCATTATTGAATTCTTTTCATTATTTCATTCAACTGTGGGTTTGTTGTTTTTTGTTTTTTGTTTTTTTGTTTTTGTATTTTTAGATTTTTGCAGATAAATAAGGAATTTGTTCACATACTCTTCAAGATCCTTGACTGTATCTATAATTGATACTTCAAAGTCATTGTCTTTTGCTGCGGCTGTTTTTCAGGGCCTCCTACACTAGGGCTACTAGCTTCTGGAGGAAACATATTGTCTTGGCTAGTCATGTTTATGTTTTTCTCTGAGATCTAGGCATCTGGATGACGTTTGAGGTGTTTCTTAATGTCAATATCTGGTCTTGTCTTTGTTGGTGGGTGTTCCATTCTTTGGTTGCTATTGCCCTCTTTGGATCTTTAGCGAATGAGGTAGCTGTAGTGTTCTGGCAGAGCCTGCTTCTGTGGGTCAATGGGTGACAAAAGAATGAGGATGAGTTAGGAGGAAAGGCTGAGAGGGGCCACCAGAAAGAGCTAGGAGTACCAAGGTCCTCACCAAGAGACAGAGTCCCAAGGGAATGGAGTTAGCATGCAAGGAGGGACTCCTGAAAGCTGGTTGCTACAGCACTGAGAGTAAAACCTGGAGATATCATAATGGAGAACAGGAAAGACAGTGAAAATTATCTACCTGAGCCCCAATATGGCATGGGCACAGGTCGGGGGATGGGTGTGTCTGGTAGAAAGTATTTCTAAGGATCTGTGGCTGACACAAAGGCATGGAGAAGGGCTAGAGAGGAAGCTAAGAGGGTAGACAAGAAGAGCTAAGCTGGGTCTGCTCCAAGAGCTACAGTAGATTTAAAAAAAAAAAAAAATTAAAATCCAGGATCAGGGGCTGGCTCAGTGGTTAAGAGGACTGTCTACTCCTGCAGTGCTCCTGAGTTCAATTTCCAACTACCACATGGTGGTTCATAACCATCTATAATGGGATCTGATGCCCTCTTTTGGCCTGCATCGTATATGCACACAGAACACTCATACATAAATAAACATAAATAAATAAAATCAAGAGTCAGCAATATAATTGGTGGGTTAAAGTACTCACCACCAAGCCTAATGACATGAGTTCAATCCCTCAGGGCCCACAGTGGAAGAAGAGAAATGACTTCCACGCTCACCTCTCCACATTCCACCTCTGACCTCCACACTCACCATGGTGCAATGCAGAACTGCCCAAGTGCATGTGCAGGCACATACACGCACACTAATAAATAATAAATAATAGCAACAACAACAATGTTTTAAAGGATGCTTTGAAACCTGACTTTTTTCTTTTCTGTGTATATGAGTGTCTTGCCTGCACGTATGAATGGCAGTACCCAAGGACATCAGAAGAGGTGTCAGACCTGGAGTTGTGAGATGTGGAAGCTGGAAACCAAACCCAGGTCCTCTGCAAGAGCAGCAAGAAGCTGCCGAGCCACCCCTGCTGCTGCCAGCTCTTTTCTTTTCACTGGAAGGTTTATCTAAGAAATGCTGAATTAAGCACCTTCAAAGTTTTTACTAAATATTGCAAACCATCTTTCAGAGTGAGTGCGCCTATCCGGTGCTGATCAGCAGGCACAAAGCACCACTTCCCCACTTCTTCCACTGTGTTCTATCACTTATTGAGAAAAATTACCAATTAGATAGGCTAAAAATATTGCTGTCCTCACACAAACTGGCATCTAGTACGGATGCAATTCAACATCTTATAATCTGTTAAAGAGATACTTCTATTTCACTTTCTTTTGTTCTGGGAATCGAACTCCAGGCCTCATGCATGCTAGACAAGCCCTCTGCCACAGAGCTGTATCTGCAGCCTTTCTTTTTGTAATTTAACCTACATCCAGCTTTCTGTTATGTAGCTTTCCTAGAGTCCTTTGGCTATTTTACAGCTGGTACCCACCAGCAAAGCTACACTGTGAAAATTGAAATGCTCTCAGCAGTTAGAGAAAGCTTTCCAGTGTTCTCTCTCAGTCCACTCCTCCAGCCTCAATCAAATCCTCCTGCCCTCCCATCACCCTCCAACTCAACCCAAAGGACGAATCATGGCAGGCTCTCAGGGCTGCGGTTTAGTTCTGTGGCACTGCCTCTTTGGCTAGCTAGTACCTCATAGATAATCAGTTTTGTTTGTTTTGGTTTTTTGGTTTTGTTTTGGTTTTTGGGTTTTTTTTTTTTTTTTGGTCACACCTGAAGCCATAAATAGAATACATACAAAACACTAAATAAAACACACCCAAATGAATTCCACTTTCCTCCATATCCCCTTTTTTATAGTTTCTGATTATTGCTGACTCTCTCTCTCTCTCTCTCTCTCTCTCTCTCTCTCTCTCTCTCTCTCACACACACACACACACACACACACACACACACACACACAAGTATGACAATTACTATGGTTATTTTCTTATAAATTACCTTTCAGCTCTTAAAAGTCTACAAGGGAATTTATGTAAATAAGATTTTCACTTGACTTTACCCTACTTTAAGAAGTCATCTAGACTTATGGTCCTCTATCATAACGCCTTTGCAGATGGCCACAGATTCTAAGTTCTGTGACTCTTAGCGGAGGACAAAGTCACAGCTCATTGGATGGAGTCGAGAGTCATTTTAGACAAACCTCTCACATGTGCGCCTCCAGAAGAAAGAAAAAGCCGCTGTAAGTGGACTGAACCGTTTTCATACGTCCTCACAATGCTGATCTACAAAGAGACTGGCCCTTTTTATTGTCTCTGCCAAATATATTAGTTAGATGTTATGATCTCTTTATGATTGTTCTGGCTTAAATCTGATGGGCACACAGTTGCATTGTTATCTGGGCAGCATCTTCCCGGCATTCAATTACACACATCCCGTGCAGACCCACATCAAAGGCTTTTACAAACATTTAGATATATGTTTGTCTATGGAGTTTTCTGCACCCACCAACTTGTTGAGTAATTTTATAAGACTGAATAAATCAGATTTGCCTGGCATTATCTGTCTTCATGAACAAATGCTGTCCACTGCCCATCACATTGGTATATCTAAATGATTTCAGATCAATTTGGCTAGCTCTAACTCGGACAATTGCATTCTGCCAGCTCCAAACTCCCTCTATTTTTCAATTGGAGACATTATTCTTGCTTTCACTTAACAAAGTGTTCTGTGCAACAAGCAGGCAAGTATCTGAGCCAATCAAGCCTAGTTTTCAAAAGGTTTGCATCTGACAGGCTAACTGAAACTATGCGATACATCCATGCCACAGTTTCATCTAGAAACATTCTTATCTAAACCATGGTACTAGATAGCATAAAATAGTGTTTTACTGCACTGACAGAAAACATAGAAATAAATAAAAATATCTTCCTTTATATATGCTTTAATATATAATACTAGATTTCTTGGTAAATGATAACATTTAGTTGAAATTGGATTTTATATCAGAAATTTATAATGAGATATGTTAGACATTATTTTATTGAGAAATGTTATTATTTCTCAATAAGAAATGGGCAGTGGTGGTGCACGCCTTTAATCCTAGCACTTGGGAGGCAGAGGCAGGTGGGTTTCTGAGTTCGAGACCAGCCTGGTCTACAGAGTGAGTTCCAGGACAGCCAGGGCTACACAGAGAAACCCTGTCTTGAAAAAAAAAGGGGGGGGAGGCAGGGGAAGAGTGGTCATTGTATTTCATCCAGTAAGAATTATGGTTGTGTCCAGTGTGGTGGATTGTGTGCCTGTAAGCCTACCACTTGGGAGGCTAAAGCAGGATGATTGAGTTTAAGGATACCCTGAACATATAGTAAATTCAAGACCAGTCTAGCTTAAACAGCAAGACTCTGTCTCAAACAAACACACACAAAAGGATAGACTCTCTTTATGTTAAGAAAACCAAATATTCTAGACTTGGTAATGCACACCTCTATTCCAGCATCCAGGAGGCAGAAGCAATCAAATCTCTGAGAATTCAAGGCCAGGCTGATCTGCATAATGAGTTCCAAGACAGCCAAACTACACAGTGACATCTTGTCTCAAAAACAAACAAAAAGTCAAACTAAACAAGCAAACACTGTTCATCATCTGGCATAAGACCACACCAAAAAAATGATAAACTTGTTGACGCAGTTTCACTTACAGACGATAGTCGTTGAAGTCTGCAGCTGATCGATCTTCACAAGTGGAATTTGTCTAAAATATACATTAACTCTGAGACAAGAGACACACTAGGCTAACTGACGAAGACAGCTCATGTCCAAAGAGTGTTTTCAGAAAAGGAGAGAGATGGACGAACTTCTGCTTCCCTTCATGTTGCTATCTTTTTTTTTTTTTTTTTTTTTTTTTTGATACTTTATTTACGTTTCCAATGTTTCCCCCTTTCTAGGTCTCCTCTTTGGAAGCCACCTATCCCCTCCGCCTCCCCCAGCTCTATGAGGGAATTCCACCTCCCACCCACCCACCCACCCACTCCAGTCTTCCCACCTTGACATTCCCCTTTACTGGGGCCTCGCCTCCCCATGATGGCCAACAAGGCCCTCCTCTGCCACATATGTGGTCCGAACCATGGGTCCCTCGATG
>CM052705.1:62525144-62579231 GCA_028551405.1 Uromys caudimaculatus | reverse complement strand
TTTACTCATATCAAGTCTTCAATAGATGATGCCAGGCAATTAAATAAAACAAAACCATAGGCTTCCTTAGATCACGCACTGCAGAAGTCTCCTCGCCAAGCGGAACCCAGTCTAATGGTGTCTCTGCCCATCGTTTCTGAACTCGAAGAAGCCCGTACCTTATGAGCTCCCTGGCAAAGCCCGGGGAGCTGATGTGAGTAGTTTTATGGATAGTTATGTAAAAATCTGCCTGAGCTCTTCTCTCTGTGATTGTTAATAAGAGTTACACTACACAATTTACAGATTAGTTGGATGTGGTTTGTGCCTATAATCCCAGCATTTAAAAGTCTGAGGCAGGAGGATTACAAAGATCAAGGCTGGTGCCCCTGTCTCAAACACTGAGAAACTTAGGACAGTTCAGAAAGCTCCACTGAGAAACACCTGCAGACAAAGGACAAAGGTGATAGAGGAAAGTCACAGAGCATTCAAGGAAAGCTTAGTAGCCCAAGCTGACTGGAAGCCACACACGTGTGACTTCTCATCCTGGCTGGGAAACCTGCTTTGTTGGCTTGAGAGACTTGCTCTTAACCTCTGAATCTGCTTCCCCCATCCCTCTCAAGGAAGCCGTGGAGATATATTAGCTCTTGTCTGGCTCAACAAAAGGCTTTGTCATCACCTTTAGAAATGCGTCAGAGACTCAAACTTAACAAAAATTA
Source organism: Uromys caudimaculatus (assembly GCA_028551405.1). Lineage (NCBI taxonomy): Eukaryota > Metazoa > Chordata > Mammalia > Rodentia > Muridae > Uromys > Uromys caudimaculatus. The sequence goes on along the minus strand of CM052705.1, from coordinate 62,578,536 downwards.
AAATGAAACACTGTGTAGGCATAAATTTTTTGTAACCTACTTTTAATAAGGGTTCAACCTCTCCTCTAGCCCACCACCCAGCAGAGGGGGTGGAAGAGAAAAGTTATTAAGATATGAGGGAAGTGCACCTGTTCAGCAATAGTTCTTTGGGAGTGAGCTCGATCTTCTTGGGCAGCCTTGTAGCAAACACCAAATACGATTCAGCAGCTGCAAACCAGTCCTGTAGGCAGGCAGACCCCAGGCAGCTGTAGTTTAATCCTGAAGAAACTGCCAGGCTTGCCAACTGGCTGAGGTAAGGCTGCAGAAGCTGCAAACTGCTGCAGGAACCTCAGGAGCAGTTCTTGGGTGAATTTCTCTCAATGTCCGCATTATCACAAGTTGAGCTCAATAGCGCTATGTAAGGCAAACCAATACATGTGTGTCTTTAGCAAAGAATAGTGAGGCGGAGCAAACCAAACCAAAACTCAGTGCTCGTCCCCCACTGTCTGTGGGGCATATTTATATTCCTTCAGCCCAGGTCCTTTCACGTGTTTGCTGTATCCAAACATCCTTTCACCTATGTCTGCTTCAGGAAAACAGCCTTTCATGTGTCTGCTTTAGCAAGACATCCTTTCACCTGTGTGCCCCAGCAAAACATCATTTGGCATAACTTTCCAAAGAACTACAAGTTTCCACTTCAACACTGCTCAAGCATCTGTAGAGAAAGCCGAGTAGACTGAACCCAAGGAGTCAGGATGGGGTGGTAAATGACAACTCCCCCTGTCCTAGCTCACACCCAGTATAATTTGGAGGGTGAACAACCTTGATGGGAGAATAACAACACCAGGTACAGTGAAGTGTGCCTGCACATAAACCAGTATGCAGGAAGAAGAGGTAGGAGAGTCACCATAAGTTAAAGGCCAGCCTAGGCTACATAGCAAGGTCTCATCTTCAAAACATAAACTAAGAGGCTCAGAGATGGCTTACTGGGCAAACTCACGCAACCAAGAGCATCTGAGCTTGGATCCTCAGAACTCACTTGAAGCTGGGGGTGGGAGCGTGCATTTGTAATGCTAGATAGTTAAGTGTATGACACAGAACGCGAGACCCTGTCTCATGGTGGAAAGGTAAAGACCAATGCCTAAAGTTGTCCTCTAAGCTCTGCATGCACACCACAGCACATGCATGCATGCATGCACAAAGATTTTATTCTCTAAAGAAAGAAAACAAACAAACCCTGAAATGCTAAATAAATAAAACCATTGAATCTGAATAGAATTACTTCCTACTTTTCACAGGACTGCTGTCTGGGAAAGAGGAAGACATCTCAAGTTCTTTGATCACCAGCCAAGTTCAACAAAGTGGTCAAGAAAGTAGAGAAATGAGCAGAGCCTAGATCTGATTATAAACAACTGCACTCTTCCTGTGACTGATTCCTGTGGGTAGATGGGTAGACCAGAAGACCATAGGGATTGTTATTAGAGTTGGATCACAGGAGGGGTCTCCAGAGTGGTTGATGTTAAAATTAATGCTACAAAAAGATTCAGTTTGTCAGCTGCTTGTCATCTAATCCAAGAGATGGAGGGAGGGCTTGCTCAAGGAGAAAAATGTGGGCTTTCAGTTTGACTCACCAGAGTGAGTTAAAATAACTATTGTACTTCCAAACAGAAGCACTAATAACTTGACATTCTAAAATTATAATATGCCACTGTATTTCCCAATAAGAGACTGCACAAATAATTGGGGCAAAGCAAATGATTTAAGATAATACTAGGTTGTGGGTTTTTGGGGGTTTTTTTTCATTATAAATAAGTGAAATGACCTACAACACAGATATCTTAAAGTTACGTAACGAAAAGTCTGTGGAAGGCTTAACCAAGCAGTATTACATGAGACTGCCATGTGGTTATCTACCCATAAGCCCCTAGGGGTGACGGGATCATAGATACACTGGGTGTGTCAGTATGTACCTATAATTCTAGCGATCAGAGGCTGAGACAGGAGGATCAAGAATTTAAAGTCAGACTTGCTAATAAAGCAAGTTCAGAGCCAGCCTGAGATATACAAGACCTTATCTCAGATAAAATCTGGGGGGTAGATTAATTAATTGCATATACAAAGCCTTAGGTTTAATCCCCAATTCTGGATAAAACAGGCATGACTGTAATCCCAGCATTTGGGAGGTAGAGACAGGAGAGTCGGAAGTTTAAACTCATTCTTAGTTACATATATTGTATGCTGAGGCCAATCTGGGAACATGAATGAGTCCTGTCTCAAAGGAAAGAGAAAGAAAGACCCTAGAAGAACCATTAGACGGATAGGTAAATAATGGCTACCTCTGATCCAGCTAACTTTCCTTTCCCCTTCTGTGAATGCATATGTAATGTGGAAAACGCAATAGCAGTCACTTATGCTTCTGCAATATTTTTCAATGGTCTGAATACACATGACTCCAAAATTCATACACCGGCATAAAACACTAAGGGAGTGGTTTTAGGAAGCAAGGCCTTTGGCAGGTGGTGAGGTTAAACCCCAGGGAACCCCGACCCTTCTCGAGTGAAGACACAGAAAGGAGGCACAGGCTGAGAATAAGAATACAAACCCTCACTCGATACACAGCCTGCAGGAACTTTGACCTTGGACTTCTTCTCATCTTCTAGCACGCTGAGAAATAGCTGTCTGTTCTGCATAAGCTACCTGGTTCAAAGTACTTGCTTACGGCGGCCAGGATAGGCTAAAGACTCCATTCTAGAACAGTGATTTTTCAATTATCTTGTCATATTTCTTATCAAGTGAACTAAGTGGCTTAAATATCAATTTTCTCATGTTCTAGTTTTTCCCTGCTTTTCTTCAGAAAATTCATAAATCTCCACTTCCTGCTGCTTGCCTGTGCTCTGGATTGGGATGAGCTCTTGTTGGGATTGCTGCTGCTTCTGTTTTCCTCTGTGATAGTTTACTGGATAGAGCATCATAAACGCCTGTGGCTACAACTCCCATCTTCCTGTCCTGGTGTCTCCCCTGGTATCAAAGCAATGGAATCCATGCTTCACTGTAGGTCAGTTTGAACTGGAGACAGCGCCTAAGGAGGACCTGCCAGGTGCCGCACCATTTCTGTCCTCAGAACTCCACTGCTCTCAAACTAAAGCCATAAAAGCCAGCTCAGCTCCTGTGCTAGCTCCCAGGGAAAGAGTGGTTTTCACCATCTATAAAGGTAGTCCTCTCTGATATTAATACTCACTATAGAAGAGAAGTCATACATAGTTGTATAAAATACAATTTTCATTGTTTTATAGATTTATTAATTACAAAATTAATTCCAAATGTATTAGCTGGGCATACTGGTACACATCTGTCGTCCTAGTACTTGGAAGATAAAGGAGAGAAGACTTTGATTCAGGACCACCCTGGGCTATATAAGTAAGACCCTGCTCTAAAAACCACATATATTCGATGTAATACATTAAATGTAATACATTAAGTGTAATACATTAATACATTAAAAATATTATATATCTTTTATATTATATATCCTTTATCCTTATTTTCTACAAAAAATAAAAGCTACAAATGGCATTTTGTTATCCTAAAATTTATAAATCCATTAGTGTTATGTAGGAAACACCCTTTGTAAGTTTCCTTTTCTAGAATGTTAGAGGGGAGTGTCTGAGAAAATACAGGAAAAATATTCATGGCTCTAGAGGCCAGCCATAACTAGGGGCACTAAGATTTCCACTCCTGCCAAGAGATTTCAAAGCTGGCTGTCAGAGGTGAGTCCTCTTTTAAGTCAGGGTGCTCCCTACACTGGTGCTACCTCTTCACCAAAGATCCTTAGAGCAAATGAAATTGGGGTTCGTGGAGATTTCAAGTCGCAACACGAAGGAGCCTGTGTCTCTAAATGACTAAACTCCTGTCTCTTCCTGACACCTGACTAGAGCTCTGTCATATACCAATCACTGTTCTGCACCCCGGCTCTCCAGTTCCCTGCGTTCAGCAGCTCTAGACGCCCACAAATATGTTTTGCTATAAATTACTGGCACCATTTCTGTTGATATTCAGCATAATCAAACATTTGTAAGCATGCTGTCTTTTCAATCTGCTCAGCTGATGCACTTTACCTGATCTTTCATTAAAGTAATCAAAACACTTGCTGTGTCGCATCTAATGAATGTTGCATGTATGATTAAGTGCTTTCATTCATATTGCAAGTTTGATTTAATGTAATCTGCCTTTCAGACAGCCATTAGCCTAGCTCCTATGTGAATTCGATTAATTGGCTGAATTCTTCCAGATGTCCATTAAGCATTACAGGAATTTGTGGAAACAGCAGGGACTGTCTAGCACAGGACCAAACAATGAAGTGTTATATTGCTGCCATGACTTACCAAAAGCTGGATTCATTTTCATTAATAAAACATCTGTACTCCTGCGCAGCTATGCATTGAGATGCGTTTATTTTATATGTTTATTTCTCTTATGACTGTAAAAAGATAGTTAAACAGAAGCACATTTGCTGATATGTAGACTCGAGGTTTGGCAAGTGCTTACTGACCAAACAGTTCAAATTTTCAAGGTTACAGTAGTTCCCAGACAGAAAGAAAGAAACTAACAAACACCTGTTTGAAACAGACTTTTAAAGCACATGGGATTGCTAGAGTGGGGATGCTTTAAGTAGTATTACAGACATACCCTGAAAGTGTGATACCTGCCACCTTCATGCCCAGTGAATCTTTAAGAGAAAGGGGCAGATGCGGCCCTTCCCCAACCCCCTTTAAATAGGTGTTGATTAGCAGAGGGCTGGAATGGATGATGGAGTCAGAGTTCACAGACAATACCACACACCAAAGTCATGAGGGGCAGCAAGAGGGGTTGGTGGGAGAGGCTGAAGGCCTCCTCTCCTCAAGAGCAAGTGAGTAGGCAGGGACCAGGGGTTGCTGGGGGGGGGGGGGCAGCCTTAGGCCACCTCTGCTCAGTAGGCATGGTTAGAGATGAAGAGGGATTCACTGGCTGCTGTCCCTGACTTATCACTTGGCGTGTACTTTCCTTGACAGGCGAGGCTGTTGGCCAGGGCACGCTTGATGTACTCCTCCTGGGCTGCCTTCATGTTCTCCTTCTTCCCACCCCAGGCCTTTAGGGCAGAGGCCTGCAGGGCTCGGCCGAAGGAGAAAGTTAAGGCCCACGGCTTCAGCAAGGGACACTTGTTGATAGCATTGAGGTTGATGGATGCCTCTTCCTCACTCTGCCCTCCAGACAGGAAAGTGACTCCAGGGACAGCAGGGGGCACTGTGCGACGAAGTGCTGTGACAGTTGCCATGGCAATCTCTTCACTGGAAACTTTCTGAGTGCAAGTATGGCCTGGGGTGACCATGTTGGGCTTCAGCAAGGTTCCTTCCAGGTAGACATGGTGGTCGCTCAGAGCCTTGTAGACAGCGGCCAATACCTTCTCGGTTACATACTGACAGCGCTTCAAGTCATGGTCCCCATCAGGGAGGATTTCTGGCTCCACAATGGGAACAATGCCATTCTGCTGGCAGATGCTGGCATAACGAGCCAGAACATTGGCATTTTCCATAATGGCAAGGGCTGAGGGGGTGTGTTCCCCAATCTTCAGCACACAACGCCATTTGGCAAAATCGGCTCCATCCTGCTTGTACTGAGCACAGAGTCCAGACAAATCATCCAGCCCTTGGGTGGTGGTCTCGCCGTCAGTTCCTGCCAGGGGCACTACACCCTTGTCCACCTTAATGCCCACAATACCACCCTTGGACTTGATAATCTGGGGGAAGGGACGTCCATCATCCGTCTTCTGGTACAGTGTCTCCTGGAAAAGGATCACACCCCCAATGCAGGAATTCACGCGGTCGTCGGCAGTTAGTAGCAGCTGACGGTAGAAGCGCCTGTTCTCCTCGGTGTTCTCGGTGCCAATGGACTGCAGCCGCTTGGCGATGCTTCCAGTGGACTCATCTGCAGCCAGGATGCCCTTGCCCGGAGCCACAATTCGGCGAGCGATGTCAGACAACTCCTTCTTCTGCTCCAGGGTTAGTGCTGGGTATGGGTAGGGCATGGTGCCGGTGGTAGCACGGTCCTGGCACAGGAGGTGGTGGATTGGCCGAGTGCTGTGGCAGGTGGGCAAAAGGACTGTGTAGCGAATGCTGCTAGGGTTACCAGAACCTGTTTCTGTGGCGTGTTCCGAGAGAACGCAACCTATTCAGCTAGCGGGGTTCAGGGGGGGAAGGGTGGGTAGACGTGGCTCGGGAACTCCCATTTTAGATCAGGCTAGTCTCACAAGATCCACCTGCCTCTGACTCTTGAGTAATGGGATTAAAGGTGTGTACCACTATGCCCAGCTCAGAAGTTAATATTCATAACTGAATAATCATCTGAATTTAAGAGAATAACACAAAAATTACTTTATTTCTTTTTACAAGGATCTACAAATTAATTTTACTAATTGAAGCTAAAAATCGTGGTCTGGAGAGAGTTCAGCAGTTGAGAACACTTGGTTCTGTTGCAGAGAACCTGAGTTTGATTCCCAGCACCCACACGGGGTAGCTCACAAGTTTCTGTAATTCCAGCTCCAGGAAATCCAGTGCCCTCTTCATGCTGCCTTGGACGCTGCACACATGGTATGCATACATATAAATAGACATACTCATAAAATAAAAATAAGCCTCTTTTTTAAGCTAAAAAATCCTTTCTAATTACATAACTTTACGAAATGTTTCATAATTAAACATACTCTCACTGTAAAGATGGTATAAAAATTTAAGAAGAAAATAACCTGGTATTCCTTCTTTTTAAAAACTTTTATTATAGTGTGTGTGTACATTGAAAGACAACTTGAAAGAGTTCTTTTTCCATCAAGTGGATGCCAAGAACTAAACTCAGGATCATCAGATTTGAAGGCAAGAGCTGAAGTAACCACAACTTCATTGGAGCATTTGGGGGGTTTTTTTTGGTTTTTTTTTTGGTTTTTTGTTTTGTTTTGTTTTGTTTTGTTTTTTGTCACTATACTGTCACTGAGAATTGAACTCAGGACCTTTAGAAGAACAGTCAGTGCTCTTAACCACTGAGTCATCTCTCCAGCCCTTCACTGGAGATTTTCAAGTGACTCCCTGTTGCCCACTAGTTTATCCTAGGTGGGGAAAGTTACGATGACAAGAACACGGCATCCTTCAGAGGCTGATCATCAGTCACCATGCCCTGTGAAGAGACTGTGCCATCGAGCTTTCTGGGATGGGCATTAAAGTCAGATGATGCACGATGAAGCTTGCTAGCCAATTTTTAGGGCACAGAATTTCTACCAAGAGAAATTCTTGTTGCTTGCTAGTAGTCTTCTTGTTGCTACCAAAATGAAGCAATAAAAATAACCAAATTTACCATGTTTTTAGTCACTCAGGAAGAATCCACAGAACATCTGCTATGGCATACAAGGACATGTACGGCATAGACAGTCCCTATACCCACAAGACAAAGCACACGTACTACGTTCATACGTGCCACTTAACATCCTAGGACAGCACAGGAGTGGGTTGTCTCTCTCCAGTCCCCTCAAGCTTCACAGGGCAGTGAGCAGTCCGAACTGCAACTTGGAAGATAAGCAGGAGGGAAGTCGTCCCCATAGGGGAAGGGGACAGGTGCATCTCAGACACCAAGGAAGGGCAGCTTCACCCCCATCATCCGTGTCTTCCTGTCACAGGTGGAGGCATCTGAGTCTTGGTCCTGAGCCTTCCAATCTGTTCAGTCTTCTATTGCTCCCCTGTTAGGGGAGTGGCTTGTGTGGATTCTTGAGTTAAAGATCCAGAACAATGTGGTAAGCTCAGTTCTGCCCTTCCTTCCCGACCTCTTTCTATGATTGGCTCAGCCTGTTATTGGAATGTCCTTGAAACTCGTTTTTCCCTGAGAGAAGCCACTAGTTACGGAAGTCTTCCAGAGACAAGGCATAACTGTGTAATCTAGAGTTCAGAATGAAGCAGCCTCTCGATTCCCTCTAATCTAGCCACCTGTAACAAAGGCGAAGTTTCACTCCCACACTGCCTGAGTTCCGTAAACAGGAACTCAGAGGGAATGTGGAGGCCACTTATGGTCCCCGATGTGCAGAAAGAAAAATGTTCAAGAAATGTGTAAGTGGAGCTGAGGAGATCACTCAGCTCGAGTGTCCAGTACCTACCTAAAAGCCCAGGTTTGTCAGTGTGCTCATGTAATTCCAGAATTGGGGAAGCAGATGCAAGAAAACCCCTGAAGCTCAGTGGCTGGACAGCCTAGCTGAACTGTTAAGTTTCATATTCAGAGAGAGATTGTCTTAAAAACTAGAGGCTGGAGAGAAAGGAAAGACATCTGATGTTGACCTCTGGCCTACACACACACACATACAGCCAATGCGCACACATACGGGCGCATGCACATGCAGGCACACACACACATTGATAATTTTACAGACTGTAGAGACTAAGTATATTAGTCAGCATTCTCTAAAAGAACAGAATTGATATGATAGAATGTGTGTGTGTGTGTGTGAGAGAGAGAGAGAGAGAGAGAGAGAGAGAGAGAGAGAGAGAGAGAGAGATTTATTAGATTAAATTCCATGCTATGGTCCAGGTAGTTCACACAAGAGGCTAAGAATCTAGTATTGCTCAGGAGCCTGGATGTCTCAGCAGTCTCCATCTGGTGCTGACATTGGAGATTCCTGGAGTCCTCAGTCTACAAAAAGCTGATTCTAAAAAATTCCGTAGCAATGGGATAGATGAACCTGCCAGCAAGAGTGAGGACAAGCAGGCAAAAGGCAAAAGCTTCTTTATTCTATGTCCCTATCTGACCTGCCACCAGAAAGTGCTGTACACCTTTAGGGTTCTTCCTGCTTCAAATGATCCAATCAAGAAAATCCTTCACAGGACTGCCCAAAGTTTCTGCAATTGCAGTCAAGTTGATGATCAAGATTAGACATCATACTAAGATAGTCATGTTTTTAGAAGATATATTCTTCTTTCTTTAATAGCATTCAGGTGCTTCCTGAACTATTTACTTATAGAATACTGCTCAGAGCTAAATATTTCCATCAATGAATATACATTTCCTGACATTAGAGACTTGATTTATTTATTGCTTTATCCTAAAGGCTTGAAATACTGCTAGACACAACAGTTCCAGACATAGTAGTGTGGCCTGAAATCTCAGAAATCAGGAGGCTGAGGCAGGAAGATCAAGAGCTCGTGGCCAACAGGGAAACTGAAGTTTTGGGAGAAGTGGGGGAGGGCAATTCAAGACAGGGTTTCACTTTCTAGCCCTGACTGTCCTGAGCTGTCTCTGTAGACAAGGTTAGCCTCAGAGGTCTGCCTGCCTCTGCCTCCCAAGTGCTGAGATTAAAGGCATGTGCCCCCACCAACTGGCTGACATTGAATTTCTTTTTAATGTAGTCAATAAAATTTTGGTTGTTTGGGTTTTTTCTTTTTTATTAACTATATTACTTATTTATATTTCAAATGTTGTCCCACTTCCTGGCTCCCCTCCTTGTTGGAGTTTTTGGTGATCTGTTTTTTGAACTGGGAGCCTTGTTTTGCTGTCAGAGCTGGCCTTGCACTCCTGGGCTCAAATGATACTGAGTACTGGAGCAAGCTCACAGCGCACACCTGGCTTGTGTGTCAAGTGAGTGAATGATTAGCCTAATGTATGATATGACCTATGTTTTAGATCTATTCTCAGAGGAAAACCTTAATTTCAAAGTCACAGACAACCTTAGCGTTGCCTCCCATGGGTTCACCATGAGAAGCAAACTCAGTCACTATTTTACCGCTTTGCAATCTGCCTGTTTCTTTGTTAGAGACTGTTTTTATTTTTAGTATCAATCTTTGACAAGTAAATGTCTGATGAGTTCCCAACAAAAGAATAATATATGTCTGCTGAGTCAAGAATAAACTGGATGAGAAATGGGGATGGCTAATCACCACTTTTTGTAGAGCTTGTGATAGCCAACCAGATCCAAAGCTTCGCCATTTGTAAGTGAAGGTGGCCAGATACTCCTGCATCCACAAGGGGCAAGTTCTTCAGTGTCTGTGGAAAAAATGTTCCAAAGTTTCCTGAAACTTCTACTAATTAAAAATGAAATGCAGCCAGCAAAGCCTCAGTCATTTCTAATTTACAATATTGCTTTGCTTCCAAGGTAAATGTGGACAAGTCACAACTTCTTTTGATGCCTGAGGGATTGAAAAAATTAAATCAGCAGGATTGGCTATTGATGTTTTCTAGCAAATGTTTTGAAACCTCTCCCTTTCATCCATCTTGTGGGAAAACAGGATTGCTTACTGAGCCTTCGAAGATATTAATTCCTTTAATAAATCCTAACTCGGACGTTGGGAACTTCCAAGGGCTCGGTTTCTGTAGCAATCTCTCCATCAGGGGTGAATGCTGCCCGCAGGCAGACTCCCAATTTTTTTCTAAGTATCATCACTCTTGGTCTGAAACTGGGGTGAACCAGCATTACAAGAGATTAAGCGCACCTTCTGTCCAGCCTTTTCAGATCTCCTTATTATATTCCTTGCAAAGCAAATTTTGAGACAGGCTGTTCACCTTCCTGGGGATCAGCTCTTAATGAGATAATGCAGAGACGCCTGCAGTCACAGTGGCACCTCTGCTCTTTGACCCCTGTGCTAGCCAGAGCCAAGAACGTGGAGGGGCGGGGCTGGGCTCGGGCTGAGGCTGGGAGGAGTTAGGTGAAAGAGCTGGATAGATGTTATCAAAACACATTGTATACACGTATGCGATTCTCAAAGAATTAATACAAATATCATATTTTTTAAAACAAACAATGGAGAGTGAGAGATTGTGTCAAGAAAAAGTACAGGAAACTGAAACAAGAAAGTTCCGCCCTAGTAGTGAGCCTGATAGGGAGGGAGGTTAACCTGGTGGTGGGGATTCTGTGACAGCACTCGCTCTTCTTCAGTAGGCCTTATCTAAGGCTTATACAAAGATAAGAGAAATATGAGGGTGCCACCTCACTCTCGAGGACAGCATTATGTCAGTGTCGCTATTGAAAGGGAACGTCAAGGACATTAGTCTAACATGTCCTCTTAGGGCGTTTGCTCTAAATCCCTGTTTAATGAATAAATAGGAATGTCTCTGCTGAAAGAGTGGACACCATTTCTCTCTTTGTCCTAGCCATCAAAAAGGGAAAAAGAAAGGATACACAGACGATCTTTGTGGGAAAGAACAATGCTTGGTGACCCGTTACCAAACTGGCATGGCTCTCCTGGACACTAAAATGGGGGTGTCCATGTGGAAAGAAGATAGAGCAATGAGTGGTTTAGAGGTCAGTATTAGAAGTATTCTGAGGGACAGGTAGAAAGCCTGCAACCAACTGGGGTTCCAGTCTCTCTTCCATGATGAATCTTTAGCTACCGTTCCTTATGGTTTACTTTAGACTGATATGTCCAAAAATCAAATGTGCTAAGCAAATAATCAATATTGTCATGTTACTGACGACTGCTGAACTACACACTCAGAGATCTATTTTACTATGCCAATTTCTTCTTTTAAGGTACAATGATGCAAATCTCAAGTCGAGGCTGTGACTCATGGCAGACTGCCTAGTATGCCCAAAGCTCTAGATGTGATCCCCAGCTCTGTGAGGGAAGAGAAGGCAATCGCACGTGTGGAGATCAGAGGACAACCTTCAGCATACAGCTCCCCTCTCTCACCTTGTTGAGGCAGGTACTCCAGGAGAGGTAGCCAGTGAGCTGCTGTGTGGTTCTCATGTCTTTACTTCCTATCTCACTCCGGAAGTGCTGAGATCATAGATGCACCCCTGCTCCTCATCTGACTTCTCCTTGTACATGGGTTCCAGGATCAAACTCAGCGCAAGTCCTGTGCAGCTGATACTCCTAAGCCATCTTCTTGGGGTTTTAAAATGCTTGATTTCCCCCCCCCCCTTTTCGAGATAGGATCTCACTGTCAATTTGTCTGGCCTGGAACTCTGTATGTAGACAAGGGTAGTCTTGAACTCACAGAGATTGACTGTCTCTGCCTCTCCAGTGCTGTATTTAAAGGTGTATACAATCACATCTGGATTTTTTTTATTACAATGTAAATTCACTTAGTGTGACTGTGTGTGCATGTGTGTGTATGCATGTATGCATTAACATGACATTACACCAACTCATGACAATTGGGATTTTTTTCCTTCTACTATCAGGGACTGAACACAGGTCATCAGTCCCGGCATGAAGTGGCTTTACCCACTGAACCATATAACTAGCCTAGAAGCCCAAATTCTTATAAGTTCTACAAGTAAATTTCAATCATTATCAAGAACAATTTTTACCATAATGAAACCTATAATAATTGACTTAATATTTTTTAAAAAAAAAAATCCTTCACTATAGACCACTGGGCAAACTTCTAGCTTCATGCACTTCTTCACTGTTTGACCTGAGAGTTTATGATTCCCCAAGTGTGGAGAGAATTCAAAGCATCTTTTTTTTTTAACTCCATAGATGAGTCTAACATGCAGTCAAGGTAGAGAACTCACGCCTTGGGGGATATAAACACAACCTGAGTCATCTGGGGACAGCCTCCGTCGCTAACAGTGGAAATGAGCTAGGAGCAGTAAGTTCTCAGACTACTCCACAAGCAGGAAGTCACTGCAGAAGTGAGAGATATTTAAACCAAGTTTCAGCCCACCAAGAGCCCATGACCCTTCTGGAAACAGCAGGGCGGGGCAGGTAGCTCCGAGTTCTCCTGTCCTGTTCTCTCCCAATAGAAATACTGAAGAACTCAGAAAAACTCAGTGCATAAACTGAAAAACAGCCAAAGGCTTACAGCATCTGGGTTGAATACTCAGTCCAGAAAAAGACATCTGGGGACTGGCGGGAAGCTGGGGGCATCTTCCCTGGCTTTCCTGTGCACACTCTGGGTAATGTCTGGGTTGAAGTGGCAACCACTTGCATTCCTAATGTAGACCTGGGTTCTGGAGGAGAGCTGAACTCATCTGAAAAGTACTATGTATGTCTATTACTACTAATACTCTGAGGCTCCCCTGGGAACTGATTCAAGACACACCTCAGTTTTATCTAACTCAGAACTCACTCAATCCAAAACAGTAACACATAGCTCAAGACTGTAGTACCAGTAAAGGCTGAGACCAGAAAGCACTCATCAGTCTCAGTAAAGGAACAAACGAAAGTCTACAAGGCAAACTAGCAACCCTCACACTGAGGATAAAAGATGAAGAATATAACAGATCGCCTTAGGCCCACGAGGAAAACTGAGAGTGATTCTTTGGGAAAGCTTTGGAGCCAATGAGATAGCTCATCCAGTAAAGAGGTGCCAAGCCTGCCAACCTGAGTTTAGTCCCTGGAACCCACATAGTGGATAGAGAGAACCAACTCCTGCAAGCTCATCTCTGACTCTACGTGCCTCCCCCTGCGCGTGTGCGCATGCGCACACACAACGACTAACCGTCTGTTTCTTTAAAGCATCTACATTCACAAAGAACCCCTAGGGGAACTTAGAAAGCCACACATGTGACAGGGACAGGACAGGAGCTCTGAAAAGATCCAAAAAGAACCACTGAACTTAAACTTGACTTGGTCTTGGATAGGTTTCACATAGCTCAGGCTGACCTCAAATCCCCTATTAGCAGAGGATGGATGCTCTTGAACTTCTGATCCCCATAATTTTGTTTCCCAAGTGCTACGATTACAAGTATATATCTCGCACTTGGCTTTTTTTAAGTCAAGGTCTCATGGTCCTATAGGTTAACCTCCAATTACCTCCAATTCATTCTGCAACCTAAGCTGGCCTTGAACATCTGATCTTCCTGCCTCCGCTGCCAGCGTGCTGGGAAGATAGTGTGCCACCACACCCAGCTAGAATCAGTGATTTAAAGATTGAAAGTTTCACATTATTAAATATGAGAAACAAAAATGAAGAATGAAGAGAGTGAATAAAGACCAAGGGGTTTGTGGGTACCATCAAGTAGATGATAGATCGTTTCTAAGAGAAGTCACGACCCAAGACTTCCTGGATGAAAGTCCAGGACTAGATGGCACTGGTGAGGAATTCTATGAAATGTTCAATGAGGAATTAACAGCTGGAGTGTAGATGTGGCTCAGTAGCACAGTGACTGTTTAACTGCACAAACCATCACTTTGATTCCAAGCACTGCAAATAAATAAAATTAGATTACAAAATTCTATCTATGCTGGACTTAATTGCATAAATATGTACATATACTCTAGTACCAGAGACAACACAGAACAGTGAATAAGAACTACTTATTTGATGTTAAAGACATAAGGCAATATCAAAATTGAAATATCTTACTATAATGTTATTTGTGTGAGAAATAAAAGCTATCTTAAAGCATCATAGTTATCAGCTGAGCATGGTGGTACATCCCGGTGAGCTCAGCACTCAGAAAGCTGAAGTAGTAGCATCACAAGTTGAGGGACAGCCTGGGCTACACATGAAGCCTATGCCTCAGCAAAACAAAACAGAGGCTGCGGCAGTGATTCGATGGGTAAGGCATTTACTGCATAAGCATAAGGATCAGAACCTGTGTGAAGCTGGATGCAGACGTGCGGATCTGTAACCCTGACACTCCTGCAGCAGGATGAGACAGAAGGACCCACAGGGGCTAGCCTGGTCTAAGCCCTGGTAAACAAAAGACCCTGCCTCAAACCAGGTGGAAGGAGAGAACTGACACCCAAAGCTGTCCTCTGATCTCCACACGTGAGCACCCTGGAATGTCATGTGCCTACACTCCCACATGCAAACACACACACACACACACACACACACACACACACACACACACACACACACACATCTTTTTAAAGCCATAATTACTGCAAGACATAGAACAGAATAACATGATTGCAAGTTTTAGAGGGTGTCGGAGACCAAAAGGCCTTGGCTTAATCAGCTAGCCAAAGTGTCCCAGGCTTCAGTGGACATTCCTTTGATTCCTCCCCACTGCAGCTGTCTCCTGCAGGCATAGACGGTTTGTTTATAGTAGCTTGTGGCTCCAAAGAGACCTTGAGATGTCCTGCTATCTTGGTCTACAACAATGCTTGTTATACTGATTTGCAGCAGTCTGAGGTTTGGCTGCAATTAAGCGACCCTGAGAACTTCTCTCCCTCTGTCTCCTCCCACCCTAAAGTGTCTGCCCTGGGAACCTCCCTACTCCTGCCATTTCCTGCCTTTAAGTGCTTATATACGGACTCAGAAATAAAGATTATTTAGAGCTTGCATCCGAGGAGGGAACGGCTAGCGACTTGCTCCCAAGGTATTTCTTGTCTCCTGTCTCTTTCCATCGCTAGCAGTTCCCTCCTCGGATGCAGACCATGATAGATAGTTCCCCTAGAGGGCCCCCTGGGAAGGACGGGACAGTTAACCCTTTGCAAGAGGGGAATCACAGCTAGCTCTGGGGTCTATGACAATTGTTCTCAACCTTCCTAATGCTGCGACCCTTTAATACAGTTCCTCATACTGTGGTGACCCCCAGCCATAAAATTATTTTCATTGCTACTTTATAGCTGTAATTTTGCTACTGTTGTGAATCATAATGTATTTATCTGATATGTAGAATATCTGATATAGGAATCCCGAAAAGGGTCACGACCCACAGGTTGAGAACCACTGGTCTAAGATAAACATTTTACTTAACTATAATTAAATTTTGCATTTGTCATATAAATACTACAAAGTAATTTTAGAATACATTTAAAGCAAGTGTGGTCGCATGTCTGTAATGGCAGCACTTGGGAGACAGAGGAAAGGGCACTGGAAGTTCAAAGCCAGTTTTAGTTATAGATCAACTTCAAGGCCAGCCTGGGGAACAGACCAGCAAGATGGCTTAGCAGGAGCTTGCAAAGCAAACCTGATAGACAACTTGACTTTGATCTCCAGAACCCATGTGAAGGTGGGAGGGAAGAACAGACTCCACAAAGTCGTTCTCTGCCCTCCACAGGTCATACACACACATACAAGTGCAGACACACACACACACACACACACACACACACACACACACACATACACACACACAAAGTTTTAATTTAAAAAAAAAAAAGGAACCTGCATTTAAACATAGTAGAGTGTATCAGTGTTCTCTTTAAAAAAAAAAAAAAAAAAAAAAAAAACAGGTAGTAGTGGCACAGACCTTTAATCTCAGCATGCAGGAGGCAGAACTCACTATCTTATGAACACTGCGGGATTTTATTAAACCCTAGCAGAGTCCTAGGGAAAGCAAAGTGTTGCTTTCCTCGGCCTCATCACCAACTCAACAAAGTAACTATTTCTGCTGGGGTGGGCGCAGGTCCACAGAAGCGCTTTGAATGCTCACCATCCTGTCACAGCAGAGCTGTGTTAGGCAGAGTGTGGATGTTGGTCAGGAAGGAAGGATGGATCTTGGGTTCCCTGGCTGAGCTGAAGCAGCAAACGTTGCAGCCCAGAGAGCATTCAACAACTGCCAAAGTCATTTCTTAAGCATTATTTCATCTGACCTTCAAAATAGTTCTCTTCTGTACACCTCTTCCTGGATCATGTTGCCTGCCTCTCAGACGTGCCCCCATCCCACTGCCTGTCAAATAAGGTGTTGGTCTATTTTCTTAATAGACTTAGTTCACGGATTGAAAAACGTGAGAGACCAGACTAGTAAAAATGCACCCTCACCCTTCCCTTCTTTTTTAAAAAAAAAAAAAAAAGAAATAAAAGGTTTATTACATTTATTTGTAGGTAGTGGGGGCAGTTGTGTGCATGTGTGTGTTCGAGTATGTGTGTGTGTGTATATGTGTGAGTGTGTGTGTGTGTGTGTGTAGGGCAGAGTGTGTAGGAGCTGGTTCATCAAACTCAGGTCACTCTCAGGCTCAGCTGCAAGCAACTTTGAGCTATCTCACCACCACATTTTTCTTTCTTTCTCTCTTTCTCTCTTTCTCTCTTTCTTTCTTTCTTTCTTCTTTCTTTCTTTCTTTCTTTCTTTCTTTCTTTCTTTCTTTCTCTCTTTCTTTCTTTCTTTTCCCAGGATCTCACTCTGTGGCCCAGGCTGTCCTGGAACTTATCATATATCCCAGAGAAGCCTTAACGTTGTAGCTGTCCTCCTGCTTCAGCCTTGCAGTTGCTGGAATTGTAGACATGAACCACCATTCATGGCTTATCCTTGGCTTTTGCAGTTCTGTCCTTCAATACCAGGCCGCTCAGGTCCTAGACAGCAAGTCTGAGCAGGTAGCCTGCTCCTCAGGGCTCTAGGAGCCAAAGAAAACATGGGGACAGGGAAGAGACCACCGTGCCTACCATGCTCTGGGACTTGGATTCACCCCCATGCCTTGACAGATGGAGCTGTTCACACAACAGCAAAGACCTGCACAGTTTAAAAGAGGCTCCTTACACCCTGATGTTCTTTCTTCAAATGCTAGAAATCAAACATGCTAGGCAAATGTCCCCTTCCCCCCCACACACCCCTCAGCCCTAGACTAGGGTGCATCTCCTTCTCCATCTCCCTCTCTGCTCTGTCGTACCGGTCAGTGTCTTTAAGTTTTGTTCTGGTTTTATTTGCAAAACATTATATGGAGCTAAAAATAGTTCCACATTAAACTCTGGTGAGGAGAGAGATTATCTTTAAAGCACTCGAATAAACAGCCAAACCTCCCATGGAAATTAGAACAAGTCACAGTAAAACAAAAATGATTGTTATTGATTGGGTTTTATTCTTAGCACCGGCTAAGTAACTGTGTGCAAAGTGTAAAATCTTCACTTGTTGATTTCTAAATTAAAATCAATACAACTGTCCATAATCCATAACACTCAGTCTGCCTCCCCAGAGCAGATCAGACAAGAGCAATTAGATTTCTGCCTGACTAGCAGGAAGAGAAAATGGTTTCATTTGGGATCAAAACCATCCTCCGAGGCTGAATTCCACTTTCTTTTGCTGGTTAGCACTTAGCAATTGCTTGCTTCTGTGTTATATTTGGTTCAGATGATCAAAATGTTCCCCCATAATCTTCAGTAGAAAGGAGGCCAGAGTTTAAAGTTTGATTCTGATTCTAAATTTTAAGGATTATGCTTCCAACTTCACTTCCTTCCCAAGTGCTCTTCTTGACAGGATTTTAAAGGTGGTTCTATCCCCCTCACCCCTATAAGAGAAAGCAGCCTGTACGCAGAAGTCTTAGTTCACTGCATTTACAGTTCTTGACTTGGAATATGGAATTAACTCCAGACAAGGACCGGTTTGACCTGGCCTAATCTGTATGAAGATGAAAGGAACACCACTGAAAATATTCTTCCCGTGACCAAAAGAGTTTCATCAAATATTTGGGAAGCTTGTGTGGCTGGATAGTAATTTTTTGTTCTTGATGTTTGAGGGTTTTGTTTGCTTTAGTTTAGTTTGTTTGTTTGTTTGTTTGTTTGGGGGTTGGTTCTTTATTGGGGGGGTTGGCTTATTTGGGTTTGGGTTTTTTGGTTTTTGTTTGTTTGTTTGTTTTTTGAGACAGACTGTCACAATATAGCCTTGGCTCATTTGAAACTCACTAGGTAGCTCAGGATGACCTTGAGCCCTAGAAATCCTCCTGCTTCAGACTCCTAAATGCTGGGATTGTAGCTATGAACCACAATACCCTGCTTGCTTTAATTTGAGTTTTTTGAGAGAGTTTCACTATGTAGCCCAGGTTGGTCTTGAACATGTGAGCCTTCTGCCTCAGCCTCCGTAGTGCTTGGATTAGAGGTGTGTATACCCCACTTGGTTTACCAATCTGAAATAAGATTACGATTTGGGAAGTTTGAATGAGAAATGTCCACCATAGGGCCAATACTGAATGCTTAGTTCCCAGTTGGTGGAACTGTTTAAGGAGGATTAGAAGGTGTGGTCTTGCTGAAGTGTGTCACTGGGAGTGGGCTTTGCAGTTTCAAAAACTCACAGTAGAACCAGTCCCCCACACACACCTGTGGATTGGGATATAAAGCTCTCAGTTTTTGTCCCAGCAAAATGCCTTCCTGCTTGTCTGTCACCACACTCCCTGCCCAGATGGTTATGGACTAACCCTCTAAAACCGGAAGACCTCCAACTAAATGCTTTCTTTTATAAACTCCCTTGGTTGTGGTGTCTCTTCACAGCAATAGAACAGTATGCTCCTTGTCCGTGGTGCTTGATGCCACACCTCCCTGACGCCACACCTCCCTGATGCTACACCTCCCTGATGCCACACCTCCCTGATGCCACGCCTCCCTGATGCCACACCTCCCTGATGCCACGCCTCCCTGATGCCACACCTCCCTGATGCCACGCCTCCCTAGTGCCACACCTCCCTGCTGTCATGCCTCCCTGCTGCCACACCTCCCTGATGCCACGCCTACCTGATGCCACACCTCCCTGATGCCACGCCTACCTGTTGTCATGGCTCTTATCCCTGTGGAACTATAAATCCAGGTAAGCTCTCTCTTCAAAAAGTTACTTTTGGTCATGGTATTCTATCACAGCAACAGAAAAGTAACTACCTAGTTCACTCTTCTTCCCAGTCTTACTTTATTTCATGTCAAATTGGGAACCTCAACCTATCTCTCATGAAGATAATTGCTATTCTGTGCAAATAGGCTACTTTGATGTTCGGCATTAGCACCCCTCAACTACTGTACCATAAACAGGAGGGAAGAAAGAGCTACGGCCAGTCACACGCAGGTCGTTGACCTACTTTGGATCTGTGGCTCTCCCAAATGAAAATACAAAGTTATGTCATTAGAAAGCAAGTCTCACTGCTGATCCTAACTCTACTATCCTGAGATAAATCAAAGGGGGAAGAAAGAGACAAGGGCTTCAGTTCTTAGTCTGAATCAATGACGATGGTGTATTAATGTTCCTCACAAGGAGCTGAGCCCTTGAGTTCTGCCAGGAAAGAGGAAAGAACTTCCCTGATCTTCACAACTCCCAGAGAATTCTGTTTATAAATGAAGTCGGAGGTGAGAATAACTTGTGTTCTCTGTTTTATTTGTTGTGTGTTCTCTGCTTTATTTGTTGTTGTTGCTGTTGCTGTTGCTGTTGCTGCTGCTGCTGCTGCTGCTGCTGCTGCTTTTTGCAATCCTAGGGGTGGAACTCACAGCCTCACATATACTAGCCAAGCACTCTACCATTGGGCTAAGTTGCCAGTCCTTATGTGTCATTTCATGATCGAGGTCACCACAGGGTGACATACCTCTATCACTTGGACATTAAGTTACAGTAATATAGGAAGAAGAGGGCATTCACAGATCGAGCTTGTGTGCTCCTAACGTGACCAAAAGATGGCAATGACTTGTCTAGCACCTGCATCAGTGAGGCTTGTACAGAGGTCCATGAACAAACATGATATCTCTTCTTTTTATTCCGTGCTCAAACCCAGGAACTTGCTCTAACACTGAGCTACAGCCTCGCTCAGCCTTAGGATTTTTATTTTATTTTATTTTACTTTATTTTATTTTATTTTATTTTATTTTATTTTATTTTATTTTATTTTATTGGTGGCCAGACTTAACTTTTTAGTGAAAACATTTTTTCCCTCTTCTATTCTGGCAATACAGAAAAACACAATGCAATATACTAAAAATCCAAGCACCTGGAGCAGCTGTTCTTCCCAGACTCTTTCAAACCCTGTGCACAAGCTCATTTCATGAATGCTCACTTCTTCCTGTGTGGGGTTTTCCTACCCATTAAGCAAGCAATGCTGAAATATTAGACATCAGCAGGTGTCACCCGATTCAGTACTGACACTTGTCACCTCATGTGCAAGTCACAGCCACCAGTTGTCTTCCTGTGCTTACTGCTAACCAGTTACAAACTGAAGATCCCATAATTCCTTCCTTAGACTCAACCAATTTGCTAGAACATCTCACAGAATCCAAGAAATGCATGCTTGTGTTTGCTGGTTAATTGTGAAGAATAATACAAAAGGAACCAATGAACCAGATGAGGAAATGGTTTGGAGAAATCACAGGGGAGGGTGTCAATGGAGCTTCCATGTTCTCTCAGGCACGCCCTCCTAGGATCCACCAAGAGCTCCAGCTATCCCATAGTTTTAAGAACGCTAACTTTTTAGCATTTTGTGTGTTATTCATTATTTAAGCATAATCCGTTGTTTAACTGATTTAGCCGTGGTCACTGCTGATTCAGCCATTCTCCCATCCCCATCCCCACAGGTTGAGGAGAAGATGCTAAAAGTCCCAATCCAGAAACCTGGCTTGATCTTTCCAGTCAGACCCTAACCTGAAGCTACCTTGGGGATGCCAGACATTCAAGTCACCTCATTAGCATACCAGAAGATATTTCTTTAGAGATTCCAAGGGTTTCAGAATGCCAGAAAACAGGGTGTCCTTTGATGAACACCAAATATAATATATAATTATATATATGTATATATACTAATAACAAATATCAAATATCACTAGTCCATAAGCACAGCGTCTAGTCAGAATTTTCACTGAAGAATCTTGAAATAACTACAACAGTTTGTGCTACAGCCACATTGAAGATCCCCTAAGGAAAGCCTCTTAGCCAAAAGAATGGAATCGAGCTCTGGGTGGAGACGTGCCATTGTCTCCTCCCTTAAGAGTTAATGTAGATGTTCAGAACTGAGTCTTCAACTTGGGGGATTTTTCCTTTGATGAGTATGAAGTGTCCTTCCCCATCTCTTTTAATGACTTTTGGTTGAAAGTATTTTATTAGATATTAGAATGGCTACTCCAGCTTGTTTCTTGGGTCCATTTGCTTGGGAAACCTCTTTCCAGCCCTTATTCTGAGGCAGTGTCTTTGTTACTGAAATGTGTTTCTTGTATGCAGCAGAATGATGGATCCTGTATGCGTGTTTAGTCTGTTAGCCTGTGTCACTTTATTGGTGAATTGAGTCCAATGATGTTGAGAGATATTAGTGACCAATGGTTGTTAGTTGGTAGTTCCTGTTATTTTGTTGTTAGAAGTAATTCTCTCTCTCTCTCTCTCTCTCTCTCTCTCTCTCTCTCTCTCTCTCTCTCTGTGTGTGTGTGTGTGTGTGTGTGTGTGTGTGTGTGTGTATGTGTGTGTGTGTGTGTGTCCTCTTCTTTTGGATTTGCTGTGAAATGATTAATTTCTTGTGTTTTCTTGGGTGTAGTTATCTTCCTTGAGTTGAAGTTTTACTTTCTGTATGGCTGGATTAGTAGAAAGATATTGTTTAAATTTGGTTTTGTCATGTAATATCTTGGTTTTTCCATCTGTGGTGATTGAGAGTTTTGCTGGGTATAGTAGTCTGGGCAGGCATCTGTGGTCTCTTAGGGTCTGCAAGGCATCTGTGCATTTAGTGTTTTGATTATTATGTGGCAGGAGAATTTTCTTTTCTTCCAATCTATTTGGTGTTCTGTAGGTTTCTTGTATGTTTGTAGCTAACTCTTTCTTCAGGTTAGGGAAGTTTTCTTCTATGGTTTTGTTGAAGATGTTTTCTGGCCCTTTGAACTGGGAATCTTCACCCTCTTCTATTCCTATGAGGAGAAGCAGAAGAGAGTTCCAGAGGGCCAGGAGAATGAATGCAGCTGCTGGGGATGAGAGTGGGGATGGGGGTTATCAAGGAATTCCCAGAGGCCTGGGATGGGGAGGCTCCCAGGAGTCAATGCAGCTAACCTTAGAAGAAATGCCCACCAGTGGGAATATGGAACCTGAAGAGACCACCTCCAGTAGCCAGAGAGAACCCCCAGTGGAGGGATGGTGACATCAACCCAGCTATAAAACTTTTGACCCAAAATTGGTCCTGTCTAAAAGAAATGCAGGGGCAAAGATGGAGCAGAGATTGAAGGAATGGCTGGTGTACCCAACTTGTGACCCATCTCATAGGCAGGCACCAATCCCTTCCCTGACACTATTAGTGATGCTAGACAGGAGCCTAGCACAGCTGTCCTGCGTGTTTCTACCCAGCAGCTGACTGAGACAGATACAGATACTCACAGCCAAGCATTGGACTGAAGTCAGGGACCCCTATGGAAGGGTTAGGGGAAAGATTGAAGGCCCTAAAGGGGATGGCAAGGCCACAGGAAGACCAACAGTGTCAACTAACTTGGACCCTTGGGATGAGCCCCCCATCTCCCACACACACATTTGCAGCTAGGGCTACCTTGTCTGGCCTCAGCGGCAAAGGATGCGCATAGTCGCATAATCCTGCAAAGACTTGATGCAAGGGGGAGGATACTGGGGTCACCCTCTCAGGGGCAAAAGGTAGGGAGGATGTGGGGGGGAACCCTGGGGGGAGTGGGAAGGGCGCAGCATTTGGGATGTAAATACTTTTTTAAAAAATACAAATACACCAAATAGACAGGCAATGGTGCATGCTTTTAATCCCAGCACTTGGGAGGCAGAGGCAGGTGGATTTCTGAGTTCAAGGCCAGCCTGGTCTACAGAGTGAGTTCCAGGACAGCCAGGGCTACACAGAGAAACCCTGTCTCAAAAAACCAAAAAAATAAATAAATAAAATAAAAAATACAAATAAACTAAAAAGAGTTAATGTAGGGGACTGGAGAAGTGGCTCAGTGGTTAAGAGTAACTACTATTCTTCCAGAGGACCTGAGTTCAATTCCCAGCACCCACATCAAGTGGCTACAATCACCTGACCTACACACACACACACACACACACACACACACACACACACACACAAATCTTTTCTTAACAGAGTTAATGTAGGGCTGGTGAGATGGCTCAGTCGGGTTTGTTCCACACTCACATCTGCTGCTCACAACTGTCCCTGCAGTTCCAGGGCACCCCACCCACTCATCTGGCCTCCACGTGTACATCCATATATGTGATACACATACAGACAACTAGGTGCACATAGCACATACTAATAAAAATAAAAGTTTTGGGGAAAAGTTAGTCCAGATGAGCTGGCCAATCACCTGGGCAAGGGCCCACCCCTCAGGAATATAGGTTTGCCTTAGGCCAAGCTAAATATGGCTGAAGGAATCATCAGACCTTTAATGAGATAATGTACATTTCCTTTTTTTTTTTTTTTTTTCTTTTTTTTTTGGAGGGGGAGGTAGAGTGGGCTTCTTTGTGTAGCCCTGGCTGTTCTAGAACTCCTTTGTAGACCAGGCTGGCCTGGAACTCACAGAGATCCACCTGCCTCTGCCTCCCAAATGATGGGATTAAAAGCGTCCTGGAATTCCCACCCCTGAATTACTCAGGAAAGTGTGGCTTCTCCTTTTCTTCCATCTCTTTCCTGATCACCCTCCCCCTAACACTTTAGACCTCACTCTTTTTCCTAAACGCCCCACCCTGCCATACAGCATGACATTCTCTCTTCCTCTCTGGTCCATCTTCCTTTTCAGGCAGCTGCCAAGATTTACAGCTTTCCAGTCTTCGGTTTGCCTTTCAACTATAATAAAATTGTCCTCAAATTTCCTTTTGGATCAATTCTTAAATTTTTTTACTGATGAGAACCCTAAGAGGGAATCCCAATTTCCCTGTTCAAGCCTACCAAGACTCCCCAAATCTACTATGGGCAGTTCTGGGAAGGAAAAGTACCTTATCTCTTCATATAAGACTTCATTTCATTACACATGGGGGTACCTGGCCCTTTCTCTACTGTTTTTCACAACTTCCTAAGATTTATAAAATTGCAAAGTAAAAAGAAGGGGGGAAAGCCAATTCATTTGAGACCGGTTTTCTATAGAATGATGAGGACAGAAAATAGGAAGGAAAAAAGCAGTAAGTAGTCTATTCTTCCAACTAAGCCCCACCCAAATCGCGTTGTAACCCATTCCAACGGAAGCGTGAGAAGTGGGGCTGGGGGTGTGCTTCAGTGGTTAGAGCACTTACCTCTTGTGCCTGAGTCCTTGGGTCGCCTCTTCAGAACAGCAAAATACAAGACGCATAAAGGAAGGATTCTTTTTCTTGTTAGAGCACGCGAAAGCAGAGAGCTTGAGAAGTCTGCGGAAATACTCTGTCTTACTCTCCTATCTGTTGAATCCTAATGTGAGAGCGATGTGGTACACCTTTGCCTAACTCTGTCCTCTCAAACTCATCTCTGTCTGAACCACGAATCAGCATCCCTAAGGGCCAGGCTCGCAGGCTATCAAGGACCTACTGCCTTCCCGGCTGTTATCACTCAGCAGAGATGAACAACTTTCCTCTACTATTTTTAACAGAATAACTGAAGTGATAAGTCGGCAGGGGGGATATTTGCAGCTCAGCATGTGGAACCGAAGAAATCTGACTCATTGCCTGGTCGGAAAATAACCGGCCCCCATTCCCTATCTCCCATCCCCCATCCCCCATTCCCAGTGCAGTTGCCTGTTCTGTTCAGAGATTTAATAAACAAGACAAAATGCTTTACATATTATGCAGGAAGTTTCTTTATAAGTAACGTGTATTGGCAGATGTTACTGTCTAAAAGACTGATGGGCCTCTCTCTAGCTCTCTTCACGTGCTCCTTAAAGGAGTCCACGCCTTCTCCAAATCTATGCATGACTGCTCAACAATGGTTCCGTAATGACTACGGAAGTGTTGTGAATAACTTGGGGACGAATCTCAAAAAATCTTGTTTATCTATTTTGGTTTCATATAAACAGATGTTTTTAGGGAACACACAAAACAAAGTTAGGGCTGGGGATGTGGGATTTACCTAGTGGGCAGGAAGCTGTGAGGTCAGCCCCCAGCACCAAGTAAACCAGGCATTAGTGCATGCCTGTAATCTCAGCAAGTAGGAGACAGAAGCAGAAAGAATGCGAGCTCAAGGTCATCTTCAGCCACACAGCAGATTTGAGAGGCTGCCCCGAGTACAGGAGACTTGATCCAAAAATTAAATATTTGAAATAATTGGCAAAGGACTTTTAAGTTCTCTCTAGGCCTAGAGAGATGGTCTTAGCAGGTAAGAGCACTCCCTGCTCCTGCAGAGGCTTAAGTCCCCAGCAGCCACATGGTGGCTCACTGTTGCAGGGCACCTAATGCTCTCTTCTGAACTCAGGCACCAGACATACACGTAGCGAACAGACATGCACGCAACCCAAAACTCATATACATAAAATCAAATTTTATTGTAAAAACTATTAATTTGGGGAGGCAGTGGCAGGAAGACTCTTGAGTTCAAGGCTAGCCTGCACTACTTAAAAAGATGCTATCTCAAAAAAAAAAAAAAAAAAAATGAGACAGGTGTAATGACATATCCTGGTACTCAAGAGCCAGATGTAGGTGGACCTCTGTGAGTTCAGGGCCAGCCTGGTCTACAGAGGGAGTCTGAAGGCATCAAGGGCCACGCGGAGAAACTTTGTCTCAAAAATAAAAAAAAATCTAACTTTCCATCTCATTTTATAACAGCTACAGAAACTAAAGCCAAAACACCAAAGTTTCTTAAATTACACAAGCAATAAATTAAAACAGACTTGAAGTCTAATGTTTGTAGGGCTGTTCTTACAAGCAACTCTGTCTTTTTAAAAACAAAATAAAAATTAAACAAACAAAAACCTGCCACCTTCACCTTTACAACCCAGGGGATGTTTAGTCAACTCTGAAGAAGGAAGAGGAAGCCCCGAGATGGCTCAGGGAGCAAAGGCCACCTGGGACTCTCAGGGAGAAAGGAGAGAATAGATTCCTGTAAGTTGTCTTTTGACCTTCACATGCATGCTGTGGTGAGCATGTACACACACACACACACACACACACACACACACACACACACAAGCTTAAGAGGCTGGAGAGATGGTTCAGTGGTTAGTAGCATTGGCTGCTCTTGCAGAAGACCTGGGTCCAGTCCCCAGCAACCACATGGTGGCTCGCAGCCATCTGTAACTCCAGTTCCAGGCTTCCAATGCCTCTTCTGATCTCAACAGCCTCCTACACACATGTGTATACTCAGGCACACAAACATATAAATAAATACATACATAAGTATAATAATGAGGATTCTTATTATTGTACAAATCAGTTACAGTTTTCAGCCCACTTAATATTAAAAGACTGTGGTCACAGATCTGAAAGAATGTACGTGCCAGTCCATGCCTACCTGCGTCACACAGGGTGCTCTGTGGCCACGTCATACCCTCTACCAATCTAGAATAGCTACATGGACCTTGCTGCAATATAAATACCTGAAAAATAAAAGCCAACTGTTAACTGTTAACCATGTACATTTGTTTTTGCCTTTTAAAATTACAAACTACTTCATTCTGAGTGTCAGAACACACAGGCTTAATCCCAGCACTCAGGAGGCAGAGGCAAGGTGATCTCTTTGAATCTGAGACCAGCCTGGTGTACATGTTGAGAACACATTTTAAAAACAAATTCTCAACTACTTAGAATAGTCTGGAAAAATAGAAAATATAAGAAACTCAAATCCCTAAGCATTATCTTATCTTCAGTTGTCTTACACATTTTCTGTTTCTTCCACATTTTCCACTTGTTTGCCTGTTTCCCCAGCAGAGTCTTGTCCCGGAGTTAGCCTCGAGTTTAGCTCCAATGGTCCTCCCACCACAGACTCCTAAGGATTCAAGAAGCTATTGCTGTTGTTTTCAAAAGTACTAGAAATGCTGTGGAAACCTTCTCTCTCTCCAGGACAGCTACTAACTGGGACTTGCTGCTGTGCAGTTCCCATAACCAATTTAGTCTTACTCCACAGCTATCAACATCAGTGCTTGTTAATGTTTTACAGATGCTTTAATGATAGCACCTAAATCACCTTCTTAAGTTTGCTTTATGTTTCCACTCACACTAAGGATTTTAAGTCTTATCCGAGTTGAAAATATTCTGGCAAGAGCACAGGGGGAAAGGAGCCTGTAGGCTACACAGGCTTGAGGCCCTGGTTTGGAGCCAAGTACCACAGGAAAAATGTTTCCTTGATCAGACATAGTAGCTCACAGGTGTAATCACGGTGTTTGAGAAGATGAGGCCAGCCTGAGCTATTGCTTAAGTAAATACACAAACACAAGACTGAAGATAGCTCCGTGGTTAGGAGCACTGGCTGCTCTTCCAGAGGACCCTAGTTAGGTTCCCAGCACCCACATGGGAGCTCCCAGCACCCACATGGGAGCTCACAGCCACCTGTTACTCCAGTTCCAAGGGGTCCAATGCTTTCTTCCAGCCTCCACAGGCCATCAGGCACACAAGTGCTACCCAGATATACATCCAAGCAAAACAACCACATACATAAAATAAAAACTGAAAAATTAAATTAAAAGAAAGAGGGAGAAAGGTGAAGAAGAGAGAGGATATTTATCTGCCACAGAGGAGTAAGACAACTTGGACTCTGCTGGAGGCGCACAATTTAAAAAAGATACTAAAATTAGAGCCTCCATATGGTCCTGCTTTACTTTCCTGGCGATGTAACCCAAAGCAGTCAGGGTCAGCACCGAATAGAGAGAGCTGCATACCCACGTTCATCACGCCGCTGTTCACAGTAGGCAAGTTATGGGGTCAGCCTGCTGCGCGTCATCAGATGGATGGGTAAGGCCAACAGGGTGTAAATGCCACATAGGTACTTACAGACCGCGTAGTGTAAAACCTTCCGGTCTTCCTGTCTCTACCACCCGGGTCCTGGGAGTTTTATTCAGCCATAAAGAAGAATGAGATGGATGGAACTAGAGATTACTGCAATGGGGAAAATAAAACAGACAGACCTGGAAAGACAGAAGTTGTTTTGGTTTGGTTTGTGGGGCCAGAAATGACTAGGGGAGCCAGTCCAGAGTAAGACTGGGCTTGAGAAGTCTCCAAGCCCAGAAAATTTCGTCCTGAGACTGGCAGGAGTTACAACTGCTCCTTTCTTTGTCTGGATCGGCATGTCCCAGCATTTGTAGCTTGTATGACCCCCACCACTGCCACCCTTGAGGTGCTCACATAGCCTGGTGACCAGGTGTAACTTCCTCTCTCACCCTGAAAACCTCACTACCAGAGGTTTATATTGCCCTTGTTACGCCCAATAAAAGAGAGCTGATCCACTGAAAACTGGGTTGGAGAAGGCTATCCCCAAAGCTAGTTGAGATCCTGAGAATCCTCCCTCCCGATAAGCTTATTACTTCCATTCCGGGCAATGGTGCCTTAATACCCCTGGGCAGAAGCAGAACATTTTTTTTTCTTATATAAATTTGATTGATTGATTGATATTAATTGATTGATTGAGAGTCTCGTGCAGCTCAGGCTAGCCTCCAACTCACTATGCTACTGCTGAGAATGACTGAACTTCTGATCTTCCTGTCTCTACCACCCAGGTCCTGGAATTACAGGCATTTGCCACCATGTCTTCTTCACAAGATGCTGGGCTAGGACCCAGGGCTGTTATCCTGGGCACCCTTGCTCCTGGCCCAGGTTAGCGTCCCTCTTCTGCCAGGTGCTCTCTCCCGAGGGCTGATCAGCTGTTCTCTACCTGCTCTGTGGGAGCTAATTATTCCTGGCTTCCCAGTGAGGCCCTGTCCTACTTATTTCCAGCAAACAGAACAGTAATGGAGATAACAAAAACGGAGGAAACACAGGAAGGCTTTAAAGTTACAGAGCCGGGGGCGAGTGTAAGCACGGTACCACACGTCGTCTGCCAGCTCCAAAGGGCTGCTGTGCCCAACGATTAACATTTTTATCATCACAGCATTTCTGTGTTGCTGGAAGTAATGATAGTAGTGGTGGCTTGGGAGGGGAGTGAGTGAGTGTGTGTGTGTGTGTGTGTGTGTGTGTGTGTAGTGTGTGTGGTGTGTATGCTGTGTGTATGTGTGTGTGTTGTGGTGTGTAGTGTGTGGTGTACGTGTGCGTGTATGTGGTGTGTATATGTGTGTGTGTGTATGGTGTGTATGATGTGTGTGTGGTGTGCATGCTGTGTGTATGTGTGTGTGTGCTATGGTGTGTAGTGTGTGATGTATGCTTGTGTGTATGTGGTGTATATGTGTGTGTGCTGTGTGGTGTGTATGTGTGTGTGTGGTATGTATAGTGTGTATAATATGTGTATGGTGTATGATATGTAAGGTATGTATGTGTGTGTGTGTGTGTGTGTGTGTGTGTGTGGTATGTGTGTGTATTTTGGTGGGGGAAGGGTCTATCTGGGCAAGTTTTTTTAAGCCAAAAGTAGTTTCTTTCTTCAGCCCCTTTTCTTAGCAAGTCATTAGCACTGACAAAGCCTCCTAACTAGGTTAATAGCTGTTACCGTGTGATCTCTAAGGATTGTTTTATTGCTGTGTTTTCTTCCTTACCGGCCCCATCTCTTTTGCTCTCCAAGTCACAGTGGCATAAAGGACACACATAGCCCACATTTACTTCCCCAGGCATAGGAATTATACCAGGCTATCTCTAAACAGACAGTATTCTAGTTCTTCTCTTTAGATGCCAATTAGGAGATTAGCGTCTTTTCTCTCTCCCTCTTTGCTATTAAATAGTCACACAAAAGCCGAGCTGACAAATTACTCCCTCCATGGTGCTCCACAAAGACAGACAATAGATCATCATCATTTACTATACTCAAATCCTATTAATCACAGATTAATGAGAACATGTCTAGTGGGCAAGAAATTACCAGAATGTGGGCCTCCTGGCTTGTTACCCACGTAACATCTGCCGGCCTTACCTTCCGTGTCATGTCATCTTTTATCACATTGAGATGATGTTTGCTCCAGAAACATAATTAAGATAATGGAGCAGATTCGGAACCTTCCCTTAATAATTAAAGAGCCGGGGTTACGCTTCTTAGTCTAGTGGCTTTTAAAAAGCTAATTTCCCTCTGTTTTTGATTATTTCCTTTTTCCTTTGCTCATAATGAACTATCGAATATGGGGTTTGGGCTTTCCTGGTTTTTCCTCTCTGTAAACTAAGAGATTAATCTTCATGCCCAAAACTAGGACAGAGTCAGACCTGGAGTTCATTTTTCTACTGGAATAAAATCTGTAGGACACAGGATATACCGTTAGATCCACATAAATGATCAGTCCTTTTTGCAATCTGAAATTCTAATTAAAATTTACACTTAGATTCCATCTGAGCTTATAAGAAACATTAAATGTCAAACTGTCTTTCTCGGACTCTCAACTGTAACATGCTGCTTTATCTTTTTAATAGCCTCAAATACTTAACATTTTTTAAACTCAGGGTTTTGCCAGTGACTTTGTCTTTAGTTCTAAACTGACTTTCTGTTGCTCCAAATCACAGAAATTGAAATTAGGGTCTAAATACTTGTATTTTTCGTAGGAGCCCCTGTTTTCTTGTCCCAGCATGGGTAGAAATGAGAATGGACATGATATAAGTTAAAAGGGCGGTGGGGGTAATGGCATCTTTGATCAGCTGATAAAGAATTGTAAGGAATCATAATTCGTGAGCATAAAATTAAGGAAAATAATAGCCTGTGTTCTAAAAATGTGGACTGTGTGTCTGCCCCTCTTAGAAGTGGTGATTAGCCCCGGCTGGCTAAGCTGCGATCCACGGACTCTGATTAAGCCATGATTCAGCACCACGGGAATGAAAACAGCTCCACCAAGAGCGGTCCAGCGCCAGCCAGGGGAGGAGGAGGATTGTGAAGAGCTTCTTAATTAAATTTTAATTATTGCTAATTAGAACTACTGTTTTTTATATCCCCAACAAGCAAGACAAGAGTTGGTCTTGCCTTTTTATTATTCTGCTAATTAGTTTCCCAAGGAGAGATTTGAAAGGGCATACACACCGCTTTTACAGTATTCAGGTTGTGAGCGGAGCTCAACCTGTAGGTAGGTCCCACCCTAGAGGCTTGGCAGCTCTGGTCTGCTTCTGAGAAGCCAAATGGAATGGTATCTCCTTGTCTTCTATTGGAGATTTTTTTTTCCTTTTTTTTTTTTTTTTTTAACATAAATACATTTTCCTGTTACTTATTCTGTTTACCTTACCTTCACATGAATTTCAAAAGGCTTTGCTTAGACTCTCAAAATATACAGTAAGCCCTCTACACATCTGTAGTGTGCTCATGAAAAGTGTGCTTTGGGAAATTACTAAATGTCAAAGATGATCATGATCGGGTTTACATAACCAGGTGTGCTCATGAAAAGCAACTGCTGAGCCTCTCTGGTTATGAAGTCAGGGCTTCGAAATGGGTAAGAATGCAGGGTCCCTGTGCTGAATGGCTCCCACGCTCCAGCAAATACCACATAACAAGCTCCAGGTAGCCATGCTTGTGTGGGCAATGCAGAAATTCTAGCTGGAAGTATGAAGACATAATCCCAGAAGATTCCCGGAACCTATTAGATCATAAGCCCTCGGCAGGATATGAAGCCTATCTTGTAAGTACATGAATTTCTTAACTTCTCCCAAGACACCATGCTAAGAGTTCTGAGTTGATGCAACTCCCTGTGTTAATTACAATGAAATCCATCAAATGAAATTACATTTTTGGAATCAACAGCATTTGGCCATACCAGCCCACATGCCTTGACAGCATCCCTTTGCAGTGGGAGTCGAATTAACACATGTGTTTGTTTCCTCACCTCTTACACACATGAGAGCCCTGGGATATGTTAATTCACACCAAATTCCAATCCTTTCCTGTCTTTATCTTCCCAATTCAACAATGAGTCAACACCTTTATACTAGGGAGAGAAAAAAACTGCTTAGACAAGATTTTTACTCACTTTAATTAAAATTACAAAACTAGAAAACAAAGAGTAAATAAATTAAATCTGTCTTTCTGTGCCCTATCAGCATCGACTCTGATCTGAATTCATCTAAAAGTCAACTGGGTCTTTCTTGCCCTGATTAGTCAATTAGCCGGAGCGCACACTGGTTTGAAATGTGTTTTTCAGGTCAGTAAGTTGCCCTCACAATGTGTGGCTGACATACCAATAAAGGCGGACTTCTGACGGTCCCCATCAGTACTCGAAGCTTCCTGTGGCGTCTTTAGCTTATGCAATATTTGAAAGCTATCTATGGCTCACATCTCATCTCTTCACAGTCATTACATCATAGTTTCCCTCTTTGTATAGTGCGATGCTGGATACACAGAGGACTGTGGAGTTGATTTCACAGGGCAAGAGAGTCTTCTAAATTAGCCCAGCTGCCCTCCTATTAGAGTCTTGTCTAAGTGAAAACTGGATGTTTTGTTTTTATGGAGTTGTTTTGCTCATAAGTTTGGTAGGATTGGGTTTTTTAAATACTGGAGATAAAAACCTAAGACCTCATCTATACTAAATTAACACTGCCACTGAGCTAGACCTCCAGCACGGAAACTGAAGCACACCATTTCAACTAGGCTGGGTGGCCAGGGGCTCCTAGAGCCAGCCTGTTTCTACCCCACCCCCACCCAGTGCTGGGATTGCAAACACACACACAGCCACAGGCTTCTACATGGGTGCTGAGATTATAAACCCAGACCTTACTGCACAGGCAATGCCCTTGGCCGCTGTGCTGTCTACTCTACTCCCCCACCCCCTTGCTTTAGTTCTTTTGAGACAGGGTTTCATTCCATAGTTAGCCCAAGCTGGACTTGGACCCACTGTGTAACCCAGAGATTTTTTTTTTTTTTTTAACAAGATACTTGGACTGTTGCTAACCTCTCTGGATCACCCTGGGAAAATTCTGTAGAGTTCCTTTGAAGATAGATAGGAAATAAAAAGTGTGATGGTTTAGATCTAAATGTCCTAAAAGCCATGGGCTAAAGGCTTGGTTGCCAGCCCACTGGACCTTTAAGAGGTAGAGATTTGTAGGGTCTGGTTGTTGGGGACACACTGTTGAAGAGCATATTGAATGCTGGCCACTCCCAGGCCGTTACAGGTACCTGACACATGCTCCATACGATGATGCTTGCCTTCTGTCAGGCCCTGAATCAAAAGCACATTCTTACCACCAGAAGCCAGGAGCCCAAACAAACCTTCTCTTCTTTAAGTTAATCCTCTCAGGAATTTTCTCACATTGATGGACAGTGGATTACAGGAGGGAAACGTAACAATAAAACAGGAGGAGATTCACGGATATGGGTGTATGCCAAGAACTGGACCATCCAGGCCAGTTCTCTCCCCATCTACCCAGCTGTCTCCTCTCCTCCAGCAAAACCTTCTGGCCCAGTAGCATTCCCAGCCATGGGCACATGAGGTTCTTCATGGTTGGAACTATGTTTGAGTTTCTCAAACATTGGCATTTGAGTTTTGAAAACTTTGGTGAGTCTCCACAATTTAATTATAATTAGTACACGGGCCATGGTCTGAATGCTCAAAATTCCCATGTTGAGATACCTTTTTGTTTTGTCTGTCTGTCTGTCTCTCTATCTATATGAGTGTTTTGTCTACATGGATGTCTGTGAAAGCCAGAAAAGAGCATCAGATGCCCAGAAATTGGAGTTACAGACCATGGTGAGCTGTCATGAGGGTGCTAGGAATTGAACCTGGGTCCTCTGGAAGAGCATCCAGTGCTCTTAACCACTAAGCCATCTCTCCAGTCCCCATGTTGAGATCTTAACTTCCAAGTGATGGTATTTGGAGGTGAGGCCTTTGGGAAGTGATTTGGTCATGAGGGCAGAACCCTCAAAAATAGGATTGGTGGTCTAGTAAGGATGAGTGAGCAGAATTCTTCTTTACACCAGTTTGAGAACAAGGAAAGAGAAGATTCCATCTACAAACCAGAAAGCATATCTCACCAAACCTGCCTGAAAATGCCCATAAGATGCAGCTGAAGGATCATAAATAAATAAATAAATATATGTGTGTGTGTGTGTGTGTGTGTGTGTGTGTGTGTGTGTGTGTGTGTGTATAAAAGATATATATATATCCTAAGTGGAAGAAGATGCTATGTAGGTTTGATCTGGAGAGAAATACCATTTACATAAGCAATGAACTTCTCACTCTAGTCCCACTACTTGTCTGGGATAACAGAATTTTTTAGATCAGTGTTTGTGGGTCTACTTGTCTGTTTTGAGAAAGGGTCTTGCTTATGCAGCTCAGACTGTCAACTTGAATGCCTGGTCTTCCTGCCTGTGACTTCAAGATGCTGGGACTACAGACGTGTGTTGCCATGGCTTACACTGGTTCTGTTTTATTATGTTTTGTTTTAAGCATATCACCTACCTCTTCTGAGTGGAGATCGTTGTCTTTCACACTTGTAAGGCGAGCTGAGAGGCCCTATCCAGCAATCATCACCCCTGTTCAGGTTTCCATGGAGTCCTCTGCAGCCTTACTCAGTGTCCCCTTCAGTGCTGGTCCCATTTTTATCTTCATTTCTCCAGGACGTATGTCTTAGTTAGGGTAACTATGGCTGTGATGAAACACCATGACCAAAAGCAAGTTGGGAAGGAAAAGGTTTGTTTGGTTTACACTTCTATATTGTCCATCACTGAAGGAAGTCAGGACAGGAACTCAAACAGGGCAGAAACCTGGAGGCAGGAGCTGATGCAGAGGCATGAAGGAGTGCTGCTTACTGGCTTGCTCAGCCTGCTTTCTTATAGAGCCCAGAACCACCAGCCCAGGGATGGCACCACCCACAGTGGACTGGGCCCTCCCTATTAACCACTAATTTTAAAATGCCCTCCAGCCACATCTTATGAAAGCATTTTCTCAATTTGAGGTTCCCTTTTTCAGATGACTCTGGTTTGTGTCAAGTTGACATAAAACTAGCCAGGACAACATATTTATCAGAAAACTTCTATATTTTCCACACATTCTAAATTTTCCAAAGATTTTTTTTTTTTTTTTTTTTTTGGTTTTTCGAGACAGGGTTTCTCTGTGTAGCTCTGGCTGTCCTGGAACTCACTGTGTAGACCAGGATGGCCTTGAACTCAGAAATCCACCTGCCTCTGCCTCCCAAGTGCTGGGATTAAAGGCGTGTGCCACCACTGCTCGGCCTGAAGTTAATTGTTGTTGAAGTGTTTTTGTCTCAGCAACAAAAAGGAACCAAGATAAGTGAGATGAGAAACCACACCACCAAAGTTCACTGTAAGAAATTCTAGGGAGCATAGCAGTGCACACCTGCACAAACTCTGTGAGTTTGAGGTCAGCCTGGTCTATAGAGCAAGTTCTGGGAAGGCCAGGACTATAAAGAGAGGCCCTGTCTCAATTAAAAAAAAAAAAAAAAAAAAAAGAGGGAGAAAAGAGAAAAGAAATTCCAGCATGCCTGAGGATATTTCTGTCAGAAAGGTAAAGCTCTGGGTTCAACCCACAGAGCCCTGGTTCAAAAGTCAAGCATGCTGTGCGCCCTTGTAATCCCAGCTTTGGAATGGCAGAGACTTGTAAATCCGTGAGGTTCCAGCCAAATCAGCAAGCCCCAGGCTAGTGAGAGACCCTGTCTCAAGAAAGCAAGGTAGATACTTCTGAAGAAGAGTGATATCAGAGATTATCTGGCCTCCACAGGCACACATGCACACACACACACACACACACACACACACACACACACACACACACACACACTGTGGTAGCTTAAATTAGATGCTCATATATTTAAATGCTTAGTCCCTACTGGGTTCAAATGTTTTGAAAAGGATTAGGAGGTGTGGCCTTGTTGAGGAGGAGTGTCACTAGGGGTAAGCTTTGAGTTTTCAAAAGTCGTCCCCACTCCCAGTCTTCAGCACGCCACCATGCCACCACGCCACCACACCACATCCGTATCTCCAACATTTGGAAAAGCTGTAAGCTCTCAGTCCTGCTCCCGTGCATCTGCCTCTGGTCCCACCAATGATGGTCATGAACTCCCCCTCTGAACGGTAAACAAACCCCCAAGTAAATGCTTTCTTTTCTAAGTTGCCTTGGTCATTGTATCTCTTCACAGCAAAATACATACACACAAGAAAGGGGGAGGTAACTAAGGAGTGCTAATCTGGAAAGACAGTCTTCCCCAGGGAAGACATAGCGATTGGTTATCCAGTACCAAATGGTTAACCCTGAAAGTGCGTACATACGAGAAATATTATACAGAAAGTGATTTTATATAGTTTAAAATATATGTGTATTATATGTGTGTGTGTAGGTATGTATATGTAACAACAATTGAAGAAAAAGAGGCAATGAATTTGAATGAGAGTAGGGTGGCACTGGAGAGGGTTGGAGGGATTATATTGTAACCTAAAACAGTATTTTTAAAAAGAATATATAGATAGCAATGTTGCGTCTAGTAGCAGGAAATTATAAATAATAAAAACATCCATTAAAATATAAAAGAGAGAAAAGGGAAGAAAGAAAGGAAAGAGGGAGGGGGGATGGAAGGAGGGAGGGAAAGAGGGAAGGAGGGAGGGAGGGACGGAGGAAGTGAATCAGTCTGAGAGTTGGGCACAGCGGTGCACGCTGTGGTGTAAACACTAGGGCACAGGCTCTCCCATTCAAGGCCAGGCTGGTCTATCTAATGCTTTAGAAGGCAGCCTAGATTATACAGTGAAATTCTCTCTCAAATTAAATAAGTAAGTAATTAAGTAAATAAAATTCCTGAAACTTCTAAATACACTTTCTGTACATGAAATTGAGTACTACTTGAAACATTTGAGCCAATAACTAAGTTCAAAATAATTGTGCAGAAATTTTTTTTTAATTTGAAAGTTATTGATACTACTCAACCTGATCCAAATAATTAGTGTCATAACAATTGGCTTTCCCTGGTCCTGGACAATACAGCCTGTGAAAGCGGTAATTTTGAGACTGGGTTCCGTGGCCAGGTGGCCGGAGTCATGTCCTGACTACTACTTACTGGTTCTGTGACTTCGGCCTGTTTCTTCTTCATAAAATAGGGACAATAGCAGCTACATATACAATAATTTTGAAAATTAAATAGGTTGGTTTTAGCTCGGCATGGTGGCATACACGTGCACCTGCAATCACAGCACATGGGAGGGAGAGGCAGGAGGGTCAGGAGTTCAAAGCCAGCCTAGACCAAAAGCCCTGTCTCAGGCCAGTGGTGGTGGTACAACGATGCAGGAACCTTTATCCCACTATTCAGGAGACAGACTGTTAGATCTCTGAGTTCAAAACCAACCTGGTCTACAGAGTGAGTTCCAGGACAGCCAGGGCTACACAGAGAAACCTTGTCACGAAAAAACAAAAGCAAAAGACCCTGTCTCAAAAGATAAAAAAGGGGGGGGGATGTTTTTACACAAAGAAATTACCCAAAACACTTTATTACCATTTTACACACATACACAGAAAGACAGACAGACACACAAGACAAACAGAGACACAGAGAGACACATACAGAAAGCGGGGAAGAAATCTGCATAGACTCCTAGGAAAATATAAAAACAGAAATTTATGGGCAGGGAATGGTGGCTTATGGGAGTAATTCCATCAGTAAGGCAGGAGGATGGATGTTAAGGCCAGCCTGGGCTACATAAAGACACAGGAAAAAAAAAAAACAAAGAAAGGAAAGAAAAATAGAATCTTTTGATAAGCCCTGCACATACAGACATACTCAAAAGCAAAAGCAAAGAGTTCTTCAAGACAATATTTTTCTCAGAGAAGCATCTCCGATGATATTATAATCACCTGAGAGGGTAGAGAGCTACAGAGAAGCTTCTCTCTTGTAAGGCACTTAATCAGCAGTGTCATTCTCTAACTGGAGGAAACCTGCTTTTGTTCACTTAATGCAAAGACAGTGAAGCTGGAGTACTTGCTCTGGCTACTGAAGACACACAGGAGAGAGAGTGCTCATCTGCCAAAGGAATGCCACTCTAAAGAGTCCTCTCCAGGTGTAGGTGATGGGCACTGCACTGGTAGGACAGGAGCCATCTTTCACAAGGGCTTGCACCAGACCAGGGAGTGGGAAAACACTGCTTTAACCACAGCCAAGCCAGACATGGTGGCCATACCTTTAATCCCAGCCCTAGGGAGGCAGACACAGGTAGATCTCTGTGAGTTCAAGGCCAGCCTGGTCTACATAACAAGTTCCAAGCCAACCAGAGCTACATAGTGAGACCCTGTCTCAAAATAAATAAATAATGTGGACTGGAAAGATGGCTCTGTGGTTTAGAGCACTGGTGTTCTTCCAGAGAATCTGGGTTCAATTCCCAGTACCCAAGAGGTGGTTCACAATTGGCTGTAATTTCAGTTCCAGGGAATTCTGAGCCCTCTTCTGGCCTCTGTGGGCACTAGGCAACCACATGGTACATACATATACAGGCAGGGAAAACACCCATACACATTTTTAGAAATTAAAAATAAAACAAGTTAAGCCAGCCACACTGTCCATGGAAGATCACCCTACTCAAAAGAAAGTTCCAGCTTAAAAAGAAAAAAAAATCACCTTGTGTCTTTATTAACCCCACCCGACCCGCATGCATATGGATTTTCTTTTATTGTTTTGTGGGTGGGAAATTATAATTAATCAAGACAGTATATATATATATATATTCCGTTCCTCTGGGACCACCTGAGATCCAGTGCTCTATCTATCTCCCGGACTTCCTACTCTAATAATGAAATTCCGTTACAATGAAAGGGCCGCCATTCGTGTGGAATCCGTGCGCTCAGACTTGACCTACTTGGATATGATAGTGTGGGAAGGCAGGGGCACGCTCGCACCTGCAAAGAAGGGCAGCATTTGGATTTGTTTCTCTTTGCTTGACTTCAGTCATACAATGTCCATTAGAAATTTGTTTCCATGATAAGATAATAATAATAATAATAATAATAATAATAATAATAATAATAATGAAAAAGAAAGCTAAATCGGTAAGCAGCTTCAGGTGGCAACATGCTCCGAACAGTGACCAGGGACTTTCATCCTTCCCGGCACCTCCTCCCCCACCGGCACCGCTGATCAATTCTCATTATTAGCTCTCAGAAAAGCACACAGTCTCTGGGCCCAACCTGGCCTCGGATCAGAGAGTCAATATTCTACTGTAACAATCTGCCAAAAACCGCAATTCAAGCGCATTTAAAGTGTGTCTCCCCAGAGGACAGCAAGAAACAGGCCACTAGAGGAGCTTTGCTGTTTAGTGTGACTTGGCCGCAGCTGCCTCAGACATTTCTGAGCCAGCAAGCAAATGTAGAGCAACAGCTACACAGCACAAAGGCTGAGGGCGTTGATCCGGCTTCCGCTTCCGCACTGGCAGCGAGAGGCTGAGTTCCTGGGGATGAGCAGGGCAGCCGCGACTGCAGCGAAAACAATGTAAAAGAAACTGGGAGACAAAAGGAAGGCTGCTTAGGAGAGGCAGAACAACAGGGCACAGGGCACAGGGAGCAGCATTAAATACCCCCCCCATCCCGTGCCCTGTGTGTGTATGTGGGGGAGAGTAGTGAGGGGATTGTGTGCATGCATGTGTGTGTGTGTGAGTGTGCGTGTGTGTGTAATTGCCATTTTTAATCACCAAATGATAATTTTATGTCACTCAACTATACATATTTAATTTGACAAATAAAACACATACATAATCAAAACCAAAGTGGGACAATGACCCTGGAGACGCCAACTAATGAGAAGCCAGAGGTCTATAGGGAACAAGTGACTTCTTCATATACTGCTAAATCTCTCACTATCCCTTTTTGATTAATAAGATTTAAGTATATTTAGTTCTTATTTCAAATGATGGAATATACATAGAGGGAGGAAGAGAGAAAAAGGGGGGGTGATATCTGGAGAGATGGTTCAGTGGTTAAGAGCACTTGCTGCAGCCGGGCATGGTGGCACATGCCTTTAATCCCAGCACTGGATGGATGGATGGATGGATGGATGGATGGATGGATGGATGGATGGATGGATGGATAGATAGATAGATAGATAGATAGATAGATAGATAGATAGATAGATAGATAGATAGATAGAAAATAGTTAGAGACAGACAGACAGACAGACAGACAGACAAAAAGGCACTTGCTGCTCTTGCAGAAGACCTGGATTCCATTCCCAGCACCCATGTTGACCCCAGCCTCTGAGGGGACACCCATACATTTAGGTGGCACTCGCTCACACAGACACATACATTCAAATAGGTAAAAATAAAATAAATAAGCAAAATAATAAAGAAGAGGGGCTAGCAAAATGGCTCAGTGGTTTAGAGCACTGCCTGCTCTTACAAAGGACCTGGGTTCTATTCCAGCACCCGCATGGTGTCTCACAACCATCTGTAACTCCAGTTCCAAGAGATCAGATGCCCTCTTCCAGCCTCCATGTACACCAGGCACATGCGTGGTGCACACACATAACAAAACACTCCTGTAC
The DNA here is from genome assembly GCA_028551405.1 of Uromys caudimaculatus. NCBI lineage: Eukaryota > Metazoa > Chordata > Mammalia > Rodentia > Muridae > Uromys > Uromys caudimaculatus. The sequence goes on along the minus strand of CM052705.1, from coordinate 62,537,537 downwards.
ATAAACAAAAAATTTAAAGAAAATAGTAATAAAGAATACTTAAGTTTCATTATGTAATATTAATAAAGAATTTTATAAACTAAGAAAATTCTAACTCTACTTTTAAACTTTATATAAAATTTTGTAAGCTATATGCAAAAATTAATAGCATATCTGGATCCTTAGATTGGCTACAATTTAAACTAATTTTTTATGTGTATGAGTGTTTTGCTTGCATATATGTCTTTTGCATCATATGTGTACCTGGTGCCCTTGAAGGTCAGAACAGAGAGAGTGTCAGATTTCCTGGAACTGGAGTGTGGAGAGTCGCCATGCAGGTCACCTGCTGGAAATAAACCCGGCTCCTCTGTGAGAGCGACAAGTGCTCTTAATCACTGAGCCATCTCTTCAGCCCCAATTTTTCCTAAATTTTAAAACTTTGAGCCAATATATGGAATTTTCCTTTTCTTTTTTCCTCAACAGCAAAACACTGATTATTCTCCATGATGAAATACAATTATTATATAATCAAAAATTCAGAAATACGTATGCAAACTGTATGGTGATCAATGTGATCCCAGCTCTTAGGATGTTCATGAGTTTGAGGCCTGCCAGAGCTACATTTTGAGACCATCTAAAAAAAATATGTAATATATAAATTATATATCTATTATATGTGCCTTACTTTATTTTTTCTAAGATTTAATTACTTTTATTTTCTGTGCATTGGTGTTTTGCCTGCAAATACATCTGAAGATGCTAGACCCCCTGAACTGGAGCTAAGAGCAGCTGTGAGCTGCCATGTGGACGCTGGGAACTGAACCCAGGTCCTCTGGCAGAGCAGCTAACTTAACTGCTGAGCCATCTTTCCAGCCCCATACCTTACTTTCTTGTGTGTACTTTTGTTATCAGATAAAATTGAGACCTAGCATCATACTTTAGAAATCAAGTTGTCAGCCAGGCGGTGGTAGCACACACCTTTAATTCCAGCACTTGGGAGCCAGAGGCAGAAGGATTTCCAAGTTTGAGGCTGGTCTATAGAGCAAGTTCCAGGACAGCCAGGGCTACACAGAGGAAACTCTGACTCAAACAAACAAACAAACAAATCAAGTTGTCATTAAAATGTTTTAAAAAGATAGAAGCCCAGGGAAAGAGGATGCTCTACAAGACTGAGTGAGGTGTGTGTTGTTCTGACAGGGAAGAAGAAAAAGGAAAGCTATCAACTAGAAGATGGAATATAAATGAATTTACTTACATTATGAATAATTTGATATCACACATATATTTGTAGACATAGGAAAGGGAGGGGAAGGTTGAGTTTTTCCTTCCATGACTCCCCAAGTTTTTCATATTATCTACAGGTAACATGTTCATTTACTAGCATTTACACACACACAGTGGCCTAGATAAAGTATGAGAAGGAGGAGAGCCATTCGTCGCACAAGGAGTGTGGTGAGCAAACCCATGGAGGAGATGACGGCCAGCCATGGCCTGTGTGCGAGCACCGAGCTGGTGCTCCTGATGCAAGGCTGCTCCTGAAAGAGGAAACTGAGAGAGAGGCATACTTTAGGGTCCATTAATACTTTTAATGCTGGTTTAACTTTCTAAGACCTGGCTTTTTAGGGCTGCAAATAGGAGAAGGAAAAGTCAAGAACCTTAAATTGCTCCAGCTAATTCTGAGAGCAAATCCTAGGAGGATTTCTAGGGCCAAAGTAATGGATACTGAAATGGCCAGCGGAAGCCATGATGGATGGATGGCGTGAGCGACTGATGAGCCCAGAGGCAGGCTGCAGAAGCACTGGGGAGGACGCACAGATAACACAGGAGAATTAGCAAGAGTCAGCCAGGTAAGAAGGAAGCTCAAGCTGAAGCCATAGGGTCCTCTAAAGCAAGAATTCTTAACCAGGACATGAGAATCCCTTATAAACCTTACACAGTCTGTGCCTGTACTGTCCCACTGAGCTTCCTGACCCACGGCACAGGCATTCCCGAGATTCAACCTTAATCTCTCAGTTAACATCATCCAGGTGTTCCTTCCGGGAATATATGCCGGTAAAGTCATTATAGTTCCTGGTTGCAACCAAATTCTTAGTACAAGTGGAAGCTCTGAACAATCCTAGAGTCTACCTCCCACCCCTACTACCACCCCATCCCCGCTGCATCGAACACAAGGCTGAAGCCTCACCTGGAAGTAGACAATAGAATACAGTATCAGGGACCCTGACCCTGCATCCGAAGGAATATGTGACCCCATGCTACCTTGCTGATCGCATTGTCCATTACTCTCAATGCTTCATCCACCTCAGCAGAAAATCTTGGACCCTTCTGTTTCCTCCAGTCTTTACTTCCTTATGGTGACTCACAAGCCACATAAAATGTGCTTTTCTCTTGCCAGCCTGTCTTCCTCAGCTGCATTTTCAGGCTCAGCAGGGACCCTCTCTTTTGGGCTCTGGGATACTGGAGTCACTAAATAGCAGCAATGTCCTAGCCATTATAGTCCAAGCTGAGGTCTCTGAGGGCACAATGGTCCACTAGTAACCCTGCCATATTCTCCCACAGATAACCCATTGCAGGGCCCATACATGGGACAAGTCAGCCCTGAGCCTGGGAGACCTGCAGCCTGCCGTATACAGGCTTGAAAGAGCATGGGACAAACCAGAATACCACTCCAATCCACGGTGAAGACTAGGAGTCCAGATCAGGAGTGAAGGCAGGGACAGTAGAGCTGCATGTGAGAGCATGCAGCAGTCGACCCTGACATTCATTAGAACCGGCCCTGTCTCTCAGATTTACCTCCGGAATTAGAAGAGATGGATTCCAGCCATGGCTCACCAGATCCTGATGATATCTCATTCAGTGTGTCTTCTTTACCAGAGAAAAATGCCTCAGACCGTTGTGACTGGGGGCGGGGGCGTGATTTCGTCTGTTGGTTGCCTAGCAGGTGTGTGTTTCAAGATAACTGTCCTCTGTTTCCCAAATAGTCTTCAACTGGAAAATCACATTGTTAAAACAAGTATACTGTGAAGGCCTGACAAGATATAGTGGCTACAATACAAAAAGGTGTGTAAAATATTTCAAATGACTTGTTTTCAAAGCTTACATAAAATTGTAGAAAATTATACTTTTGACCAACTCAGCTATGAAATTTTTTCTATCTGATTTCTGAAAGATTTTCTTTTGCTTCTTCTTTATGAAGGATCTCCATTTTGACCAGAAATATAGAATGAGCGTATCTCAACATTCCTAAGCTGCTACCACCTGGTTAGTTTTATTTTTGCAGCCATTACATCTCTCTACCTACTTCATTTTCTTATCATTCATATACATTTTTACTTAGGAAAGTGGGCTAAAAATATGAAACAGACCTAATCATATATTTAATCTGGATGAATCCTGAGACTTATTTTTCAACTCCTGTGAGAATTTGACCTAAGATAATGACTGAAAATTGATGTGAGAACTAGGATGTCAGTGTAAGTCATTGGTATTCCCCTGACACTGGGGAGAGGGGGAAATCCTCTGGAATGTCAGTTCATCATCAAAACCTCAAAACATTGTGTGCTTAATACAAAAAAATTTACTTTATAAAAAACACTTTTAATCTCAATTCTTGTATACAGTTAGTGATAAGTATTGATGATTCATATTCTAACATATAGTAAATTTATATAATTGAGTCAGACAAAATATTGCAGAAATACTTCAAGTTCACCAACATGTACATACTATTTTTTATATCTTAAAATTTGTGAAACAGGAAATCAAAGTGTGACATTGATATTTGGTTATTTTTATTTAATTCTAGACATACAACTTTGCCACAAAGTTTACCTCATTTCCACATGTGGCCTCCACAGAGCCAACAATAATGTCAAAAAAAAAAAAAAGAGTTATAGTACTTTGATTGTAAATCCAAGTCCTCTGAACCTCCTGGATGCTATTCTATGAATACATACCTAAAATGGGCAAGGTACCCAGTTGTTACTGTTAGGAGGTACCAATTGGCAGCACTCTGTAGACATCTTTTTGCATAAAAAAAAGTGGCCCTGTCAACACAGGCAACTCTTCTCAGCCTTCTTCTGGCTTCCAACAAAGAGCCCACGTGCTTTGAAAGTACCTAGCAAAACGAGCCTTGTCATCTTCCATCCCTTTAACCTCTGAGGTCATAACTATACCCTTCTGGCTCAGCACATCTGGGCTGACCACACAAGCCAGTCCTATTTCCACATCTTCATCCTGGAGTGACTCCACAGGCAAACCACAAATCTCCAAACCTGGCCCCAGAGGTACTCATGTCTAATAAATCCTAAGGAAAGTCTTGGAAGATTTTGAGCAGGAATATGATGTAACAGAAATCAGAGCTCTCTGCAGGTTAATCTGGCATCTGTGAGGTGGAATTATGGGTAGAAGTTACTGGATTGGGGGATCAGTTACAGCAATCAAATGTGACATTCTACAGGCCCAATTTTGCAAAGTGGTCATATCAAGAAAAGTACATATAATTAAGGAAAGAAAAGTCAACTAAACTCAATGAAATTTTACCTATGGTATTAAAAAAAAAAAAGCCACAAGAGAGAGAGAGTTAGAGGGTGGGTCTGACGTGACTTAAAAATCGAGGCATGGCATAGGGAAAGTACGTGTTAGAGAAAGCTGGTATTCCTGAGGGGTGAGCAATTTGAGGGATTATTCAGACAAAGCAAACCACTGACATACAGAAAGCTCTAAGCTCCAAGGGGCAGCAAAGAATAAACATTTGACTTCCTTTGTGCATATGTGAATGGGCGTCGTGTTTTTCCACATTCAAGAACAGCTTAGTAAAGAAAGACAGAATGGACAAACCACAGAGGAAGAAATCCAAATGGCCATTAAGCCTTTAAAAAGATGTTTAGTAGTAGACTTGGAGCTGGTAAGGATTAACTTCTAAAAATAGAATGTAATGTCCAAGTCAGGGGTGGCATAGCCAGTCACCTTTGTGAACCTCTTAAATCCACAATATCTGTGTGTGTGTGTGTGTGTGTGTGTGTGTGTGTGTGTGTGTGTGTGTACTGAGCACTCAGAGTCCCATGGGTATGCTTATATATACAGTAGTTCGTATTTCCCAGATCATTCTCATGTTTGTTCACTAGATAGACTCAGATCAAACTGTTAGAATCAAGGTGAGAGATTCAAGTCAGCACTGGGGTAAGAACTGTACAGAACAGAGCAGAAGAGTAAGCAAGCACAAGTTTCAAGTGTCCCTCCCATTTTAGCCCATAGATCACATGACAAAACTTAACTGTGTGTAAAGTACCTACCAACAAAGGCTGGTACCTGAGCCTGGATAGCCCAGGTCAATCCACAGACAGCATCATTCATGAGTCTAGCTGATCTCCAACTTCACATGCTTGTAGCTGACACAGTGATACCGGGTACACAAGAACAGGTGTTCACCATAATGTACACTTCAGCCTCTGAGTGGCTGAGGAAGCAAAAGCACAAATTCAAGGCCAATCTGGTCGATGTAGTGAGGTCCAGATCTACCAGTCTCAAATTTTAAAACTTAGACAAACCATAGCACATTTGTATCTTGCGTTACTATATAGCTATTAAAGTGGCTATGCTGGGCCGGGGTGGGGGTTGGCATATGCCTTTAATTCCAGTATTTGGGAGGCAGAGGTAAGCAGATCTCTATAAATCTGAGGCCAGCATGGTCTACATAGCAAGTTCCAGCCTGCCAGAATCTCTTGGTGACTGTCCTCTGAGACAAGCAAGCAGCTCTTGGGACTTGGATATTCCTCGTTGACATTGAAAAGACAGTGATCTGCCTTCTTAGTCCTGCCCTGCTTGCAAAAATAACCATCCCAGCAGGGCCTGTTGATTGTTTACACCCTCACAGAGGGGTGGGGGTTCTGGTACCCTCACCTGAGTATCCAGCTGTTCCCTACTTCCTTCTTATGTGGTGATGGCTCCCTGTGTGGGTGACTACACCAGCTGATTTTCAGAACAAGCCCCCACACACACACCTTAATCACACACACATGGCCTCAGGGGTGCGGGGGCTCGAGCATATTGCAGAGAAGACTGGGGCCAAGGGCTCCATCCATGTGACTACTGGAAAGCTCTAGTCCCTGACAGGTAAGGCTTTCAGGTGCAGTTTCCTGGGGGAAAGAGCAGGCACACTCTTTAAGTAACCATTCACCCAAGCCCGATAAGGAAGCCCAAAATACTCATTGGTTCCCAAAAGTGAACTGTGACAGAATTGTGGCTCAGTTTGTCTGTTGTGACCTTTGAAGAAGGGATTGATGTTACTTACACCTCCCACTGTAAAGGATTTTAGTAATACCCTGTCCAAAACAAATGACATGCTGGGAGACTAAGGAACTGACTCGGTGTATAAGAGAACTCTCCGTGCAGGCATTAAGACTTGAGTTCAAATCCTCAGGACCAAGCAAAAGCCATACCAGTTATTGTCTAGAGCACCTGAAACCCCACTGCTGCTGTGGGGAGGGCAAGAGGATCGGTGGGGTTGCTGGCCACCAACCTAGCTCCAGGTTCAGTGAGAGACACAGGCAGAGGGTAAGAGAGAAGGACACCCTGTGGGCTACACATGTATGCACACACACCCCACCATTACAAACATGTCAACACACACATGTACACACAAGTAAATAGAGTGCATATGGTAGTTAAAAAAAAAAAGTGAAGATATAATTGAGCCACATTATTCCCAGATTCTATAATTTATATTCGCAAATATTATGTAATTCCAATTAGAACTTATTTGTGGAGTTAAAAAAAAAACCTTAACTATTTGCCATCGCTTTTGACTGCTAGGACAATCCCAGCTAAAGGTGAAAAGACACCGTTCTCCTTCTCATTCTGGCTCTCCTACAATGAACAAGTATCTTTCTGTGGTTTGTTTACTACCGTGTGATTCGTACGTTTCTGTTTTTCTTGGGGAGTCAGTATTGAAATTCACCCCAGTATAATGCTGACATGTTGCCCAGTGTTCCTATTCACAAAGACTTGATGTGTTGTCAACCAAGTTCAAAGTGAACGAATTAACAATGTTTATCGGTGACTTTAAGCAGAAATATGCATAAATTAAAGTTATCTGTTGATCAGTTTATAAAAATGTTGTGATCAGTGTTGTTTTTAAAAAACAACATCCCAAACATTTGATTTATCAAATGAAGACTGGGAAGCCAGGTGCTAGAATGCCTGCTAGCTCAGAGTCAAAGAGAGGACCCGGATGGCCTTCCCGCTCCACCGAAGTACCTTCTCCATGCTGTCTGAAATATCCTTCAACTCTGTGTCCCTCCTTTCTACTTCCTGGGTTTTCTTATGTTCACTCCCTGTCAACTGGTTGCTTGCTTCACCTCTTGCCCAAGGGTTGACTTTATTTAATCCTGTTTGCAGAAAGTTCTTGGATTAAAGGTGTGCGCTAGGGCTGAGCCACATCACAATACCCAGGTTTTTCCAGTTCACAATCTTGGGGTTCACAATGTGATCAAATATCCCGCAACATCACAGGACCCCATCTGTCCCTGTGCTTTCCCGGAGCAATGATTGTATTCATTAAGTCATTATTCTCCATAATTCCAACACAGAACTATGAAAGTAATGAGACATAAATATACTTGACAGGCAAGTGCTCTGCCACTCAGCTATGTCCCCAGGCTTTGTATATGTATAGACAATATAGAAGGATATATATCATATTAATAGCAGTCATCTTTGATAAGAATGAGGCTGGTTTTAGTGCCTTTACACTGTCTTGGGCTTTCAGTAGCAAGGGTAACATGCGTAATTTATAGAATGACTTTATGTAAGACCCTGAGAACGGAGCATGCCAATTCAAGGCCTCAACATCATTCAAGACTTCATAAAGGATGGTGAACAAATTGGAGCTGAAGTCTTTAATGGCCCAGTGGCACCACTGGCCAGAAGCAAGACCCCTGCACGTGAGGACTGGGACTCGAAGTTTGGAAGGATGGGTGGGAAAATGCTGAGCACTGCTGTGCTCTTTAAAAAGCAATGTTGCCGAGGCATGGCAGCTCATGCCCGCAGTCCCGGAACTGGTAGTGAGGGGGTAAGGCAGGAGGATTGCTCTGACTTTGAGGTCACCGAAATTGGACTACTGAAGACCCAGGGAATGTGACCCCTTTTTCTAACCTCCAAGAGCACCAGGCATGAACATGATAGACATTTGTACATGCAGGCAAAACACTCATAAACATAAAATAAGCCTAAAAGAAAAAAAAGCAAACCACCACCAACAAAATCCTTTGGCTTCTTCATTATCAAAGGCACTGAAGAGGAAATTCTTGTTGGCTGGGCCCCTTTTCAGACATAAACAACCTTTACCTTAATTATTATATTATCTTAATCCGAGAGCCATGATTTTCCACGGAGACTCCCGACAAGATCAGACCTAGTGATGCTCCCTCCTAGGAGGGAGTGGGAGGGTCATCTAAGATCCCCAGACCACCTGTCCCCACCTCCAGATACACGTAATTCTGCCCCAGCAGCATGTGAACTCAGAAGGTGCTAAAGTATGTAGAAACAGGTTGACTGAAGGGGTGCTCCATCTATGCAGCTATGAGGACATCGCCACCCATCACCCGCCCTGTCTTCAGTGGTGTGCCTTTTGGGGGTCACCCATGTCCCCTTAAGCCCATAAACTGCTTGGTTCACCCACTTAGACGTGGGTGGAATCATCGCTTTGCTTGGTCATCAGTGCCCTATCTGGGTTAAGCACACACAGGAAAGTTAGCACAAGCCAGCTCATCACCAAATGAAGCTTATTGACCATCTGGGAGCTGAGAGGGATCAAGAATGTCCACTTTGTTCCCACATTGGTAATGAAGCTGCCATGGGCCACAGGATCACCCCACCCCTCATCATGATGCGGTCTGCGAGGCTCTAAGTGAGTGTGTTGTTTGGGAAATCGATGCGAAAAGCCGTTTGGTTTTGTTTTTAGGGGGGCGGGCGCCTGCGGTCCTGTGACAATCTCACCCCAATCTCCCTTTGGGGAATCTGTGTTGTCAACACTCCACCTCACATTACTCACAGGCTGCAGCAGCTGTGGCAGCATTTTTTCATCCTTGGTTGGCTTTCTACACACACACACCCCCAGCCTCCTATTTATTCCAATTCTTTTGTGAGGGATCCCTCGGGGCTTCATTAATTACTCAATCCAGCCCACGGGTCACCGCGGCTGCTTCGGGGGCAGAGCATGGTCCCACAGAATAGACCCAGGAAGGCCATTGGAATGTGGCAAGGAAGAGGGCGCCCACTACCAGCAGCTCTGGCAAACTGCACACGACCTGCTAAGCGGCGGTTCGGTCAGGTCTCCTGAGCCCTGTAAAGAACCCATGGCTGTCGTTGGCTTTTACACGAGGTCCTTATCTCGAGTGTCAAAAACACTTAGCACCGCTGGACTCCAGAACATGAAAGCTAATCTAAAGGAAACCCTTAAGAAAAAAATCAGACAAATCTTGAGGTCAGAATCAATGGAGTTACCTTAGACGGTGACTCCAAAAACCAAAGGAATTAATTTTTTCTAAGAGAATGCAACTGGATTTTAGTAAGAAAGAACTACAGGAAAAACCTAAGATGAAATGATCACTCGGGAGAACACAAAGCAATTAAGGCAAGAGAAAAAGCGGATGGCGGCTCCAGAGGAAATGGAAGCAGGGTGCTCTTACGCTCTGGATGGATGATCGCAGGCCAGGCCCTCTTCAGAGGAACCGCTTTCATTAACTAAATGGCTTGGAAGCTCTTAACACAGATGAATCAGGGAGAACGTGTTTCTGGGACAGAGAAGGAAAGAGGTTGATTTTTAAAATGGGAACCAAAAATAATTCTTCCAAGACAGAATTTTCTTATCTAAAAACCAGTAAGAAAATTAAAGTAACTCAATAAGTAGACCCATGGGCAAAGAGTATGAACACACACACCCAATTACTAAGAGATACTCAACTTCCCTTATAATTAAGCAAAAAAACATTAAGACAATAGTATGATCTTATCAGATTGGTGAAGACTTAACAAAATAAGTATATTCAAGGTTGACCAAAGAGCTATAGATGTAGCTCAGCAGTGGCCAGAGTTCAAGCCCAGCCCCTGACTGAATAGGGGGAACAAGCTGGATAAGAGGGTAAGAGAACACAAATTTAAAAATAAAACAAAAACAAACAAACAAACAAAAAACAGTAGGCCAAGTGGTGGTGGCGCATGCCTTTAATCCCAGCACTGGGGAAGCAGAGGCAGGTGGATCTCTAAGTTCAAGGCCAGCTTGGTCTACAGAGTGAGTTCCAGGACAACCAGGGCTACACAGAGAAACCCTGTCTCAAAATAAATAAATGGATGAATAAGAAACCTTTTGTTTAGATTGCTAATTAGCACAGCTTTCATTTTAAAGAAATGTAACAATTTTTATTGCACTTTTTGTTCCTCTCCTCTAATTCAACATTTCTGTTTCTAATGTGTTTAGTGTGTGTGCGTGTGTGTGTGTGTGTGTGTGTGTGTGTGTGTGTGTGTGTGTAAACATGTGTGTAAATTCAGGTACATGCATGCCATGGTGCACTTGTGGAGCTCAGAACAACCTGACTTGTTCTACCTGAGGACCGGTTCTCCACGCCAGGCTACCTGGCCAGTGAGTCCCCAGGAACTCTCCTGTCGCCATGTCCTAGCTTCCCACAGGATCACTAGGGTTATAGATGCTCATTAATAGATTTTACATGGATTCTAGGGATGTTGTTTCAGGTCTTCACGCTTGCATAGTCTTGGTTACTTCTCTATTTCTGTAAAGAGACACCATGACCAAGGCAACTTATAAAAGAAAGCATTTACTTGGGGTCTTGCTTACAGTTTCAGAGAGTTAGTCTAGTCATGGTGGGAAGCAGAAGACAGAGGGCACGTAGGCACGGTGCTGGAGCAGTAGCCAAGAGCTTACATTTTATCCACAAACACACAATAGAAAAAGAGAGACCAAGCCTAGCCTGGGCATTTGAAACCTCAAAACCACCGGGAGTGACACACCTCCTCCAGCACCTCCTAATCCTTCCTCAATAGTCCACCAACTGGGAACCAAACATTCAAATATGTGAGCCTATAGGAGCCATTCTCATTCAGAACACCACACACAGCAAGAGCTTTTATCAATAAATCATCCACCCTGCCCTATGTCTTATAATTTTATCTCATAAAAGTATATGACTGTTCAATATAAAATTATCTCTAATACTGAAAACAAATGGCTCGGTTGGTAAAGTCACCTGCTGGCAGCCTGATGACTGGAGTTCAATTCCAGATGGTGGAAGGCAAGAACAACTCCCCCAAGTTGCCCTTTACCTGCACACTGTGGTAAGCTCACCGTACATACATGAGCACCCGTGCACAGGTGAGGGAAGGGTGAGGGGTGGGGCAAATAGATGAGAGATTGTTCAGTGGTTAAAGGCATCTGCTGCTCGAGCAGAAGACCCTGATTTGACTCCCAGAACTCTCATGGTAGCTCACAGCCACCTGTAAGTACAGTTCCAGGGATCTCATGCCCTCATCTGGACTCAGCAAGCCCCAGGCACACAGGTGGTGCATAGACACGCATGTAGACAAAGCATTCACACACATAAAATAAAAATAAACTTTTAAAAAATAAATAAGTAAATAATAGTTGTCTAAAATTCTACTTCAGGGACTAGAATTATAGTTCAGTTTGCAGAGCATGTGTGACCCCCTGATTCAGTGTCACTACAGCACATACACAAATGCTACAACAGGCTGAAGCAGAGGGAGAATGAGGCCTATTGTGAAGATTGGTAGCTTAAGGTATACAAAATGCAAGGTGGCACGAACAGAGCAGGTAAGCTGTCTACAGAGGAAGCAAAAAGGGTTCTATTAATATCTGTTGCATAACACAGATAATGTACTAAAAGATGCTGAATTGATTACTTTAAAACAGTTAAAATGGCTTTTTTTAAGACTTATTTTATTTTATATGATCACACTGTAGCTGTCTTCAAACACACCAGAAGAGGGCATCGGATCCCATTACAGGTGGTTGTGAGCCACCATGTGGTTGCTGGGAATTGAACTCAGGACCTCTGGGGGAGCAGTCAGTGCTCTTAACTGATGAGCCACCTCTCAAGCCCCTAAAATGAATTTTATATGCTATGAATTTTATAAATTTCATATGATGTGAATCTTGCCTCAATTAAAAGTTCAGCCAGGGGGCTAGAGAGATGGCTCAGTGGTTAAGAGCACTGATTGCTCTTTCAGAGGTCCTGAGTTCAATGCCCAGGAACCACATGGTGGCTCACAACCATCTCTAATGGACTCTGATGCCCTCTTCTGGTATGTCTGAAGACAGCTACGGTATACTCACATAAAATAAATAAATAAATCTTTAAAAAAGGTCACCCAGGCAACATG
>CM052705.1:62506847-62523894 GCA_028551405.1 Uromys caudimaculatus | reverse complement strand
CGAGGGCAGCCTAGGCTGCATATCGACAACCCTGTCATGCAGAGAAGTGGAAATAGTACCGATGGTGTTTGAGTAGTCAGTGGGCTGAGCTGACTGGTACGGGCTGCAGGGGGAGTGCGGTCAGGCAGAACGAGGGCTTTCCAGAGGTTTCAATAAATGAAGAACCTCTCTTACCCAGATACAGCCTCAGTACAAATCCTCCACCCAGCTTTTGCCTAATCCCGTCCTTAAGACGATGTGATTCCTCGAAGAAAAGTTATAAACGTGGCCAGAAGATGTCGCTGCAGACAGCACGGTGTGTACTGTGCGCCTCTCGGCGGCTGAATTTCATCTTGCCACCCAAGGAAAAGTTCCAACCTGTCTCTCTGCCTCTCTGGTAAGCCATGATTCTGCTTTGTATGCACACCCCCATACTGTGCCCCCATGTTTCTGTTCCTCAAGAATAGACTGTTGCTATCTAGATGTCCTGGAGACCTGGGGGTGAACCGGAGTCCTTCAAGATGGCAGTGTCAACATGGTGATCAGATTCTACAGGTCTTCCTTGCAATCTGTTCGCCATCAAATTCACGAAGATTTTTCGTCAAGACTCATGCCCACACTGACACTCCACCCAGCTTCCTCATGACCCTTTGAAGTTTCTTCAGTCATTGTATCCTGTTTCTCCCAGTCTGGCAATTTGGCTCCGTTCTCAAATATTATCTTCCAATGACTTAGTGATACCTCAATTCAACTCACTTTCTAAAAATAATCAATGTTCTTAACCAAAGTATTCCCTGAACTTTAGCATGGAAACAGCCTTGATCTATAGGAAATGATGAGCACCCCTAAGCCAAATTGAATGACTTATCTTGAGGGAATATGACAGTCATGGGACTGGACTCCAACAGCTGAGGCCTAGCAACAAAGAAAAAAACATTCCAGGCCAGTGCCTCCCTTGCTCATCTCTCCCAGCCACGGCTCTTCCTAGTCGGTTCCCAACTTGCTTTTCCTGTGTAAAAACTAGCTAAGCATTGCTTTCAGACCCTCTGATTTTACAGGTCCCCCGACCCACAGTAACCTTAGAGACAGGACTCTACTCCTCACCCAAGTGATGGGAACTCAGACAGCAGACTGTAAGAGGGCCTGGAGCTGCTCACAGGGAAGTGCTGAGGTCAAGCGCCCTTCCTCTGTAACCTAAAGCAATCTTTCTGTGACCTCCATTCTGGATCTCTTTATCCAAACCAGTTCTCAAACTTCGACCATGAGGGAGAGGGGCTTACACCCCCAGGTACTTTCTGGAAGTAGGCTGGGTTTATTATGCTCCTGGTGCTCAGAAGGATCAATGACCCCTTTCCCAATTATGCTGCCCATAGACAGGGACCTTAGTCTTCATAAGACTTGGCAGCACCCAGATTTTACATACAGTAGTCTGCTTTACTACTGAGCCCCCGCCACCGCTGCCGCCTCCTCCTCCTCCTCTCCCTCCTCCCCCTTCTTCTCTTCCTCCTCCTCCCCTGACTAAACTCAGAATGAATTTACACCTGAGAGCAGCAGAGGTACCTGCATGTGCTGAAGCCATGTGCTGTCAAACCTCCACCGCATTCCTGACCCAAGTCCTCCTCCCAGAACACAAGAGGGATGAACAATCCCACGCACCTGAACCTGTTGCCTGGTTACTGTCAACAAGCAGAGAGGTGTGAGCCAGTTCTGGCAGGGCTGACACTGGGCCTCCTCCTACCCCTGCAGCAACTTCCCCAGTGAGCAGAACCACGCACGGGTGTTTACTGAAATAATGAGACTTCAAAGTAGATACAAGCAGTCCTCCTGTGAAAAATCAGAACAATGGACTGGTTGTGTTTTACAATGCAGGGTTTAAAACCTGCTTCAGAGAAGGGACGACTCTTTTCGGAGTCTCTAGTTCTAACCTTGCCTTGCACATTCTAAATGGACACACACACACACAACAACAACAACAACAAAAAGACATAAAGGGCTGGAGAGGTGGCTCAGTGGTTAGGCCCCCTGGTTGCTCTTCTAGAGGACCTGGGTTCCATCCCCAGCACTCACAAGCCAACTCTCAGCCATCTATAACTCCAGTCCCAGAGGGGATCTTCTGGCCTCTGTGGGCAGTGCATACACAAGGTACACAGACATACATACAATCTGGCAAAACATCCATATATGTATAATAAAAATAAGGATTTTGCTTTTTAAATCCAGAGAGTTGTATTTGTGTTGGCCAACTACCTCTGGCCATAGCATCTGCCCTAGAGTGTGGCGCTCCACTAAAGAAAACCAATCTTCCTTTAGCCAGCAGCTATCGACTGCCATAAGCTTCTTGGTTAGGGGGTAGGACCAGGTTTCCACTCACTCCTCTTAGTACTAGGACTGTCTGATTGATTGATTGATTGATTGATTGATTGGTTTTTGGAGACAGTGCTTCCCTGTGTAGCCCTGGCTATCCAGGAACCCACTCTGTAAACTAGGCTGGCCTCAAACTCTGCCTGCCTCTGCCTTTAAGTGCTGGGATTAAATCGACTTCAATTTTCCTATGTTTGAATTATTATACATGATAGGTTCATGCTTTTTCTGTGAGTTATATCTCCAGGCCTCTTTTTTACTTATGACTTTGAGACAGGGTCTCACTGTCCAGGTTGGCCTTGAAATCATCTAGGTAGTCCAAGCAGGTCTTGAGTGTTTGATACTCTTGCATCCTATCTCCTGAGTACTGGAATTACAAACACACACCACCCCAGGCCTGGCTAGAATAATGTCTTAAAAATCGGGAAACTCCACATCAATATTGTTTGTTTGTTTTCTTCCTTTAACAAATGGTAGACAAACCGAACACCAAGTAATCCGAGCCACATGGCCTGACCTCAAAGGAAGGAAAAGAAAACTTAGTTCAGACTGATGAGATCTCTCCATTTCCTTTAGACCCCTCACCTGGGAGTCCTGCCTGGCCTCCGTAGGTGGGAACTTCAGGCTGACATCCTCAAAGGCTTTGATCTCCATTACAATGTAGGATTTGAGGCAAAGGAAGCACACGAAGGCTTTGACTGTTTATTTTTATCTCAGTGCAAATGGAAGTCCTGACAGCTGCCTTTCTGTGGGAAAGGATCCCTAGCTGTGGTGGAGTTGGGTGGGGGTGGGGCTTCTAGGGTCTGACAAAGCAGATGCTAGCCACCACAGAAGCCTGAGTTAGAGACCGAATGCACACCTGCATTCACACTGTCACTGCAGGGCAGGCCTCTCTGCATTCCTACCATGCTAGGTCTCCGGCTCCCCTGTTCTCCAGCCTGGCTGCACCAGCATGGGTAGTCTCATTCAGAAGCTCCACTGTCTGAGGCTAAAACAAGTTAGGAATAATTGCCCAAGACAACTGACCCAAGCCAGTCTGCCCATGGGGGATGGGAGAGCAGGTTGGACCACCTGGTTGAACTTGCACAAAAGCTCTATGGAAGTAGGTTTAGTTTCACAGGGAGGATTCATGAAATATCTACAGTCTCATCTGCCTTGACAATCTCCAAAAAAGTTATGTAAAGCATTAACATTTTACAAATGTTGAGCTTAGATGTTTGACAGTGAGGGAAAACTGAAGCATGGGAGGGTCCACACGTTCTCTCAACGCTGAAAAGTCAGACCCTTTCATTATCTGCCTGCTTAGGAGTCTGGTGTTCTTCCCCCACCCCCACCCCCACCCCCGAGTTGTAACGTTGACTTAAGCTCTATGGAGCGGCGCATGGTGGAAGGCCTGCCGACTCTAGTAAGTCAACAGTATTCCTGAGCTGCAGGTAAACAGAAGGTAACTCCTTGGGAAGTCCCAGGGAGGGACAAGTCATCCAGCCTCAGCACCGCCCAGATTTTTCAAAGGGTTTTGTGACAACCCAGAAATGCCTGGACCTGACTTCTACCACTAGGTGTCACACTAAACAATACCGAGGTAGATGCCAAGACTTGAGGTTGTCGGGACAGAACATCTCAAAGGAGGCAAAAATCCATATACTCCTTCATTTTTATCCGCCCCAAGTCACCTTCTGATGTATCCTTTATAGGTGGGGCTTTTTTTTTTTTTAAGATTTATTTATTTATCATATGTAAGTACACTGTAGCTGTCTTCAGACACCCCAGCAGAGGGCATCAGATCTCATTATGGGTGGTTATGAGCCACCATGTGGTTGCTGGGATTTGAACTCAGGACCTTCGGAAGAGCAGTCAGTGCTCTTACCCACTGAGCCATCTCTCCAGCCCATAGGTGGGGCTTTGAGTTCATACTGGGGTACTTTTTTTTTTTTTACAAACTTTAACTTCATATATATGGTCATTAAAATAGGATACATTGCTTAACATTTTTATTACTTATTTTTTTATGTATATGAATGTTTGGTGTACACCTTCATGCTTGGTGCCGGACGGTGTTGAATCCCCTGGGACTGGAGTTGCAGGCCACCATGTGGTTGCTGGGAACCAAACTCAGGTCTTTTGGAAGAGCAGCTAGTGCCTGGTGAGTCATTCCTCCAGCCCTGCTTTTCATTTTTTAAAGAACTATCTACTTTATCTCCCAAGTGGAAGAGAGATTTGGGGAGGAGACTGGGGAACTTTTCAAGACAGGGTCTTATGTTGCCCATACCGACCTCAAACTAAGCTAAATACTTGTAGTGTGTTCCAAGTTATACTGCATTTTTGTCTCATTTTTGCAAGGTGTTTCCAAGTGTTAATAAGAACTTTACCAAAATGATTAATATATTGTAGTAGAAATTAAACAAACTGACATTGGGTGCCTGGGTAAATTTCTAGGTACTTTGTCTTTCTTTTTAGGAAAATGGGAACAGCACCTAACTTACAATATTACTTCTGAGAACTAACAGTGATGCATACGGAACTGTTAGTATACTATGACGTGTACTGTGATATTCCCAAAAGTCCACGCTCGCACTTCCAAAGCAGAGGCATATATTTCTAGACAAATGATACCCATCTGATACCACAGAGTCTCTCAGATATTCCAGGACTGACATGCAATTCCAGCACTCAAGGGAAGCTGAGGCAGAAGTCTTACTAACATTACAAGGTTAACCTGGACAACACAGTGAGATTCAGACTAACCTGGGACTACAACATAAACCCTGTCTCAAACCACCTCACCAGCACAGATCCAATCTTATTATTATAAAAGCAAGTACACCATAAAGTTAAGTGACTTCTCCAACTAATGCATTTAATGAAAGACAGATCGATCGTGGAACTGAGATCTCCTGCTTTTGATCAGTCTCACTTTGTCCTAGTCATTACACTTGCAGAGACGAAGAGGAGAATTTGCTGAGAAAGTTTTAATGTTAACATGACCCTTACTGTCTGGGGGCTTTTGTTTTTTCCTGGATTTTGAATCTTTTCCCCCAGTGTCCTCATATTCATATTCTGGGGGAGGCTTTGGAATTCTGAAGAAAGGAGAGTTGGTATATCAACTCTCATCAAGAAAAAGATCATTCAAATCTCACCAGAAATCTATGTAGAACTATAGAGGCCTCCTGGGTCTATCTATTCTGACAAACTCTGATCCAAGTTGCTTTAAGTTTCCTGAGTCAACTCAGGCTCCTAAGTAGGGATGGGGTGGAAGCAACACTTGAACCTTTGCAGGTCAAACTAGAGGATCATAGGCCTAAATCCCTTTCTTGGGGGAATAGCTACCCACAACGCTGCGGTCCCTGGGGAGCAAGGAAGCTGGCAGAGCCAGCAAGTTTCAGGTGTGATTTGTGTTAGGACCGTCTTGAGCCTTCTACAGGGTGCCTCACAGTTACTTTCTTAGCCTTGGCTAGGGCACTAAACCAGTTGCTCTGCTAGGCATTCACAATAAGCTCCAGCTTCATTCTCTGCAACAAGTTAACTCTGACAGCAAGAACTCAACAGTTAAGGTTGCAAGGAAGCTACAACTTCTACAAAGATTAACTCCTTGCATTACTTGGGAAGAAAATGTGGTTTCCATAAGGAGCTAGGGTTTGCCCCTCCCCCGGGGCGACAAGATTATTGACCCCAGGAAATAATCTAGGGGTTCTCCAAGCGCTTGGTCTTTGTTGGTGGTGGTGGTTTTGTTTGTTTTAATGCTAATGCGTCTACAGCTTCGTGGGGTTGGGGGTGAAGGACAGCCAAATGTCCCTGCATTGCAAAGAGCCTGGAACAAGCAAAACACAGACGGGTTGGAACCACTCTTATGTCCGTTGTCGCAGAAATTTAGGAGAAGCGAATCCCTGCACCCAGCCAGCATTTCCACTCTTGGGTTTTCAAAAGATCAAAAACCGGAAAGGACCTGCAAACTGGCAAATCGCTAAGAGGAACAGCCTAGCAGGTCTGCGTCCTTGGGATCTCAGCAGCTTGGGACCCCAAACCAAAATCGACGGTGGGAAACCCCAGGGAAAGAAGGGTTCTTGCAGAGGGCTGGGGTTACTGAGTGCAGGCTGCAGGGAAGTACCTAGAGGGAGGGGGCCTGGTCGGAGGACTTTCCAGCCACTCAGGGCTCATCAAAAAGTTCCCTGTACATGACCCCAGTGGCTCATCGCAGGGAGTTTCTCCGATGAACCCCGGCTCTGGGTTTAGGCTTCTCAGTCGAGGACGAGCCAGTTCTTTTTCTAGTCTGACTGGCTTGGAAATTCCCCGCGCCTGACCCCGCCCCTGAGAAATCCCCTGCCAGCGTTTATAGGGCGCCGCGGCGGCGCTGCCGAGCCCACAACAGTCGGAACTCGCCACCCAGCCGCCAGCAGCCTGCACCCTGCACCCGCTCAGCCCCGCACAGCTATGTTTCAGCCAGCTGGGCACGGCCAGGACTGGGCCATGGAGGGCCCGCGGGACGGCCTCAAGAAGGAGCGGTTGGTGGACGATCGCCACGACAGCGGCCTGGACTCCATGAAAGACGAGGAGTACGAGCAGATGGTGAAGGAGCTACGGGAGATCCGCCTGCAGCCGCAGGAGGCGCCGCTGGCCGCCGAGCCCTGGAAGCAGCAGCTCACGGAGGACGGAGACTCGTAAGTGGCGGCGGGCAACGGCACGGGCACGGGCGGGGTCGCGCGGGGCCTGCAGCGCGCTCGGGGCTCTGCACGGCGGAGCTGCGGGGCGGCGGGCTCCGGGCCGCCTGCCTCCCCATCCCCCCCCCCCCCCAACCCCCTTCCCGGGACCAGGAGTAGCCGGGCGCAGGCCGGGGGCGGGGCGGCAGCGAGGACGCAAAGTCCCGGCCTGGCAGAGTTTCCGCGCAGCCGCCGGGCGCCGCGCGGCCGCGAGGGGGAAGTACAGGGCGTTCCGGGCGGCGGAGGGCGGGCCGGTCTGGCCGGCGCCCGCCCGGAGGGGGTGGGGCACGGAAAGTCCCTGGGCGCCTGCCAGGAACACTCAGCTCATAATAACCTCGCGGAAAACACCGCGGCCGCGGCCTCCAGAAACCCCGGCCTTGCGCAATCCCCCGCAGCCCGCGCCTCTCGGGGGCCCCACGCAGTGCGCTCACCACCCCTGGGGGCTTTCCCTGTCATCCCTCAGGTTCCTGCACTTGGCAATCATCCATGAAGAAAAGACTCTGACCATGGAAGTGATTGGTCAGGTGAAGGGAGACCTGGCCTTCCTCAACTTCCAGAACAACCTGCAGCAGGTGCGCGCTTGCCCACCTGTGCCCTCTTTGACCCCGTGGTGGAGTTAGATGAAGCTCAGTCGCCCCCAAAGCGTTTCTAAATTAATAGTCACTGAGTCCTTATCTGCCCTGGCCTTTTACATTCAAATTAGCCAACGTCTTAGAGCAAGAAGAAAAATCCCATGGGTTTGGGAAGGTCTTTATTACCTACGTAGGGCCTCCTGTTTGCCTGATCTCCTGTAGACAAATGGGAGGATCGGATTTCGTAATTGGAGGAGTCTGGGGTTCAGGAAACTCAAGACTATGGGTTTGCTCCATGCTTATCCCCTTTGTGTTTCCTCTTCCATTTGTAGACTCCACTCCACTTGGCTGTGATCACCAACCAGCCAGGAATTGCTGAGGCACTTCTGAAAGCTGGCTGTGATCCTGAGCTCCGAGACTTTCGAGGAAATACCCCTCTACATCTTGCCTGTGAGCAGGGCTGCCTGGCCAGTGTAGGAGTCTTGACGCAGACCTGCACGCCCCAGCATCTCCACTCCATCCTGCAGGCCACCAACTACAATGGTAGGTCTGCCGGTCCATCCAAGGATGCAGAGGAGGGAGAGGCGGGCCCACTTGAGTCTAGGCTGGAGCTTAAACTCTGAACGTATAAAAAGTTCAAACAATATGGACGTTTAAAAAGTCTTCTCCTTGATGCCTGTATGATGGTCACTCAGGACCCAGATTCTGAGTTCTTCAAAACTGAGGATATTTGTGGTTGTCCCCAAGAAAATAGATGTGAAGTGTGTGAGGATTGAAACAAGTAGTTACAGTTTTTGTCTTATTCTTCCAGGCCACACGTGTCTGCATCTAGCCTCTATCCATGGCTACTTGGCCATTGTGGAGCACTTGGTGACTTTGGGTGCTGATGTCAATGCTCAGGTGAGTACTTCCCCCTTCCTCCTAAACTCTCTTATTGTGAGGAGATTTCCAGATACAGCCGTAAACACGTCTGATTGCTTTTGGTTTCAGGAGCCCTGTAATGGCCGGACAGCCCTCCACCTTGCAGTGGACCTGCAGAATCCTGACCTGGTTTCACTCTTGTTGAAGTGTGGGGCTGATGTCAATAGAGTAACCTACCAAGGCTACTCCCCCTACCAGCTTACATGGGGCCGCCCAAGTACCCGGATACAGCAGCAGCTGGGCCAGCTGACCCTGGAAAGTCTTCAGATGCTGCCCGAGAGTGAGGATGAGGAGAGCTATGACACAGAGTCAGAATTCACAGAGGATGAGGTGCGTGTCCATTACTGCCAGAGTGGCCGGTTCTCCCTTACCACTCTTAGGTCCGCTCTAGAGCTGTTCTGTATCATAGGGGTCTCCGCTATCTAACTTCTCAGATGCTTGCAAAGCCAGGGTTCCAAGAATTTGTCTCTGGTTTGCTTTATAGCTTACCCTTTTGGGTTGAGGAATGGGGAGGGTGGTAAGAGGGAATTCTGAAAATGGAACCTGGGCCTTAACACGTGGTAGTAGGCACATGGTCTACCACTGAGCTACACCCCCTGCAATAGCGTAAACTTTTTTTTAAAAGGAGAGAATCATTAACGGAAACTCCTACAGCCTGGTGCACTTGTTCTATTTAGGTTAAGGAGGAAAGAGTCCGAGAGTAGGGGTTATTTGCAGAAGCAGCTCTCCTGTTATCCCAATGTTGGCGAAGTTCTAGGAATTTAATATGCCTTTTCCCCTCTCTTGTTTTAGTTACCCTATGATGACTGTGTGTTTGGAGGCCAACGTCTGACATTATAAGAGGAAAGTGGCCAAAGGAACGTGGACTTGTATATTTGTACAAATAGAGTTTTATTTTTCTAAAAAAAAAAAAAAAAAAAGAAAAAAGAAAAAAGAAGAAAGGGTATACTTAGCACCACACCATACCACACAGCGCCTAGCTGTAGTGATTGAGCTATTATTTTTGTGAAATTTGGGGAAACAGATCATTGAAAATCAAAGAAACTGTCTCTTAAGGTTCATGTTTGTGGGATTTTTTTTTTTTTTGGAGGTGATTTTCCAGAATCTAATGAAAGGACCACATTTTATTTATTGTGCTTTTGATTGAACCACCATAGACCTAGTAGTTGATCCCAGCGTGTCCTCACATGTAAGAGCCAGGTGTTCAGTGGTATGTGCTTAAAAGTCACCCCCGACTAAGGTTTGTGTCACCTTCTTGTAAATGTTGTATATGGTGTATTTTGTTGGTAATTATTTTGGTACTTCTAAGATGTATATTTATTAAACAGATTTTTACAGACAGCATTGTCCTGCTCATTTGCTATTCTGAGGGGCTTGTTCCTGAGGACTGGAGACTAGAGGGGAGGGGATGAATGATTTCAGCAAGCTAAGGAAGTCCAGAGAGCAGCGTCTCACAGTAAGCCCGGCCTCCCAGCAGAGCTTTGCAGCAGCCTCCAACCCCTGTGTGGGAGGGAGTGTGCACTGTGATGACAGGAAATGCCAGCCCTGGGCTGGGGTACCAGCAAGCCACCTGGCCTGTCACCAAAGGCTCTGTTACCATTTTCTTCTTGATTTAAGCTGTTCCAGAACCCCTTCTCAAAAGAACTTAGTTTGGGCAAGAGGAATTTGCTGAATTAATTTGATATAGCTGGGAAAGTCCTCAAGAGTGGACATGGGCTTGGAAATGTCCTGACATTTCCTAAGAGATAGTCACCTCTGAGACTTCCTATTCATTGACTAGGCTGTTGTAGACATTGCATAAGGCTAAAACACGTGACAGTGCTGGGTATCTAGTGCTGAAAAAAAAAATACAGCTATTGTACAACATCCTGGGTTTCACAGGGGAAGCAAGAAATCTAGAGAACAGCTTGTTCAGGGACACCCCAGAGGAAGCGGGTTCACTCATCGGGCACCTTCTTTGTCAGACTGTTAACCATTAGGCCATGTATCTTGTCACTGTAGTCTCAGGGAGAGTAGGCTTGAAGAATCTTCTTCAGCACAGGGTTCTAATTCTACTGCCAAAGCAGATTTCACAATAAGTCAGAAACTTGTGAAGATTGCATTTAGATGCTTGGTAGTTAATGTTTTTGTCCCTGGGGTAGAGCTCTTGCTTTGGTAGGAAGGAATGAGATGACATCCAATGAATGTACACTAATACATGTGAAGTGCTTTAGCTACTGTGCTTCATTATCCTGTTCTGGATCCACATTGGATGTCAAATAAATACGGTGTTCATCTTTGTCTTATACCAAAAGGGAGCCAACACCCAGTGCCTTTCCTATATAAAAAACACTACTGTAGACTGGGTAAAGCCAGCCATGTCCCATTCCTGCACCCCTAGTCCATTTGGATGTAAGCACTGTAGCTGTCCCTCTGTGTTCTCTATCAGGTACCCAGGCTCTATGCCCCAGAGCATCTGAACATAGGTGTTCAGTGCTGCTCACATCAGTGCTGATTTAGGCTTATTCTACTGTGTGGACAGTGTGAGGATCAGAGAGAGAACCCTCATACCTTGAAGAGCAAAGGATAGAAATTCGGCTGTGATTTTAGAAAGATGGTCTTAATGCTTCCTACATAGCTTTTAAAGCCAGGTTTGCTAGCACATACCTATGATCCAGACATTTGTGAGGCTGAGGCAGGAGGATTACCATGAGTCTGAGGCCAGCTAGGACTACTTGAGCAAGAGCATGTCACATAAAACCAAGATGCACTTACACAGGCACACTTTGGTTCTTGTGGATAGTTGGAGAAACAGAACAAGAGCATGTGGCCTGCCTCTCCTTGACCTCAGAGAGCGGCCCTTGACTACGGTTATCACCCTCCATGGTTGCAGAAGGAGGGTCCTCTTCTGGGTCACAGGAGCCCATCTTGGTGGCCTTGAAGACATGATACACTAGCCTGGGTTTCACAGCCTGCACAAACCCTGAGGTAGCTAGGTCCAGCAAGGACTAAAGTTCACCCTGGTTCCTTTTTTGCTGCTTCCCTCATACTGGTTGGCTGAGGCTGGAGAAAATTTTAGAACAGAAATAATTTATAGAAAGTCTTCAATTTTCTTTTTTTTTTTTTTCCCCTTGGGTTTTTTGAGACAGGGTTTCTCTGTATAGCCCTGGCTGTCCTGAAACTCACTCTGTAGACCAGGCTGGCCTCGAACTCAGAAATCCACCTGCCTCTGCCTCCCAAGTGCTGGGATTAAAGGCGTGTGCCATCACTGCCCAGCAGAAAGTCTTCAATTTTCTAAGTAAAGAACAAGTCAGTTTCAGACAAGACAAAGCCCTCCTTCACATGCCTGATTTCCTCCTGGAAGTGGATGGTCTGTCAGGACTGGGAGAGAGAAATAAAGGAGCCTGGGGGAAGAGGGAAAGAACAGCACGAGGGAACTGAAGTCATGTGAGCAACTTCCTTGGTTCGTTCCCTCTGCCACGTGCCTTGACAGGGCAGGTGGACTGGGTTTTTCCATCAGGAAGAGTTTTTCTCTAAAGGAGGAAACAAACTCCAGTGTGAGCAATCTAAGTCCCGGCATTGCTGGATGATAGAGAACAGGCCGGGAGGCTTGTGTTAAAATTCCTCACCTCAGCCCCACAGTGGTGGCGCACGCCTTTAATCCCAGCACACAGGGAGGCAGAGACAGGCGGATTTCTGAGTTCGAGGCCAGCCTGGTCTACAGAGTGAGCATTCCAGGACAACCAGGGCTACACAGAGAAACCCTGTCTCGGAAAAAAAAAAAAGAAAGAAAAAGAAAATTCCTCACCTCCTGGAAGTGATTAAGTAATGAGAACCAGAACTGAGCGGGAGATACAGTATTGCTGTCCCAAGCCCCACATCTTCACCAACCTTCCTAGTGTAGAGTTTTGTTTGACAAGAAAGGTCAGATTTCTAGAACTTTGTTCAGACCCACCCAAGATGCACTCCCCAACCTCTCATCCCTGGACAAAACCATCCAGGTTGTTTCCACACTTTACGTAAGGGAACATTACAGAAACTGAAACTTGCTATTCTATGTGTGTTTCCCTCCTGAGAAGTGGGACTCTCGTTCTCATTCATTCATTTGCATTATGAAGAATTATTCTCCAGGATGCCTAGAGACACACAGATAAGCCTGTCAGGGCCTGTCACAGAGCCCCTTGCTTAGGAATAGAGATAGCCCACCAAGAATGGTATTGCGGTGACGCATAGAACAGAGCCAGAGCTGAGAGCAGAGCCACCCCGTGCAGAGTGGGTGGGAAGGGGATTGGGAGTCTGTGCCCCAGTTAGCTAGCTATCTGACAAGCTATCACTGGCAAGCTGGCCTCAAAGAAAAAGTAACTTGCAGTCGGGGGATTAAGTCAACCATCCACAGCAGGTTTCACCCTTCATTTTAACATCTGTGGGTGACAGCAGATTCCGGAGGTGAGCCTGAAGGTTTGCAACCTGTCTCAATGCAAAGGAAGTGCTTGCTTTAGTCCCTGGGCTTCTCAGATGGTGTGCATGTGAATTACCAGGGCAGACTATTGAAATTCAGGTTCTTGGTCATCTGTTTTGAGGCTGGTTTGAGATTCTGCATTTCCAGACAATGTAATGGATTGCATCTTAAAGAACTAGGCCTTAGTAGTTGTGCTGGCTACTTTTATTCAACCTGACCCAAACTAAAGTCATCTGAGAGGAAAGAACCTCAACTGAGAAAACGCCTCCATAAGACCACATTGTAGGCAAGCTTGTAGGGTATTTTCTTAATTAGTGTTTGATGGGGGAGGACCCAGTCCATTGTGGGTGGTGAATCCCTGGGCTGGAAGTTCCTGGGTTCTATTTCAGTGGTTCTCAACCTTCCTAACCCTGTAACCCTTTAATACAGTTCTTTATGTTGTGCTGATCTCCCAACAATAAAGTTACCTTCACTGCTATTTCATAACTAAATTTTGCTACTGTTACGGATCAGAATGTAAATATTTTTGGAGATAGAGGTTTGCCAAAGGGATTGTGACCCACAGGTTGAGAACTGCTGTGCTACAGGAAAGCAGACTGAGCAAGACATAAGGAGCAAGCCAGAAAGCAGCACCCCTCCATGACCTCTGCATCAGCACCTGCCTCCAGGTTCCTGTCCTGTTTGAGTCCCTGTCCTGACTTCCTTCACTGATGGACTATGACGTGGAAGTGTAAACCAAATGAACCATTTTCTTCCCAACTTGCTTTTGGGTCATGATGTTTCTTCAAAGCAATAGTAACCATAAGACAGTGGTACTTTTCAAACACACCTAACACTACAAACTAGGACAAGCATTTCTGCAGCTGCTCATACTGGACCCAGCACCAGGAACTAAGCCCCATGCCTATAATACTAGCACTGGGATGTGGTCACAAGACTACCCTGACTTCGGAGATTAAAGGCATGAGCCACCACAACTTGGCAAGAATGTTAGGATTTCAAGCACGAGCTGCCATGCCCAGTAACTTTTGAAAGTAGTTATAATGGTCATTTAAAGAAAATTTTTTTAAAGAAGCAGGGCATGTAATTAATGAATGCCTCAGTGGGCAAAGCACTTGCTGCAGAAGTGATCCCCTGAACCTACATGATGAAGATGGAAGAAAAGAACCAACTCCACAAATATGTCCTCTAACCTCCGAGTAATCACCATATATACAAGTGCCCTGCACCCCTATCATGGACATACAAACTCAAAGAAGAAGGAGGAGGAGGAGGAGGAGGAGGAGGAGGAGGAGGAGGGGAGGAGGAGGAGGAGGAGGAGGAGGAGGAGGAGGAGGAGGAGGAGGAGGAGGAGGAGGAAGAAGAAAGAATGTTAAAATAAACAAACGACCATCACACTGGCTGCTTTAATCCCACCCAGCACTCAGGAGGCAGAGGAAGGTGAATGTCTGTGAGTTCCAGGTCTACATAGCTAGTCTAGACCCCTGAAGGCTACATAACATGCCCCTACCCCAACATCACACACAATAATAATAACTAAAATAAAATTTAGTTAAAAATCTTAGCCATGTTTCTATCTCATACAGTAAAGGATTAAGATCTTGGGAGGCCACAATAGAGGAATTAACATGAAATTTAGATAGACTCAGATCGTATTCACCTCCCCTGAAATTCTTAGCCTTAAGTTTCAATGGCACTAAATAAAGGAAGTGAGGCTTGTGCTTCCTTCCAGAAGCTTCCAGTTCTGTGGTCTGACTAAGGCTCAGGTCCACCCAAAGCCACCACATTAAAAAATCTGACCAGACTTTTAAAACCTTCACAGTACTTTATGATCCAGCTCCAGGCATGCCCAAACAGAGAGACAAGTATGACTTTGTGAGGACCAGGGAATGACTTCTTCCCAGAGAGTGATCCAGTGCTGATTCAGGGTTAAGCTGCCTTTTTTTTTTTTTTTTTTTTAGTTATTTGTTTGTTTTTGAAGACAAGGTCTTACTGTGTGGCCTGGCTGGCCTGGAACCCGTTAGCAGACCAGACTGACTGGTCTCAAACTCACAGAGATATGCTTCCTCTGCTTCCTCAGTTATGGGACTACAAGCAAGTGCCACCAGACCCATTTAAAGTTTTTGGTAATGTTTTCCTTTAAATGCCCTTTTAGCTCTGTAACTGGGGACCTCTTCCTACAGAGGGTTCCTGCTGAACAGCAAACCCTGTGTCTGGTCAAGCTAGAAGTAGCCCTCTGGAAGACCTTTTTTAAAAAAACTAATTTGAGAGAGAGAGAGAGAGAATGTACATGTTGAGGTACGTGTGTGTACATGTGAGTCAGGTGCCTGTGGTGGTCAGAGGTGTAGGATGCCTGTGGAGCTGGAGTTAAAGGCAGTTGTGAGGTAGACACTGAGCATTGAACTCAGGACCTCTGGAAGAGCAGTCAGTACTCTTAACCGCTGAACCATCTCTCCAGTCTCCAAATAATCCTTGCTCTAAGGAGAGATCCAAGCTGGGATCCTTGGAAGTTGGGAGCCTTCTCTATTAGGTCTTCTAAACTGCCTATCATGACTGTGGAAGTCTTTGAGGGGTGAGAGGGGTGGCATTCATAGTCAGCCGAGTGTCACGAGGGGCTCTGTGTATATGGCTGCCTATTTGTGTCCCTGTAATACCCAAGAGCAGCTCCACATGCTCAGAGCATGTGAAGGACCCTGGCCATTCTGGTCCCGAAAGTCTCACAGCCTGGCTTTCGTCAGGCTCAGAGAGGGCCACTGTGATCTTAAGAGGAAAGCTCCAGAACTTCTGCTTTGGAGAAAAGAGATGTTGGCAGGCTTGTGGCCATTGACCTGGAGCCCTGGCTCTCTCAGCAGCATTTCCAGCTGGCAAAGACAGATCTAAGGGCTTAGCAGGAAGGAACCAGCAGCAGGGTGGGGGCCCTAAAACGGGTTGCAAGATGGGGTATGGGGGTAGAGGTCAGGTCGCAATGAGAACTACTGCCTGATTTCAGATGAGAGGACCTTTCAAAAGCAGAGGCATTACTAGGTTTGGGGCAGGATATAAGAGTTTCATGTTGAAGGAAAAGGCAAGGCCAAGGGTCTGAAGGTCCCAGGTGTGAAATGTTCACTGATGCTTCCTACTGAAGAGTCGATGGGTCTTTGGGGAAATTCCTGTAATGAATAACCTGTTCTTTGCCTGGGCAAGAGTCTCCCGGAATAGTAGAGTTATTGTTACGCAGATAATGGAAAAATAAGGTCATGTTCACACAGAAGAAGGTGGCCTCTGTCTAACCAGTCATTTAGCCTAAAGACCTGAGCGACAGGACACATGACAACTATAAAGGGCAAAACATTCAGGACATGGAAAGCAGTGTGAGAAGAGGGGGTGCCAGGGTGTCCAGAACAGGGGTGTGGAGCAGGGGGTCAAAACACAAGTTTCACTTCTTCTAGAACTTCACCTGCACTGACAGGTTACCCTTTGGCTAACTCACACCATAACGCACACTGCGGAGTACCCAGGGAATCAGCCCCAGGAGAATGAGAAGAGCCATAGGTGTCATGTGTCAAACAGTAACTACTCCCTCCATGTCTATGAAATCACAAGAGCGTTTGTGAGAACTCTGAGTTTAGAGAGAGGTCTGGTGTCTTGTCTTGTCTAAGGGGAAGCAGCTAGCAGTGCTGGGCTCCTAACTTGCCCCTTCCATCTCTGACTCTTGCCTTCCAGGCCAAAGCTCAATGGCTGCTACTTTCTACTGCTGCTGCGGCTGCCGCACAAACCTGTCTCACTCCAACAGGTTTTAGCTGCACTTCCATTGTAAAAACCCCCTTAGTGAAGAAGCTGGGACACTGCCTCATAGGAGTGTCTGAAGAAGTCGTAGTGTTTGGTTGTCTTGTGTCCTGGTTTGTCCTGAACTCACCATGTAACTGAGGATGATCTTAAATTTCTGGCTTTCCTGTCTCCACCTCTTCAATCCTAGGACTATAGTGTGACCATCTATGCCCTGTTGATGGGAGACTGGGGATGTAAGTCAGAGCTTCACACACACTGGGCAAATGCTCTGCCAATGGAGCTATGCCCTTAGCCCCAGTGATAGTGCATAGGAA
>CM052705.1:62489597-62506347 GCA_028551405.1 Uromys caudimaculatus | reverse complement strand
ACACACTGGGCTTTTGTGTAAGGGAACCAGGGCCCTGTGCCTGCCAGGCAAGCCCTGTATGTTTGAGTCATGCCTCTGCCCCCACCTCTAGCTTCGCTGGGGCTTTTGAAAGCAGAAACTCAGCAGCAGAGAGAAAAGCTGTGTCCTCAGAACTTCAGGAAATCCTTACTGAGGCATTCCCAGCCCACTTGTGGGAGAGGAAGAGAGAGAGAGAGAGAGAGAGAGAGAGAGAGAGAGAGAGAGAGAGAGAGGGAGGAGGGGATCATCCTTGCTACAGCACTAAAGGTGTTTGAGGACTGAGGGTCTGAGGACCTGTATATGCTATACGCACATCCTCTGTGAGCAAAATGAGGGGGTTGCCAAGTACTTTGCACAGTCTGACCCTCTAGCCCAATTAAACAAATGACACACTCAGTTGTTCTACCTACCAAACTCGTGGTCATAACAAAAGAAATTAATTGTGAGTGATGTTGGCATTCAAGAGAATCATAGAGAATTCTGGGAGCCCTGAGAATCTCCAGATGGTCTGCAGTGCTCCAGAGGAAGGTAAGCTTACCATCTGGCTGGCATCCAACCCTTCATGGCTGGCCTTGACTACCCCTACATCTCCATGGATTCCATACAACCTGTCCCATTATTGGCTGCTGAGCCAAGATTCCAGACAAGGCTGGGATGACTGGAACTCCAGTTGGGCCACGTAAGGAGGCTGGGGCTGGGGCAGTGAGAGGCTGGCATTTCTTCAAGTTAACAGTCTTCAAACACGGAAAATGGTAGATGACAGATGTCTTAAGATTTCATGAATAGTTGTCTTTGAGTAGTTGTATTCTAGTTTTTGGTTGATCTTGTTTTCATTATAAAAAGATTCACAGATACAGCAGTGTAGACAGAACACTAAAATAACCTCCCTTTCCAGCTCCAGTTCTGAGCTCAGGAGCAATTGTTCCATCTCTACTTGCATCTGCTTCCTTCCCCAAGGTCAAACAGCCATGCCAGCTTGAAGCTCCTGAAAAGTCAACCCTAAACATTTTATCACTTACCCCAAATGTTTTTAAATGATTTTTCTTTGAAACATAGTTTCGTGTAGATCAGGCCTCAAACTAGATCTCCAGCTAAGGTTGGCCTTGAGCACTTGATCATCCTGACTCCAAATCCCAAAGGCTGGGGTTAGAGCTGAGACAACAGGCATGTCTTTTTCTGCGCATTTGTCTGAGACGGTGCCTCAGGTAGCCCAGAGAAGCCTCCGCCCCCTTACATAACTAAGATGACCTTGAGTTCTGGCTCTCCTGCCTCTACCCCTCCAGTGCTGGAGCTGTAAGAATAAGCCATTGCATCTGCTTGGAAAGGGTTACATACAAACATACTAAGCACACACTGCTACTCAGCTACATTCCCACACATGATAGTAGAATTTTAGTACCATTGTTACACTAAAAAAGAAAGAAAGAAATCAGGGAGATTAAATTCTTCTGATAGTTTTTTTTTCTCTATATAAAAATAATAAAGCTTTCCTTCTCCTCTTTAGCTTTTACATTTTTTTAGATTTCTTTCTATTTTAGGTGGGTAGGTATTCTGCCTACATGTGTGTCTGTGAGCCACGTACATGTCCCGTGCTGGAGGAGGCCGGAGAGGGCCTTGGATACATTGGAACTGGTGCTACTAACAGTTGTAAGCCTTGGTGTGGGTCCTGGGAACAGGACCTGTTCCTCCGCGAGAACAGCCGGTGCTCCTAACCACTGAGCCATCTCTCCAGCCCGTCCTCATTTTATCAGGATGGGCCTTTCTATGTGGCCCAGGTCACAATCCCCTGTACTTCCAGCCCCACATATTTGCACACGTTCCCTCCCAGGGAGAGGATTCAAACAAATCTAATTATATCCCAAGAACTAGGGCATGCTTAACTCCTAGGAGCTCTGTGCTAAACCCTGCCTGAATCTAAACAGACCAAGGCCAATGACCAGAAGGAAGGACGTCATGTACACTGGACATGTGGGTGACTGTCTCAAACAGGCATTCTATAGAGTATAGCAGTAATGCCCAAATCAAGTTCCTGCAGAGAGACTCGGACCCAGAGAATCAAACTGGACCTGAAATTCTTATCAGGCCGTGGACAAAAAGAAAGGGACAGGACCTCCTATTGGGGAAAACAACAGCAGTGTGGTCCATTGGAACCCCTCAAGGATAATACTGGCTTCTCGGGTCAGATAACAGAGGAACAGCCTGTAAGAGGAGGCAGTGGAGTGGATATCTAGATTTGACCTGTGCACGAAAGAGCCAGATTGGCTTTTTTAAAAAAGATGTACTTTTATTACTTTAAATTACACGTGTGTGTTTATGTCTTTGTCAGGAATGTATGCATGAGTGCAGGCCAGATCCCCTGGAGCCAGAATTACAGGCAGTTGTGAACCAACCAATGCGGAGGCTGGGAAGCAAGCCCAGTCTTCTGCAAGAGCAGCAGGAGCTCTTAGCTATGGAGCATCTCTCCAGCTCCCATCCTGAGCCCTTGTTTGGTTTTTAGAGTGTCACTAAGTAGTCTGTCTGGCCTTGAAATCAAGACCTTCCTGCCCTGGCCTTATGAGCACTGGCATTGTGAGGTTCCTCGAGGGTGCTGGGAATTGAACTTAGATGTTCAGTGCTCTTAGCCTCTGAGCCATCACAGCTCAGACATTTATGGACATTTCTGAAAAAACCAAGTTACACTAAGTTCTTGAACAATAAAATCACTGGATTAAAAAAAAAGTCTGTTATCAGGGCTGCAGAGATGGCTCCAGGGTCAAGGGTACATACTGCTCTGGCTGTAGGCCAGTTCAGTTCCCATCACCCAGGCTGGGTAGCTCACAACAGCCTGTAATTCTATCTGTGCATCTGGCTAGCACTCATGTTCACATATCCTCGACCCCCCCAAACATACACAGAATTAAAAATAAAATAATTCTTAAAAGAAAACATGTTCATCAGTGATACCTGAAGGAGTTAAGGATGCAGAGAAAGCCAGGAGGTTCCCGTGTAGGAAAGTGTTGCAGTTATCTATGAGAGAGAAAGTCCACAGGGTGAATGAAATAAGTCCAAAACTCAGTGTGCAGTACAAGCATTTGTCAGCTAAGTGGTAGATACCAGCCTGATGCTCCCCTCACGAACAGTAACCAGAGCCGTTCATTTAAGTAGCAAGGAATTTAATGGAAGTCCACAGAGGTGGAGACCCACAGGATGGACAAGAGAAGGAGAGCTTAGGAGGTTGGTGCTGGGGCCAAAGGTGATCGTGGCCAGATAATCCACAGGGCAGAGGTTCTATTCCCAGCCCCCACATGGCAACTCATAACCATCTGTAACCCCAGTTGACTTGATTGATTGGAGGAAAAGGTAGGGGGAATCTCTGTGAATTGGAGGCCAGCCTGGTCTACAGAGTGAGTTCCAAGACAGCCAGGGCTACACAGAAAAAAATCCTGTCTCAAAAGAAAACAAAAACAAAAACAGAAAAGGAAGAAAGATGTTTGATCCCAATTCTATGCCTGTACTGGCTAGTTTTGTGTGTCAACTTGACACAAGCTGGAGTTATCACAGAGA
This sequence comes from Uromys caudimaculatus, assembly GCA_028551405.1. Classification (NCBI taxonomy): domain Eukaryota; kingdom Metazoa; phylum Chordata; class Mammalia; order Rodentia; family Muridae; genus Uromys; species Uromys caudimaculatus. Next base: position 62,502,786 of record CM052705.1, on the reverse strand, counting down.
AAAGAGCTTCAGTTGAGAAAATGCCTCTATGAGATCCAGCTGTAAGGCATTTTCTCAATTAGTGATCAAGGGCAGAGGGCCCCTTGTGAGTGGTACCATCTGTGGGCTGGTAGTCTTGGGTTCTATAAGAAAGCAGGATGAGCAAGCCAGAGCAAGCAAGCCAGTAAGTAACATCCCTCCATGGCCTCTGCATCAGCTCCTGATCCCTGACCTGCTTGAGTTCCAGTCCTGACTTCCTTTCGTGATGAACAGCAGCATGGAAGTATAAGCTCAATAAACCCTTTCCTCCCCACCTTGCATCTTGGTCATGATGTTTGTGCAGGAATAGAAACCCTGACTAAGACAATGCCTTAGTGTTTTCTAAGAATATGTTCTGTTCCCATAGACAACTTCTGAGACATTCTCAATGGGCTTGTCATCACCTGCATTTTAATTCAACACAGGAGCCAACAGTCTCTGTGGATAGGGCCTTTCCCTCGCTTCCAAAGAGCATTTTATTCATTCAGATCAGTGTGACCTAACATGATGTGAACCAAATCTATCAATCATTTCTTATATGATTATTTTTTAAGACTTAGAAAGTTATTTCACCTCCAATGATCATATTACTTATTTTTGTTCATAAAATAATAATAAGAAGCAGCTATGGTTTTGAAAACTTCAACTAGGGCTGGAGAGATGGCTCAGAACTGGCTGTTCTTCCAGAGGTCCTGAGTTCAATTCCCAGCAACCACATGGTGGCTCACAACCATCTGTAATGGGATCTGACGCCCTCTTCTGGTGTGTCTGAAGACATGACAGTGTACCCATATACGTAAATGAAATCTTAAAAGGGAAGGGAAAGAAAGAAAAAGAAAAAGAAAGAGAGAGAGAGAGAGAGAGAGAGAGAGAGAGAGAGAGAGAGAGAGAGAAAGAAAGATCAAGTAAAAGGCATAGCTCAGTGTGCAAGCGCCTGCTATGCAAGTGTGGTGGTTTGAGTAGGAACGGCCCCCATAGACTCGTGTGTTTGAATGCTTGGCCCATGAGGAATGGCACTGTGGAGCTGTGGCCTTGTTGGAGGAAGTGTGTCACTGTGGGGATGGGCTTTGAGGCCTCATGTTCAAGCCTCACCTAGTGTGGCATTCACTTCTGCTGCCTGCAGATCAAGACTAGAACTCTCAGCTCCTGCTCTAGCACCATGTCTGCCTGGATGCTGCCATGCTCCTGCCTTAATGATAACGGACTGAACCCTGAACCTGTAAGCCAGCCCCAATTTAATGTTTTCCTTGTAAGAGTTCCTTGATCAACGTGTCTCTTCACAGCAATGAAACCCTAATAAGAGAGAAAGCAAGAAGACTTGAGTTCAGATTCTCAGCACCACATAAAAAGCTGGGAAAGGCCACACATGCCTGTAATGGCAGCGCTGACTCTCAGAAACCATAGTGTGACCAGTGCCTGTGTCTCTTTTCTGAGAAGTATTCAAGCCAGGTGTGGTGTTCCATGCCTATCTTCCCAGCACTAGAGAGTCAGAAACAGAAAGATGCAGAGTCTAAGGCCAGCCTGTGCTACATAGCATGATTCTATCTAAACAACAACAAAAAGCAAACAGGCTTGGTGGCATATGCCTTTAATCTTAGCACCCAGGAGGCAGAGATGGGAAAACTGCTGCAAATTCAAAGCCAACCTGGGCTACATAAAATGTTCCAGATCAACCAGTGTTGATTTTATATCAAAGAAACGTGAGGCAAACAAGCAGCGTAAAGAAGTATCAGAGGGCGCATCAGAGCATACCCCTGGACGAATTATTTGCCCTGAATATTTAAATTCTATTAATACCAGTAAATGTTTCATTAGGTGACACGATGGTGTTTGCAACAGGTACGTCTGGAGCTCTGCTGGAGTGGAACTGTGTGTACAGGTCCTTAGGCTGAGCTATGTCTTCAGAAGGCTCCTGTGTGTCTTGTGTCCATTCTTAATGGCTCTCAACCATCTCTTACATGATATCTTTTTATTTTATTTTTTTAACTTTTGACAAAGGGAAAAAGTGTCGGCCATGCCACCCCATCCTCAGTCAGGTCAAGCCAAGACCAGCCAATCCTTGATAAGGGACAGGTGTCGGTGGGTGGCCAGGCTCATTCATCAGCGAGGGCTCTTTTCCTCGTTGGCCAGGAGGTGCACAGAACAAACCTTGTCCTCCCACAAAGTCAAAATTGTGACACCAAGTTTGCCCTCAAATATTTGGGCTGGAAAAGGTCAAACCGCTAGTGGTCTCCTGAAATAAACAAGGTTGTGGCATGTTGCACAAGGTAGCTGTTCTACTGCTGCGAGAGCAGAAACATGGCGTTTCCACGGAGAGCGGAAACATGGCGTTTCCACGCAGTATGTACCTTAGCACGTTAAGAGGGAAATACAAAGAAACGTACATAGTGAACAAATAAAGCCCTTGTCTATAGGGCAACTAAAATAGAAATGATTTTTAAAGTAAGTACTGGGCATGGTGGGTCATGTCTGTAATTGCAGCAGTTGTAGTGCTGAGGCAGGAGGATTATAGTGAGTTCAAGGATACACAAGCCTCATAATAAGACCCTGGGGAGGGGATTGGAAGCACACAAAAATAAAATCATAAAAAGTATTTTTCTGGGGCACACTCGATGGCTCATTGAATAAGCTGTTTGCCACGAGAGCCTGTCCACCCAAGTTCAGTCTCTGGAAGGTAGAGGAAGAGAAAAGAGATAACCTCTGACCTCCACAAGTGTGCTGTAGCTGTGCACCCTCCCCAACACCATAATAATAATGTGTATGGTTTTTATTTATTTACATTTAGTTGTGTGTATGTGTGTGTATGTGTGTGTGTGTGTGGTTTTGTTTGTTGTCTTGTTTTTGAGATAGGGTCTCATTATGTAGCCCTGGCAGGCCTAGAACTTTCAATGTAGACCAGGCTGGCCTTGAACTCACAGAGATGATCCACCTGTCTCTGCCCTCCCACATGCTGGGATTAAAGGTATGTACCACCACACCCAGCATAATTTTTTTAAGAAAATAAAATTAGTAAGTTCTTTAGGTTAGTTCTGGGTCATTTGGTTTTGTTTTGTGACAAACTCTCCTAACTCAGGGTGGGCTCTAACTGTAAGCTGAGGATGACAATGAATTCTTACTCTTTCTTCTGCTTCCAGCTCCAGGTGCTGGGGTTTCAGGCTCACGCTACCACATCGGCTTCAATAGGTTCCTTTTTTAGCACAAATTTTAAAAGTGCTATGAGTAAGCCAAGTGCTGTTGCCCACGTCTCTCAGGTCCAGCCCTGGGCACCCAAGGCAGGGAGATCTTGATTTCAGGATCAGCTCCAGAGAGAGTTCCAGCCCAGCCTGGTCCAGAAGAGGCTCTGGAGCCAGAACTAAACAGCAGGAGCTAGGGAGTCCTTTCATAAAAATTGGATATAAATAGGGTATGCGGGTGCGTGCTTGTCTGTAACGTCAGCACTTGGGAAATAGAAGAAGGAGATCAGGAGTTTGAGGCCAGTGTGAGCTGCGTGAAACAAAACCCAGAAAGAACTCAGAACTTTTAGTCCTTGGGAAAGGTAGTGCCAGACAGCTCAGGAGAAAGCAGATAATTCCCAGACCAGAGAGGTTTGAATGCCTATTCTGGGGCTGGCAGAAAGCAGAGTGACGGCAGAGGATCGTGACATCATCTTTTTCTAGAATGATATTTGTATGTGGGGAAGAAATGACATCACCAAAAAAAGGGATTTTAATTGTGTGTGTGTGTGTGTGTGTGTGTGTGTGTGTGGCCACACAGGAAAAAAAAAAAAAACACATTATATATACAATTTAAAAAGAAAAAAATAATATCCCGAGCCCCCATGGCTGGGTTCCGTTCTGGAGCCTTTCTGGGACTCTTGGCCAAGTGCCATGCTCTCAGCTTTTCAAATCAGTTTCAAACCAAACCACACTGTGGTTGTCTTCGGCAAGTCAGGGACAATGAGATGTACAAAGCTGGAGTGTTCTAAGGTGGATAGAGCTTTGTGGGTTGAAATACATACTACATAAAGCCTGGGGGAAATTAAGAAAATTACAGTGTGGGTAAAGAGGGCATGACATCTTAGAAAAGACGTGAAAGAAAAAAAATAAACTATCTTGACAAAACAAGCTATCATAAGAACAAAACCTCACCCAGCAGAGTGGCAAGCAAGCACCACACTCTTGCTGAGGCAGGAGGATCTCTTGCTTAAGGCCAGCCTGGACTATATCGCAAGACTATATCTTAAAACCAACCACAAAAACAAAAACAAAACAACAAAACCAAAGAACAAAACCTTTGTTTCCATTCTTCCACATTCTGCTGGTTCCACCTCATCCTCATATTCTTTAAAGCCCTTGTAAAAGCAAAATGGACCAGTGGGGTTGTGAGGATGACTGGGGGCACGTTGGCCACGCTGTGCGTGCTTGGCTGTGATTTCATGTCCTGTGCAGTTGGCAGACACTTTCAGTTGGCAATGTTGCTTCTGGTCGGAGAAACAAAGAACTCTGCACATGCGGCTGTTCCAGAACAGGCTGAACTCCAGGTCGGAGCCCATCATTCATTGCTCCTCACACAGACCCACTTCCAGCCATTTAGTCCCAGACCTAGCTGTGTGAGAAGGGGGCCTGCCAACCCCTAGTCTCTGAGAACTGAGCCTGGGGCTTCTGCAGAGAGTTCAGGAACCAGGATCTTGTTTAATACTTATTTAGGGCAAAGAGCATTGTGTTTGCGACACTTCTGGCTTCCTTTACAGACGAGGTGCTGAGTCATGGGTGTGAGTTATTCCTGTAATGAGCTTTCTAGATTTCCCAAGAATCCCTTTATATCTCAGTTTTCCTTGAATAAGCCATGAGCGCAGTGAAGAACTAGTGGCTATTGCAAGGGGTGGGGAGACCTCAGCAGGGGCAGGTGGGGCTGCAGCGAGTACCGGAACCCTGAACCGGACCTGCCCTTCCTCTTTGCCCAGCACTGCTCACGAAATAGGAAGATGGCCCAGCTCCTTCCCTGGGAAAGGAGTGTCCCGCTGCACAGTGTCGCTTGCCTTCCAAGCTGGTCCTATCAGCAGCCCTCTGAGTCCTAATTGGAACCCGTTGTCCCGGCTGCTCTGTGGCCAAGCCCCAACGACCTCAATTAGGAAAGGTGCTTTTTCCTTCTCTGGCTGGGCTGGTGGCACTGTTCTGTTAGTGGAGCCGGCTCTCCCTTTGCAGGGAGAGGCAGGGATGGAATCAGAATCAGGCTGCTCACAACTGTCTCCCAGGCTACTGGACATCAGAGGGTGTGATCTGGACCAGAGCTCACCCGTCAGGGTCAAGGAACTGTTGGGAGTCCTCACTGTGAATGACAAAAAACAAAAAGCCTGGATGGCTTTTGTGAGCCCCTATTCAGAGGACCCCTGAGGGCCCCACAAGTAGAAGGACCAGGGTGGAGTCACTTCTGGGATAGGACAATAGAAGAGATTGTTTCCTGGTGGGCTCCTGGCCTCACTATCTGCTGCTGAGAGGCCTTGTGGACACATGTGGCTTTTCTGTTTCCTCTCAGTCAGTTTTAGATTGGGTGAGATAAGGTTCTAGAAGAGGAAAGTATGGGCTCAGGAACCCCAAGACCAAGTTCTCAGTACAGAGATTTGTTTGCCCTAGAGGGACAAAGGGCAGGGAGTAAAAGACGGAGAGAGGAGGTGGAGGACCAGAGATAAAGGGAAGGGAACAGGGGAGAGGGGCAGGGGTCTTTGTCCTGGGGGACAGAGGACTGCCTGTGGAGAGAGAGGAGACAGATGTGGCACATAGGCAAATGGTGGTTTATAAAGGTACAAGGGGAAATCCATGTTAGGATGAGCTGTTTAATTTTAATTGGGCATGTTAATTAGAGAAACCAAAGGGGGCTTTTGTTTGCTGAACCTCAATACTTTGATAGTTGGACCTTAATAGTTAGTTTCAGGAGGAGGAAGTAGACAGCCAGAGAAGGGAATAGACCCTGGAGACTAGCTTTAGAAATCCAACAGGTTTTTTTTTTTTTTTTTTAGCAAGGCGGGGAGGATGAGGGAGAAGGGCAAGGCCTGCCAGAGCCAAGTGTGCCGTGTCAGGGTGACTAGAGTCCCTTCAGGTACTATCTACAGTTGTAAGAGAAGTAATGCAAATGGCTACCCCATGGTGAGCTTTCTGTGTGGTCACTGGGTGGGGATATGGTTTGGTGGTAAAGTGTTTGTCTAACATGTGAGACCCTTGGTTTGATCCTCAACACTGCTAACAACTATTAACACTCCTGGTAGGGCACTGGGAAGCCTGTGAAATCTTTTCTGACACTTCTGCTTCAGGGAACGATGGCAGCTGGTCCCTGATAATCTACCAGCTGCACCTACCCCATTTCTACCTGGACAAAGGTCCTGGTGCAGCCGGATGGCCCAAAGACACGGACTTTAGATGTTTGTGGCCTCTGTCCTAGAATGACTGACTGTCCATCCAAATTCAACCAAGTTTGCCTAGGTTGGGCAGGAATGGGGGAGAAAGGTACCATAGAGACAGGCAGGATCCTGGCCGCTCCCATGAAAGTTAGTGTTATCATTCAGAACTACTTAGAAAAATTCAGAGAAAGACCTTCAGTGAGGGAGCAGACAATGCACAGGCTCACCTAGGCTGCCGGAGGAAGTCCATTTCCTGGAATCCCCCCCCCCCCTTCAGCCTTTGGCCAGAGGTTCAGCAAAGCTACCCCAGAAGACAATGTTAGGGCTGGGATGCAGCTCAGTTGGCAGAGTACTTGCCTAGTACGCACAAAGCCCTGGGTTTAATTAATTCCTGGCACTGCACCACAAGATGCACACAAATCCATAGGTGGAAGCTCGAGGATCAGTTCAAGACCCCGTCTCAAAGTAACACCAAAAAAGGGCAATGTTAAGAGAGAGCACAGAGGAAGCTCAGGAGGGCAATGTGGAGAAGGTACTGCTCCAGGCTGGATCTGAGAGCGGTTACTGTAGCAGTTGCTGTACAGGCCCCAGCTCCCTGCACACTCTTTCCCTGGCCTGTGAATCAAGGACACGCACGCAGGGAGTTAGTCAGAGAGGCTCCCCAACTTCTGCTCTAAATTGCAAAGTCCAGGTTCCTTTGAGTTCCATCCCCGCCCTGACCCCAGGGCTGTACATTTATGCACCTGGGGAAGAGGCCACATCAGGATTTGTCTGACTCACATTACAGTAACAGGATGCATTTGTGGAACTCTAGACTAGGGAAAAGCAGGTGTGGACCAGCCTCTGAATGTTTCCTGTCTCATGACTGCCGTCAGCATCCATGTGCATGTGCCACAGGCCAAAGAAAGACATTTCCCACCAGGCCACATCCCCAATCGTTGGAGGAGCTGGTGAAGAGAAGATGAAGAAGAAGGGGTGGCCTAGTAGCCTGACTGCTCAGGAAGGGCCCATAATGCCCTGATGCCCACAGCCTGGCTAAGCTGGCTCACCAAAGAGACTGTACCTAAACAGGAATATGTTTGGCACACTGACATATATTTATCAGGAGCTTGCTACAGGTCTGCTTCTAACATGCTTTGTGTCCACAGAACCAGATACCAGGTCCAGCAGTTCTCTTAAATCAGCTAGCATCATCTGGGCCTTGGGACCTCTGGACAAGAAGGTGGTATTTGTGGAGACCACTTTAGCTCAGATGGAGTGAGGCCTGGAGAAGAGATGGCTAGAGACAGCATTGTGTTAGACGAGAGTCACCCATTGCACGCCCACAGGCAGAGGGTAAGCAGAGAGGAGTTGATAACGGACTGTTAAAATGTTGAACCAGGGTGTTGCAAAGTCAAGAAGGTTAATACAGCACTCCAGACTCAAGGCAGTCAGTGTAATTTCCAACACCTGACTCCTAGCAGTGGCTTTAGGACCTGGAAGCCAGTGACAATAAAAGGTCACTGAGAATTGTGTGCTGCCTTACTGACCTACACTGCCCTTGAAAACTCTTCTTGTGATGAGGAAATTAAGCTGGCTTCACCTCCCTTCCCTCCTATGTTCCTCCCCTCCCTCACAGAAGGGAGCCCAATGGGACCCCATTGGCTGTCCTCATGGGGAAACCGGAGGAACAAAAGTCTGTCACAGTTAGCTTGTGTTTAAGTGGGTTTTGTCACTGCCATTTAAAGATAACTACAAAAATAGCTGCATCTGGATGTCCCCAGAGCAAAAATTACCATTCCCAAACACTCCACTTCTTGCTGACTCTGCCCACCCCCTATAATTTGAGGTCTGGGTGGCTGTCCCCAGGCACATGCTCTCCTACCCTGGTGTTAACCCAAAGTCTGTGCACAGCCAAGCCCGTTGTGCAGGAAAACCCCTGGAGTGCGCTCAGCAGGCAGCCTCTGAATCACACACCCTCCCTCCTCAGCAACTCCTCACTGTCCCTCTTCAGGCCACTCCGTAGAAAGGATTCCACCGAAGGAACACATCAGCGCTTGCAAAACTGCTTAAAGACGAGAACAAACAAACTTCCCATTCCAAACATAAAGTGGGAAAAGGAGTTTTGCTTTTATACAACCAGACCTGCGGCTCCCAACTGAACCCCCTGAAAAAGTGCAGTTTTTGCTTGTAGGCAGAATGAGGGAAGTAGGCTGAGGCTAGTCCAGGTTTAGAACAGAGCTTTAGGGGCCAGCCTCTTTTCCTGCCCACAAGGAGTTAAAAAGGCCTAAATGAAAGTTACATTTTGTTACATGTGGTGGCTCACACCTGGAAACCCAGGGACTGAGGCAAGAGGATTGCTACAAGTTCAAGGCCAGCTTGGGTTACATAGTGAGTGCAAGCCAGCCTAGGCTACAGCGTGAGACTTTGTCTCAAAGACAAACAACAGCAGCGTAACAAAAGATCTTTGATAGGTTATTTCTCCACCAGTGAAAGGAATACAAGCCAGATTAGATTATATTCAAGGCAGGTTGATTGGGAAGCAGCTCTCAGGCAAGTTCATTGTCACCAAGGATTGAGGCCAGGGGAGTTGCCATGGGGAGAAATGGGGGGGAGGGAGAAAGAAAGGGGGTGCACCCAGAGAGAGAAGGGGAAGGAGAGAAAGAGATAGAGAGAGAAAGAAAGAAAGGGGGAGTGGATATCTGGATTATACAAGGTACAGGGAGGAGCCTCTGGGGGGAAGGGCAGCCCAGCCCCTGGGCTGGAAAGTTCAGGGTTGGGGTCAGGGTATGCCAGGTAGGGACTGAGGGATGCTGGGAGAACATGGAGGCCAGATCTGCACCCCAGTCCCTGGCCCCAGGGTCCGAAACCAAACAGTCATAACTATTGGATACTTCCTAGCTTCAAGCTCTTATAAGATTGCTTCATCTCCCATGTTCCTACATGTGTAAAATAGGGGTAACCATGCTGTCTTTTTGTTTGTTTTAGAGTTTTGTGAAGATTATGCGAGCCCATCACTAGAAAGCATTTATGCCCTGTGTAACACTCCCCTCACCCCCCCCCAAAAAAATCACATTCAAGTGCCACCTCAGTTTCAGTTATTGTCACGTGCCAGGCCAGAGAAGGAAGGATAGTTTTGCTGAGGAGACTCTACTGCTGGAGACTTCCTCAGTGCACAGGGCCAGCCAACTATCCATCAAGCAGAGGCAGGCTTCCTGAGCTTTGTTCCCTGAGGAGAGATGTCCCCAGCCCTCTCACCAAGCCCTGCTTCCTCCAGGCACATGGGCTAGTTAGTCTTCTGGCACTTGGTGGACACAGTGGCCTGGGGTGACTTCCTAGGGTGAAGCTGCAGTGCATTGCTAACTCTCCGAGGTTCCCAGCTCCTTCCTGCACATTGGCAGTTATCTCTTCCTCACTAAGGAGCTCAGTGGCAGGCAAAGAATTTGTTTAGCACACCCCAGTCCCCCAGTTCAAGCCCCAGGACCGGGTGGCAGGGAGATCACACAATAATGAGCTGTAAGTCCTTCCTAGATACAGCAGAACCCTCACAGTGCTCTTTCTTCAAACTGTACTCTCCAGGATGGAAGGGACTCTGGAAGCTCCAGAGCTGTCTGGAATCTTGGTCTGGCTTGCAGTACCATACCTGCTGACCCTTGGTTCTGATGAGTCCTTGAGTCACTGAGGGCAGATGTCCTTTCTCAGTTAGTTTCTGGTTCTAGAAAACAAATCTGGATCCCACCCCTATTCAGAAGATAAGGAGACAGTCTCCTGGAAGAGGTGGCCCCCCACAGGGCTCACAGGGAAGAAGGGAAGGTGGCTCCCTTTGTAAACTTAAGCTCTGGGCGCAAGGCAGTCAGCGGTGGTCTGAGACACAGCACCCTCTGATGGGGAGAGAAAGATAGACTTTAAAGCCAGCTGTCTCTAGTTCCTGCCTTGGGAGGTGGGGGCAGGAAGACCAGGAGCCTCAGGTCATCTTCAGCCATATACTGAGTTTGAGTTTGAGGCTGGTTTGGGGACATTTGAGATTCTGTCTCAAAGGAGGGTGGGGGAGAGTTCTCACTATCTCTACTCCAGCTGAAGAACACATGGGAGAAAAGCCATTCTTCAAGGAAGAAGCACAACTATGCAAAGGTGTGGTTCAGGGCCACAGTAGACAACAAATGCCAAAATGATGCAAAATGCTGCACCTCCCCCAACACTGGGTGGGGGGTGGGGGTGGAAAGAAGTCCCTTACAGCTGTCAACCCTTTGGAGCGAGAAGGAGAAGCCTCTAGCTGTTGGTGGAGATAATGATGTGAAGCTCCGCCTTCCCCTCCAGCCACACATTTGCATGAAGGACTGAAAGTTGGATACGGGGAAGGACAGGGGAAAATTCTTCAGATTGAGCCTGGGGGTGGGTGCCAAACTGGAGTTTGCCCAGAGCAAGCTGAGATCAAAGAACATAGACAGGGCACGTTTTCTGCACCAGGTCTGTGCCAGGACCTTTGTACACGCTACTCTAACGTAATCTCACCATCGACTCTGTCAACCGTTCCATGGAGTATCTCTGCTTCCTTACAACTTTGTAAGGTATGTGCTTAAGGCTATGAGGAAACTGAGGCACGGAGATTTTGCCGTATTTATATTGTTGTCTAGAGACAATGCATCACTTTGTAGGCCAAGCTGGTCTCAAATCCCTAGGTTCAAAGCAAGCTTCCTGCCTTATTCTCTCAAGTACTTAGGACTGATTATAGGCATTCACACATGAGCCCAGGGGGAGTTAATGTAATTGCCCAGAATCACATAGCTCCCTAAGAGATGTAAGATCTCTCCTGGCTGAGGATTGGGTCAGTGAGTTTCTGCAGTTTGTGTGTGTTCTAGGTGAATGGATGCCTATGGCCTGGGAGCTGGTGCTCAAAGAACTGTGTGGGTCAAGTTTGCCTGTTGAATAAGCAGGGTGAAGACCTGTCCCAAATGGGTCAAGGCATAGTCACGGCATCCTAATCCATGAAGTAGGTGGAGGGTCCCAAGCCTTGGATTCCAGAGTGGGTAACTTTGCTTTCTGCCTTCCCAGTTGATGCCCCTGGAAAAGCCCCTGCCTCTGCCTTAAGCCACACAGCTCTGTGTAATTTCCCTTGTGGGTCAGTCCTCCACAGAGGACTATGATGAGGCCATGACTCAAGCCTCGGTCTGACATTGACAAGCCACCAGCTGCCTGACTTCCAGCTGGCTCAGAGGATACTGGGCAATTGTGGCTGCCCGCTGTCTCTTCCTACTTCTGCTCCACTTCCAGATATGGGCTGGGCAGATATTCACTATGGCTCACTCTGGACCCAAAGCTTGTCAGGTTCTGGAGCATGAGCTGAGGCAGTGTTCAAACAAGATAGCCGTGCTCCTCCAGGGTCAAACTTCAAGTGTCAGCAAGCTATTGGAGCCAGGCTGATGTCTGCAAGTGCAGTTGCAAGTGAAAACACTCTTCACTTTTCTACCCATCCAAAAGACCCACAGAGCAGCTGGCTGCTCCTTTCAAAAAGATGCTCTGCTTAGATGAAACCGCACACCATTCAAAGTACCTGGCAGGGCCCTGCCATTCAGCGGCTGACTGAGGCCTTCAGGAATCAATGGGAATCTGTGGTTCGCTCATTCTGAATTGATGCTGCTCACTCAGAGCCCCTCAGGGTGGGGAGGCACAGGCCAGGAGCCAGTCATACTTCTGGGCAATTTGAAGTCACGTGCTGTGTGTCACCAAGGCTGTGACTCAGCCCACAGCTTGACAAAGCTCTTTCACAAAAGGTGAAACTGCTCTGTAGGCGCTTTTTAAAGGAGGGCTCTCTGCCTCCTTCAAGGTAAGAAGAAAGTGATCTATGCAGGAGATGGGCCTTCCCTGCTGTCAAGTGCAGCCAGTTCTCTCTCCCCAGCCCCTGGGGGTTCAGAAATGGGTTTGATGACTGAATGAACAACAGAGAGGTTGGATCCCAAGAGCTTACACTGTTCCACGCGGGAGGGAATGGTTCTGGAATGGCTGCCAAGAGGGACCTGGTTCCCCGGAGAGAGCAAAAGATCTATGTCTCATGAGTGTGGGTCCCTCTGCCTCCTTCCAAGAGAAAAGAGCAATCACCTGTATCTAGATCTTTTCTGGAATAATAAATTTCTGGTGTTGGTTGAGGCCCTGAAAAGAGTCTTTCTATGATTGTTTTAGTATTATTGTGCTCCTTAAAAAAAAAAAAAAAAAAAAAAAGTGTGATTGCAGATGCCCAAAAACCCAGGAGAAGCCAGCATGACCAGGCATGCTGGGTGGGGTGGGTGAGTAGCCACCCATGGACCTCGGTCAGCCTGTACTCGGTCAGCCTGTTCATGGTCAAGCTGCTCTGAGAGAGTGGGTGGAGGCCACTGCAGGCTCCATGGCTACAGCATCTCCTCCTCCGCCTCACTCTTCCTGCTTTGGGTGCTCTGTTGAGCAGGGCACTGTGGCTAGAAGACCTGTCACCGGGCACAGCTAGCTCAGACCACAGAGAGCGAGAGTAGGCCCCTCAGGCTCAGGTTGGCATCCTTTTGTAGTATTTTCCCTTTTCTTTCTTTATCTTCTTAGTAAGCCACATTTCATAATGGTCAGTCTGAAGATGGAAACTGAAAGCCAGAGAGCATGTGGCACCTGAGACACTCCCAGGAGAGCAGATGGCTTGGCAGCTAGGATTGAGTAAAGAGTGGTCCCTTGGTCTACCCCGGTGGCATATAGATCACCACTCCAGGTTCTGCCTTCTAGATACTTAGAAGAAAGGGACAGACACCAAAAGTTGGGTCTCTGAGGCACAAGGGCAATAAAGACACAAACAGTTTAATT
>CM052705.1:62459597-62484597 GCA_028551405.1 Uromys caudimaculatus | reverse complement strand
CTCTCCAGCAGGTGAGAACGCTTGCGAGCACTCAGCCTGAGCCACACTAAGTTCTATCGATTCCTAGAGTTCCTGGTACCATGCTCCTCCCACAGGTACGATGAGTCCTGCTTCTTTGAATTTGAACTTCTGTTTGGATATCACCCACATGCTCCCCAGCCCTTAATTTCTTGACTTAGGCATTTGTCTTAGTGGTAATCTGATGTTTGATGCTTTGTTGATCTCACCTTTGAGCCTGTGTAGATTTTGTCAATAAATAAGAGTTTCCATTTCCAGGCGGGTCCAAGTCTATCTGGAGTCATCCAGGCTGTCTCCATGGGACTTGGCAGGGTGACAGCTCAAAATGAACTTCCTTATTTGTCTTTCCTAGCCCTACTAGAGCTGCTCTAGAACATGCCAGCTATACCTGCCTTTGGACTGCTTGCATCACTGTGACTCAGGCCATGGTGTCTAAGGATGTCCACGTGGAAAACATCATTTCCTACACGAACTGCCCACTACCATCCTTAGCTCCTTGATGTTCTTGATGTCTCGTTCATTGGTTGACAGCCTTGTAATAGATTGTCTGTTCTTGTCAAACGTAATACAATCATTTCCCTTGACCTATTCTCTGGTCTTTTTTTTTTTTGGTTTTTCGAGACAGGGTTTCTCTGTGTAGCCCTGGCTGTCCTGGAACTCACTCTGTAGACCAGGCTGGCTGTAGAACTCAGAAATCCACCTGCCTCTGCCTCCCGAGTGCTGGGTTTAAAGGTGTGCACCACCACTGCCCGGCTTCTCTGGTCTTTTATTTGTAGTCTTTTACTGTACAAATTTTATACTTATAGAGTGTAGATTTTGTGTCTTTTTGATACAGGGTCTCTTTACATAGCTCTGGCTGTATTGGAACTTACTATGTAGACTAGACTGACCTTGAACTCACAAGGCTCTTGCCACTACAAGCCAGCCCTTTTTGTGTCTTATAATAGATTTCACAATATGGAATTTAAGCACATTGTTTTTTTTTTTTTTCCCACCTCACTCCTCTTTCTTTTAGCTCTTGTTGCTTGAGTGGGCAGATACTTCACCTCAGTACAGAGCAGCTGTGCCTCTTCCACCCAAGCCAGCTCCTGGGATTTTCCTGAGCCTGGGCACACTGACACAGCACATGGGAGGAGGCTGGACTGATGTGGTCCTAGGTCAGCTGTCTACCAGGCATCTACTGTCTAATCACCTCTAGGCTGGCACTTCTCGAAGGCAGCCATTTTCTTCCCTGCCTGTGGTCTCAAGAAGAGGACTTTCTGCAGCCCATGGCAGTGCAGATGTTCATATGCCTGGACATGCTCCGTAGCTGTTTCTTAAACAGGACTGCACCACTTCTCCTAGACCTGGGGTAAAATCTGGGCTAGGGTGTCCCTTTTTGGGAATTTACCAGGATCTCTGTGTATCTCAGACTAGCTCCAACCTCTATCAGAGGCTTTCTGTTACTGAAACTCTTCAGGCTGCTTCCCATTGAATCCTGTGTCTTCACAGTTCTTTAGGGAGCTGAAGTTCAGACATTCAGAATACTTCCCTGTGTATCTTTCACTGTTTCCTCTCGAATCTCTTCCTGGTTCCCTGGCCCTCTCAGGAGAAGAATTTAGCTGGGTGGGGCAAGGCTGGCCTCAGCCATCCCTCAGAGCACCTGCCAATGGCTCCCTGCTATCCTTCCCTCTGCTGCTTGCTGCTCCGCTTCTCCAGCCCTCCCCTGTCACCACCTGGCCTTCTACTGTGGTTTCTGTACTTGTGGATTGCTTTCATCTTGGGAGGCCCTTTGTGGGCAAGGGCTGGCCCATTTTGCTGTCCTTTTTGGCCACTGGCTTCACTTACCCAAAGTCCATGACACTCGGTGAGGCTGGGTGGTTCTAAAGTACCTGTTAATTTTAGTAGCCAAGCTATTCTTGTCCTTAGTGTTCCTCAAGAAGCCCAGAAGAGAAGGAGTGAGTGAGGGGGCATCCAGTTACTCCCTAGGTGGTCTCTTAAGCATTTGTTCTCTTCTAAAGACTTCTTTCTGCTGACTCTCAAGGAACTGGGGTAGAGTTCTCCAAAGAGTGATTCTGTGGATGAGGCTGCCTGCAATCAAAAGGTTTAGGGATTCTCCCTCCATCTCTGCTTTGCTGAGGTTTCTTCAGACCAGAAAGCTAGGCAGTGAGAAGGGACTCACCTGTAGCCCCTCTGCAAACATGGTTAGACAGGAGAGGCCACTACACACCATTCTTCATGTGTGCACAACCTAATTGGTTCTTCCCTATGTGGATATGCTATCAAGACTACACACAAGGCCCCACGATTTCTTGGCAGTATGACCCAACCCCCTGAACACAGAAGGGGTCCTCCTCATGTTCAGCTCTTCTGCCCCCTTCCTCTTCCTGTCTTAGGAAGAGCCAGCTCTCAGGACATCTGCCTCTTTGCCACCCCCAGCTGTCTGTTGACCTAAGCCTGTCCCTTACAGTATCTGGTGGTTCCTCCCAAGTCTTGTGACTTCTGGTTCTCTTATGTTGATTCGTGTTCTCCTCGCAGTGTCTATGCTGAGCCTCACCAGAAATCCTGCCTTATGGCCTCTGACAAACTAGAGCATGAGTCCCTCACAGCCTTTGAGTCCTCTCTAGAGCCATTTGTGTCGACTGACCTGAAACTTCAAATTCTCTGAGGCTCTTTCATTGGCTGTAAAATGGTAGCAGTAGGGAATCCCCGGTAAGGATTCTGTAGACCTCATGAGAATATAGCGATGACCCCCAACTATACAATTGTTTTTCTTGTTACTTCATTACTGTAATTTTGCTACTGTTATGTTATGTTATAAATTAAATATTATGTTATTATGTTAAATAAATGTTATGTTATAAATTAAATATTAGATATGCAGGATATTGATATGTGACCCTATAAAGGGATCAGTTGACCTCTGAGCTTTTTTTCATGTGTACACGAGACAAGGACTTACCGTGTAGCCCAGGCTACCCTCATACTCTCTATCTTCTTGCCTGTCCTCCTTGCTGGGATTACTAGCATGTGCCACCATGCCTGGCAATCACAAATCTTGCCATATTTGTTCAAGGCCTTTCTCTACCATTTCCTCCCCCTTTTTGCACTTTTTTTTTTTTTTTTTTTAAGTCAGAAAGTGGGGCAGCCTCAGAATGGAAAACAACCTGGGGTGTGACTGGAAAAACAAATAAGCTCTGGGCAGTCTTGCTTTGCAGGGTAGCTGCCAGCACATTGGGCTGTGAATGAATAAAGTTTGGAAACTTGGGCTCAGCCTCCTCATGTCTGTGGACAAGAGATGGTGCCTGCTCTCTCCCTATATAAACCAGGGCCATGGACACACAGGCCCTCAGTTTGTTACTGCACTTTATCACATCTAGAACATAAGCCTCCGGTGACACACCAGGAGACACAACCCCAACGAGATACACATTGGGCCTCTATGGTGCCAGAGGTAAGTGTGCAATCCATTGTGTCAGCAAAGCCTGAGGACACAGAGGCCCTAGAGTCAGGAGGGAGGTGGGTGTGGCATGCAGGAAGGAACAGGAGATCGACTGGGACAGAAACAAGGTTAGAGCAAACCACTAGTACAACATAGGATTGCAAATGTCCTCGAGGGTTAAGGACCAATACAAATACACAGGAAGTGTCCATACAAGGGATGCTGAATTGCAAGTGAGAAATTACGTTATATATTAATGCAAAATAATGTCTGTGAAACTTAATCTTTATTGTCAATTTGATTGGTATTGGTATGGTAGTTTGATAGTCTCAGAGATTTGAATGTTGGTCACCAGGGAGTGGCCAAGATTTGTGTTTGAAAGGATTAGGAGGTGTGACCTTGTTGAAGGAATGTGTGTTACTAGGGGTGTGTAAGGCTTATGGGACCTTAATCAGCCTGATGTAAGAACTGGTGAGGAGGGACTTGCTCAAATCCCAGGAATCTCAGAAATCTGAGATGGGAGGAATGGAGCTGCCCCCTCCTAGCCTCCAAGGTTGACTCGCCCTGGAAAGTGTAACCATGACCACCATGTGAGGTATCTAGATAGCCTTAACCTTCAGCCAATGACCTTCCTTTCCTGGATATTCTCACACCCTTCCCCCTAAAAGTATATAATCCCTGGCTCGCCCCGAATAAAGGGTGTCTGTCCACATCCACCCCCAATAAAGAATTATGAACAAGCTAAGATCGTCTCAGAGAGCTGCTTCCCTAGGGATCACCACAGGGAAAGCCTTCATCTAAAAGAACCATGACATTAAGACTCACAAAGAAGGCCTTTCTCTTCTCCCACCCTCCAGTACTTGGCACTTGCTTGTGTCCTGCTTGTCTTGTCTTTGGCTCTGCTTTCCCTCTCCTGCCTGGTGTGCTGACACACTGAGGGGAAACGAGGACCGTGACCCCACCATTCCTGACTTCCTCTCCAGGCAGTATACAGGAGGCGCCCGGGTACCTAGAGAGAAGACACAGTATTGGTCTGAGACCCCACTTTCCCATTTCAGTCTGATAAGCAGTGATGCTGCCCCCAGGGGAAAGTAGGGGTGTCGGTCTGCCTTCTCCCCTCTGTTGAATTGGCAGAGCCCACTGCTGGCGAGAGGCCGAACTCAATACCACAGGGGTGGGCTTTGAGGTTTTCAAAAGCACAAGCCAGGCCCAGTGGCTCTCTCTTCCTGCTGCCTACACATCTAGATGTACGTCTCTCAGCTACATCTCCAGCATCATGTCTGCCTGTATGTCACCATGCTCCCTGCCTTGACGATAATGAACTAAACCTCTGAATCTGTAAGCCAACCCCAATGAAATGTTTTCCTTTATACAAGTTGCCATGGTGAAGGTGTCTCTTCACAGCAATAGAACACCGACTAAGACATTGAACCACTATGGAAACATATCCTTGAGTGTGTTTCCAGAGAGGTTTAACTGAGGAAGGAATAGCTACCGGGAATGCAGGATGAGGGCCCTAGATTGAATAACGATGAGACTGTAAGCTGGGCGGCAGCTTTCATCTCTCTGCCCCCCCATAAGTGTGGCACAGTCTTGCCAGCTGCCTCACTCCCACTGCCAAGCTTCTCTGCTGAAGGGTTCCTTTCAAACTGTAAGCAAATAACCCTTCTTCCCCGAAGTTGCTTTTGCTAAAGCAATAATAAAAGTAACTAATAATACAATATCTAAGATACATTTTTAAGATAAGATAACCTGTAATTTTTCTTTTTAACAAGATGAGGCTTCTCTGTCTAGTTCGGTAAAAATGAGAAAGTTCTTGAGACAGATGGGGGTGATACTGGCACAAGAATGTGAATTACTAAATGCCACTGAAGTACACACTTTAAAATAATCATTTAGGGGACAGGAGAGATGGCTCAGTGGTTAAGAGCACTGACTGCTCTTCCAGAGGTCCTGAGTTCAATTTCCAGCAACCACATGGTGGTTTACAACCATCTGTAATGGGATCCAATGCCCTCTTCTGAAAGCAGCTACAGTGTACTCCTAGACATAAAAAAATAAACCTTTAAAATAATCATTTAAACCAAAATGGAGCTGGGGTGGAGAACTCCCTGCATCTGGGATATGGAGACAGGGCAATTAAGAGCCAAGTTCACCCTTGGCTACACTGAGGTAAAATACATGAGACTCTGCCAACAAACACACAATCAACCTGAAATGCTAAATTCTGTGTTTATATTGGTTATTTTTCTCACTGTTATAACAAAATATCTGACAGGTTACATACTTTTAACATACAATGATACAGAGTAAACAGTCTCATTCCAAAAAGGAGAAACGAAAACACAGCAAAGAAAGATCAGAACAAAGTCTGAAATATTCCGGGGACAACATCAAATAATGCAACTCCGCATGTGGCCGGGGCTCCTGGTGAAATCCCCCGGCTGCCTCCTGAAGCGTTGGACTTTCTCTCTTGGACTCGTGCCGCTCTATGTCTGCAGTTCTTTCTGGCAAACACGCCGTCCCTCACATCCTGGGAGCTCCGTTGCAACTTGGACTTTCTTTACATCACAGCTTCACACAGCAGCTGCTCACAGTTTCCCTGCAAGGACCCTGAATCTGACACATATTGCTGGCCTCATCAGCTCTCTGGAACCTTGGCATCAGACTCCATGACCCTCCAATCTTTCATTTTTCACGATTAAAATCAGTACTCTATGGATGGCACTGCCAAGTCCCACTGCCAGTTCAAGATATAAAACTGCCCTCCTTGGATCATAACTGCAGTGTGTGTGTGTGTGTGTGTGTGTGTGTGTGTGTGTGTGTGTGTGTGTGTGTGTTATCAGGGTACCCCTTCAGCTGCATTATAAGTTAAGGTTCTCTCCTTTAAAATACTTTGCATTTTCACAAGGTGGACACTGTGATATGTGGGGTCTTGCCTTTAAGGCATCTTTTCTGTTGTCCCAATATACAGCAGCACAGTAAGAAGATTCTCCCTCTCTCTCTGTCTCTCTCTCTCTCTGTCTCTCTCTCTCTCTGTCTCTCTCTCTCTCTCGTATTATTCTTAGCTGTGTGTATATTTGTGTATTTCTGTACACATGTGTGTAATGTCCATGAAGACCAAAAGCGGGCGTCAGATTCCCTGGAGCTGAAGTCACCAGCAGTTGTGAGTCAGTTGATGTGGATAGTGGGAACTGAACCTGGGTCTCTGGAAGAGCAGACAGTACTCTAACCACTGAGCATCTCTCCAGCCCCGTGAGGTTTCTAATGGTGCTATAATGATTACAGCTGCTTTGTCTGTAACTTTACATTATTCCTTTCCTGACATACTTCACATTTCTCTCTGTCTGCTCTCTTCCTGTAGATCTGAATAGGAGTAGTGACCATGTTGTGGCATGAATGCCACACTGTCTTGAAATTCTCTTGGTCAGACAGAGGAGTCACGACTCTTGAGTTCGGTTTCACTCAAGGTTTTGGGACAAGAGATGAATACAGCCAGATTCTTTACCAAAATAAAACATGAATAGCCTTAGGTCAGTTCCTGAGAGAGTTCTTGTTTCCTGTTTAAATTTCATGAACGAGGTCTCTACTCTCTGCATTTCTCTCAACATTTCTTCAAACTTTTACCAGAATGGCTCATTAAGCTCTGTTTATAAAAGCACAGGGCTTTTCTAGCTCAAAATTCCCAACTCTTCTGTATTCTGCCTGTAAGACAGTTCTTGAGATTTAAAGATCTAGACATGGTTGCTTCTGCTGCCTGCAGATCAGCTCTATAGAACTCTTAGCTCCTTTTCCAGCACCATGTCTACCTGCATGCCACCATGTTTTCTGCCATGACTAAACTTCTGAAACTGTAAGCCAGCGCCAATTAAATGTTTTCCTTTAAGAAAAAAAAAAAAAAAAAAAAAAAAAGATTTAAAGATCTAACCACCTGGTCATGAAGCACTACCTTTCCATGCTAGCTGTGAGTAGCAGTCTCACTGCTGTAGTAAAACATCTAGCGAACACAGCTGAAGGAAGGAAGGGTTTGTTTTAGTTCATAGCTATAGCCCATCAGAGCAGGAAAGGAATGGAGGCAGGTGCACAAGCTGCTGGTCCCCAGTACCCAGATAAAAGCCTCATGTGGGCATTGCTAACCCCAATGCCGTGGGAGCTGGAGACAGGAATGCCATTGGAGTTTATTGGCCACCAGCCTAGATCCAGGTAGCTTGAGAAGAGACCCTGCCTCAAAGGCATAAGTCAGAGAATAATAGAATAAGCCATTTGCTTGTTGGAGTGATGTTTTTGTACACTGAGTGAAGATGTGTCTCTGTCCATTCTTGCCTGCCTAAGGCACCTTCTAATTGGTTAAAATAAGCCTATGGCCTACAGCAAAAGGCAGGATAGTAAGGTGGGACATCCGGCAGAGAAGGAACTCTGGGAAAGAGAGAGGCTCGAGAGATTCATCAAGACTCAAGAAGTCAGACATATAAAACTGAGAAGAGGTAAGCAGTCACGTGGCAGACATAGAATAGTATAAATGGGTTAATTGATTTACAAACTAGTTGGGGAACAAGTATAGCATAAGGCCTAGGCATTAATTCATTAATAAATAAATCTCCATGTCATTATTCGGGAACTGGGGTGGACAGAGAAAAGAACAAATGGTTATACTTTCTGACATCATCTGCCCTCCATGACCCCTCCCCCACCACACACATACCAACATTGAATTAAAAGAACCTGTGATTGCCAATGGCCAACTATTAAGTGAAACTTGGATAACTTAACAAATTGTAGCAAACAACATTAACATAGTTTGTGTGTGTTCATTCAGATGTTTACGCACACATGTGACTGTGCATGCAGTGACATTCTTACTATCTCAGTGTGCAGCCCTGGGTGGCCAGCCTGGAGTTCACTCACTGGACTGGGCTGGCCTTGAACTCGTGGAGATCTGCCTCCTTTTGCCTTCTAGTGTTCGGATTAAAGTCGTATGCCGCCATCTTAGCTCCTCCTTACTTTTTGAGTCAGGGTCTCTCACTGAACCTGAGGCTCACTGATTTAACTAGACTGGCTGGACAATAAGCCCCATGGAGTCGCCTGTCTCCACTGGCCTGGTTCTGGTCTGGGGTCAGAGGCAATGTGCAGCTTGCTCTGCCAGAGTTTTTCTTTTCTGTTTTTGTTCTGTTTGTTTGTTAAGTCTTGCCAGCAAGTGTCTTTACCGCTGAGCCATCTTACTGGCCCACTTTTATTTTTTTTATTTTTTTATTTTTTATTTTTTTGGTTTTTCGAGACAGGGTTTCTCTGTGTAGCCCTGGCAGTCCTGGAACTCACTCTGTAGACCAGTCTGGCCTTGAACTCAGAAATCCGCCTGCCTCTGTCTCCCAAGTGCTGGGATTAAAGGCGTGTGCCACCACTGCCCAGCTCCACTTTTATTTTTTATCTTTTGGCTTATGTATATGGTATATGTGTTCACGTGTGGCATACTGGTCTGTGGAATACTTGAAGAAGCCAGAGGCTGATATTGGGTTATCCTCTACATTATTTCTTGACACAGAGTCTTACACTGAACTGGCAGTTTGAGTTTCAGCTAGATTGGCAGGCTCGAGAGTCCCCAGGATCCTCCTGTTGAACCCCCAGTGTTGGGGTTACAGATGTGTGCTGCCACAAAGCCTGGATTTTTTTATGGATACTGGGAATCCAAATCAGGTTCTCAGGGGTGCGCAACAAGCCCTATACCTACTGAGCCATCTTCCCAGTCCCTCACGTCTTAAAAACAAACAAACATGAAATCAAAACTACGAGAAGCAGTGAGCCAATAAGGCCCAGGACAATCTAAACTTTGTTCCTCACGAAGCTGAGAAGCAGTGCAGGATAGGCTGCCTGTCTTACAAAGGGACTGTTGGAAGGACATGTGGAAGCAGTGTGTGTGTGTGTGTGTGTGTGTGTCTGTGTGTGTCTGTGTATGTGTGTGTGTGTGGCTGTGTCTGTGTGTGTGTCTGTGTCTGTGTGTGTCTGTGTCTGTGTCTGTGTGTGTGTGTCTGTGTGTGTCTGTGTGTGTGTCTGTGTCTGTGTCTGTGTGTGTCTGTGTCTGTGTGTGTGTGTCTGTGTGTGTGTGTGGCTGTGTGTGTGTGTCTGTGTCTGTGTGTGTGTGTGTGTGTCTGTGTCTGTGTCTGTGTGTCTGGGTGTGTGTATGTGTGTGTGTGTGGCTGTGTGTGTGTGTCTGTGCGTGTGTGTCTGTGTGTCTGTGTCTGTGTGTGTGTGTCTGTGTGTCTGTGTGTGTGCGCGCACGCGCAACAGCATGGGCTTGATCATAGCACCACTAACACTACTAAATGGAATCCAGAGAGGAGGGAAGCAGTGGCCTCCCTTCTGGGGTCAGAACCTAGTCTGGGCGACCTTGTAGGGTAGTAGGGGGTGGGGGTGGGGAGAGGAGGAGGAAATGAATAGGCTTCCCCTTCCTCCCTCCCTCTAATCTTTGATGATCTGAGATGCCCACTGAGCAACCCCAAAAGTCAGCCAGAGGTCACAAGCACGTCTCCATGCAGCAGCCAGGGGCCGATGATCTGGTTACAACTGCAATTACCCTCCCAGGCTGCCTTGAGGGTGAAACTCACCAGCCCATACCAAGCACCATTCATGGGAAGGATGACTGTTGTATGGGGCCTTTTATACGGCACTTGGCAGGGGCAGAGGCAGGAGCCAATCAAGCAGGCCCAGAGGAGAGGTGGCAACCACAACAGGTGCCAGGTCAGCAGCGGGGACCAATAGCAGCACCTCTGAACAGTACCTAAGTGTCAGTCAGAGCTGTGGGGTCAGGGCTGTGCTGGTCCCAGGATACACGAAGACTGAGGCAGAATCCTACCAGTCTGGGGGGGGAGGGGAGAGGGAGTAAGACTGAAGCTCAGAGACATGGCACCTCCTGCCTAAGGTGACACAGCGAATGAAGGCCTGATCATCAGACTATTGCTATAGTCTTTCCGTCTCGCTCACCCTTTTTAGACAGTGGCACTTATGAACATTTACAAACTGTAATATGAAAAATTGAATTAAGATTGTCTTCCATTTAGCAGAATTTTCCTTAGTGTAGCAGATACCTAATCACTCACAAAATGAGTCGATTCCTATTTAAGAATGGGAATGTAGCCAGGCATGGCGGCACACACCTTTAATCCTAACACTTGAACTTGGAAGGCGCAGGCAGAAGAAAAAAAAATCACACACACACACACACACACACACACACACACGGGCACACGGGCACACGGGCACACGAGCACACATATAACACACATGTACATATGTATATAATCTTTCATCTATTATTCGAAATTTTCATAAATGTGTAGAATGTATTCTGATTACATTCATGAACCACTCCCCCAACTTCACCTCCCTTTAACTCTCCCCAAATGTGTCTCCCTCCAGTTTTCATCTTTTTTTTTCTTCAATAATTCATCGAATCCAATCAGTGCTGACCATATGCGAATGGATATGAGGCCACACCCTCAAAGAAAACCAAGTCTCCCTCCCCGAGCAGCCATCAACTGCCAATAGCTCCTCAGCTAGGGATGAGACCTCATAAGTCTCTCCCCCTCATGAGGGGAAGGCAGGGAAAAGAAACCCTTTCCTCCCCAAGTTGCTTTGCTCATGGTGTTTTTATCCACAACAATAGAAAGCAATGGAAATACCATAGATCTGTACTGCTCTCAGCTTTGGCCAGAGAAGCTCCTTCCAGTCTGGGCAGCAGTTAACATGGAGAGTAGTAACTAATCAGTGTGCTCAGCCACAGAGGGACACCTGCATCACTCCCTTGCACAAAGACCCAAGAACATGGTGGAAGAAAGGGCAGAAAGAATGTAAGAGGGTGTGTGTGTGTGGGGGGGGGGAACAGGGTTGTGAAATAGTAGATAGTTGTTTCATGCTGTCTCATCAGTACCAGGAATTGAATTCAACTCATTGGGCTTGCACACGCAAGCATGTTTGCTCCCTAATCCCTCAAAATCTTTTTGAAGTTCAAAGCCACCCTATATATCAAGGTCTGTCAATGAACTTAGGAACTGCTTCCGTGTTCCCTGTCCTGGTCCCATCTCTATCAGTTTTGTCTTTCGATAAATATAAGTAGACAGATGGTCAGTCTGAAAGACAAACTGGCCAGTGTGGAGAGGAGCTGGTGACAAGCTTGAAAAAGAAAACTGGGTACAGGGGAAAAGCTTTGACATGAGACTGGAGCATTGAGACTGTGGTGTCCCACTGGGTTTGGGACAATGATGGCACGTAATAGAAGCTTTAAGGAATATTTACCTCACCAAGGAGTTTGGGGAGGCTAGTGGAGAAGGGACTGGTCTTAGAGTCACCACTCAGGTGCTCAAGGGAGCAGTGCCTCTGAGAGGGGTGAGGACAAAGATGGAAGTCTGAGAAGGGCCAAGAAATCTGGAGGAACCGGCGTCTTCCTGCTTGACTGTCTATGAGGGGCTGAGGGGTAGAAGGGCCAAGGGCTGAGAGGGACTCTGGAGAACCAACCACCCTAAAGGTTAACTAGCGCCTTCAGCAAGAACGAGAAGCTTTGCCCAGAGGCTGGAGACACCACTCAGTGGTTAAGAGCACTTAGTGGACCTATGAGGATGTGCTCAAGCACAGAGGACCTTGGTTCAGTTCCCAGCATCCACGTCACATTGCTCACAACCACTTGTAATTCCAAAACTCCGGGGGGATCCAATGCCCTCTGGCCTCCACAGGCTACCAGAATGAATGTGGTGTATGTAAACACATTCAGGCACACACGTGTGCACATAAAAGTAAACAAATAAATCTTTAAGAAAAGAAAGAAAACTGTCCACTTGCAATGCAGATATGCTACTTCATATCCAGAGTCCTAGGGGAGGGCAGAATACATATATTCATTGTCAAGCCAGGATTCATGTTTTCAGGCTGTCCTCCCTCTCCTCAAAGTTTCAGCACAGCCTAGCATCATTCAAGGAGCAAAGAAGATGCTCTAGCTGACATCTCCCTGGACACACAGCCCAGAATGGAAATAAGTGGGTGGAAGCCAGAGTGTGTGAGCAGAACAGCTGTGGGCAGCAGAGACTTGGGACACGAGTCAGTGAGAGGTCCTTGAGGGCTTGGGCAGTAGGTTCCTCAAAAGCAAAACCACTTGAAGCATGTCATCTGGGACAGCTGAGGCCCAGTGACCAGCCCCCAAGAGCCTAAGAGGCTTCTGTTACAAAAACCCTCAGCCAGGAAAGGCAGCTGTGTAGATGTGCACGTATCTTCCTGCTTGACTGTCTATGAGTGGGTGAGGGGCAGAAGGGCCAAGGGCTGAGGGGAACTCTGGAGAAACAACCACCCTAAGATTTCCACTGAGTCTAGGACCTGTCCTAGTTCCAGGCCTCTCTGTTGCCATAACCTTCTGTCCCAGCCTTTGTTTTGTCCCAGTGAAGGGAGGATGAAGGCTTAACTGCCCTGAGAAGCAAGCAGCCGACAAGCCATAGATAGCATTGGCCTTGGCAAGCACACAGTGTTGTCTCTGTGAAAGCGACAGGGCTAATTATACTCAGCTGGCAGCTGCGCAGGTGACGGGAGTTTCCCAGCTCACTCGCCTCCCTGCTTGCCTCTTTTTGTGTGGTAGACACTGTGGAGAGGTGTGGGGACAGAAGGGCCTAGAGCAGGTGGGAGGAGTTATAGTCAGCCTTGAAAAGGAGCCAGGCCCAGTCCTTGCCTGGCTCCAGCTAAGGACTTGACCTAAAATCCTAGGAGGAGGGCCATGTTCAGCTCCTTCCAGGATCCATGGTCCACCATGAGGAGCAAGTAGCCAGGGGTTCACCCCATAGAGCTCTGAAGGGACAGAACTCTCTGGTGGAGAAAGCTGTCTGCCCTTCCTTCCTCAGCCCAGACACTTTTCTGGGGTCAAGACTGTTGTGTACAGCCACTATGAGTTGGCAGAGGTGTGGGGAGGGGGCGGCACTCAAAGGGTGTTGAGGTTTGTCCATCTGAATCACAGGCCAGAACCTGATGGCGGTCAGGCCAGCATCAGGAAGGCAGCTCTTTAGAGATGAACCTGTACTGCTGTTCTGTGTTCTGGTCCCCAGAGAGTAGTTATCAAGGAACAGGGTACCAGTGATATCTTAAGTACTGCACATTTTGCTTGGATCATCATGTCAGGTTCCTGAGACAAATTCCCAGCTTGGGAGGCACTGAGAAAAAGCCAGCACGTCCCTTCCCCCCACTTCAGGCTGTTTGCTCCTAGGTCCTTCCCTTCCTGAGTACCAATCTCCATCACTGTGGAAAGTTCAGCTCATAGAAGCAACTGTTTTTCATTCTGAATAGGTTGAATCACACTGAATCGGAATGAAGCCTGAGCCTGTACAAACTGAGGCTACAAGTTGGTGTGGTGTCTGCATTAGATCTGAAAGGTAGCCTGAGGTAGCCTGTGCTGGGTAGTGTACATTTAAGGGTGTGATGAACACTGTTTTGGTAAGTTGGCATGTGTGATTTCATTCACTGAGAGGCCAACTCTGGAAATGCGTTGCCTCCCCTGACCCCCTTTTCAGACCCAAGGATATTTGTTTCAAAGTGTCCTCCAAAACCCTTTGTCCTGAGACAGATAACTGTGACAGGAAGGGAGAGAATGGCAAGACAGCCCAAATGAAAACACTGTGTCCTTGAGAACAGTTACAAGGTAAACCATTTCCAGAGGGGGTTACTGTGTTTATCTTGTGATAAATGCCCACAGTGGTGTGGCTGAAGAGATGGCTCAGCAGTTAAGAGCACTAGATGCTCTTCCACAGAAACCAGGTTCAATTCCTAGCACCCACATGGTAGCTCACAATTGTCTGTAACTCCAGTTCCAGGGGATCCGACACCCTCACACAAACATGCATGCAGGCAAAACACCAATGCACATAAAATAAAAATAAATTAATTAAAAATGCTTGCATTGTGCTGGGCAGTGGTGGCGCATACCTTTAATCCCAGCACTTGGGAGGCAGAGGCAGGTGGATTTCTGAGTTCAAGGCCAGCCTGGTCTACAGAATGAGTTCCAGGACAGCCAGGGCTACACAGAGGAACCCTGTCTCGAAAAACCAAAAAAAAAAAAGCTTGCATTGGGAATGAGAGCCCAGGTTCAGTCAGGGGAAGTTTATCTGGGGAGAAAAATCTTGAATGGGCGCTCTAGCTGCCTGCCTCATCGTCCACAGCTGATCTCTGCTGCGTGTTTGTAAGCCCCAATTTGATGATGTCATCTACCTACTGCCATATGTCGCTTCACTTGGAAGCCTCACTTGAGGGGTCACTCTTCCACAGGGCACTCTCTGGATCCAGAACTCCAGCTAACTGGCATCCCCTGTAATCATCCGTTAGATGTCTGTAAGCCCCAACATGGGGATATTTTCTATTGTCTCTCAATCAGGCCACTCAGTTGTCTCTCCATCATGCTGTGAGCTCCTGACTTAATGGTGTTTCTAATATAATTCCTAAGGATTTTCGATTTACAAAAGCCAATCTCTGGTCAGCAAAATGGCTCAGCAGGTAAAGGGTGCTTGTCTCCAAAGCTGAATGTCTGAGCACTATCCCCAGAAGTCACATGGTGGAAAAGAGAGCCCACTCTACACAACATTAATAAATAAAGTCAAAACCAGGACCGAGGAGACGGCTCAGATCTAGCATGAGGGTCTGAGTTCAGTTCCCAAGGCCTACATAACGTAAAGAGAACCAACTCCTACAAGTTGTTTTTGACCCTAGACAATGTTCTCTCTCTCTCTGCCGCTCTTCCTTTCTATGTCTCTCTCTGTGTCTCTGTGTCACTCTCTGTCTCTCTGATTCTCTCTCTCTCTCTCTCTCTCTCTCTCTCTCTCTCTCTCTCTCACACACACACACACACACACACACTATCGACTGCACGTACTTCCTTTTGATCCCCACGTCTGCCTCTGTTTCCTTCAATGTAGTCTATGCTAGGTGGGCCTCCCCCATGCCAGCCTGTAAATTTAAATTCATCAGCTCCTCCATTTTTTTTTTTTCATGAATCCATCAGGACACAGAGTTGATTCACCCCTCCCTCTTATGGTGCCTGGGAGCAGATGCATCCCTCATGTCTGTCTCAGGTCATGTCCATTCCTAGTCATGTAGGTGGTCACTGCCTGCTTCCTGTCAGCGCTCAAAACACCTGCTGACCTCTCCTCCGTTGGCAGCTGCAGATTGGAGCAGGTGTAGAGGGAAGTTGGCTCTTGTTTCAGCTTTGTAGTCAGGAGTAGTCCAAGGCTTTTCCTCCTGGACACAGACTGGCGTGGGTTTTCACTTCAGAAGTGAGGGCAGTGAGGTTCAGCCTCACCCTCAGGACTTATGGTGGACCCATCACTTCAGCATGCATCCCCTCCCTGAAACTCTGCAATCTACTGTTGTCTTGTTTGTTTTCTTGTCCCTTGGTCCATTAGAATGTGGGTTCTTCAGAGTGGCAACCAGTTGTGTTTGCTTCTTTATTTGGTCTTCAGAGACAATGTTGAGTAGGAGATGTCTAGAGGGCTTTGCAATTAAATTTTTTTCTTCAGGGGTGTGTGTGTGTGTGTGTGTGTGTGTGTGTGTGTGTGACCATCCACAAACATTAGAGATGGGTGTGACCTCCTGAGACAGACATGAAGGATGTGCCAGCTCCCAGGAACCGCAAGAGGGAGGAAGGAATCAACTCTGGGTCCTGGTAGTTCCATGAAAGCTGTAAGGAGCTGATGAATTCCAATCTGCAGAGTTATAGGGGGGAGGGCCACATGGCACAAACCGAAGTGGAGGGAACAGAAGTGGATGTGGGGATCAAGAGGAAGTAGTGCACTTGTATAGGGTGAAGCAGGCACTCAAAGGGGAGAAGCCTACAGCCAGGCCGAGGAGTAGAGCCTTAGCCTGGGCAGGAAGCCAGAGAGCACTCAAGGGAAGGATGGTGCCAGCCCTCAGTGACTCTTACCCCTCCCTACCACCTCTGCAGCAGCTTCTGCCACTCCCTCGGGGGTTTTCCCAAACTGTCAACTGGCCAGAGTCCTGCAGGGCAAGGCCCAGACGAGGCAACAGAGTGTGCCTTGGGAACAAGGTTGCTACTCTCACACCCAACTGGCTAGTTCCTAATGCAGGGAACAACAAGACTCTAAGAAAAGCAGCAGCAGCAGCAGTAGCCATTTTAGTCATATGCATTTCGGCTCTGGCTGAGAGGAAAGCTGTCTGGGGTAGGACAGCCTTTATTCAACAGTGTAAGTGTGGCATGCATACGCAGAATAGAGGTTCTCAAATACTCACTGTAAGAATTACCAGGAACTGAGGGGCCTGTTCTCCTTCACTGAGATCAGAATGTCTAGTGTGGAACCCAAGAATGTATAATTTAGGCAGACTCTTAGGCAAGGCAGGGCATTGGTGGAACACACCAGTAATCCCAGCACCTGGGAAACTGAGGCAGGAGGATTGAGTTCAAGGTAAGTATGGATTAGAGTGAGATCTTATCTCGGAAGCAGACAGACAGACAGACAGATAGGCAAACACTCAAAGAAGCAGCAAGCAATTCTTATGCAGTAACTGGTGAGCCCAGAGTGCTGGGTGCTGGGCCTTATGGCCCAAAGCCATTAGGGAAAAGGGCAGCCCATCTTTGTCAAGCAGATCAAGAAACCCCAGGACTTTTCCTGTCTTCATATCAGGTCCCCAGCCTACCTGCTGCAAAGTCTATGAAGGAGTCAGGTCTCTCATGCACCCAATCTCAGTCAGCTTCATCTTTGCTCCAACAGCCTGTAGCTACCTTACAGGCCCCAGAGCCTTCTGCAAACACAATACTATTTCTACACAAAAGAAACAATAAAATCAGAAAATGAAGATTCGCAGTCACCTCCTGTCCGATAGTCCAAAGTGAAGTGTGTTTGCCTAGCTTCTTAGTACTCAGGTCATGGCAATGTAGTGGGTGAGCAATGAAGAACATTCCAGAAGACTTGAAGTCACTGAGTAACAGAGAGAGCTCATCTCCAGGGACAAAGTCTGGTTGAACAGAGGTACATGTGCTTGTTTGGAGGTGGGGAAGGGTAGATGAACTCATTGTACAAGCTTGTAGGTAGGCCTCAGTTAAGACTTTTCGTTCTAGCTGGTTCTGGTGGCACAGTCCTGTAATACTAGCACTTGGGAGGAAGAGGCAGGAGTTCAAGGTCACTTGACTACATAAGAAGTACCAGCCTGCACAGGTTGCAGTCAGTCCTATCTCAAAACAAAGAAAAGATTCCTAGCTATGGATAGTTGTGGTGCTGTGTGCCTGTAATGCTAGCACTATGCTTGGAGAGTCAGGAATTCAAGGTCATCCTTGGCAACATAGTGAATTTAAGGCCAGCCTGGGCTATGTGAGGTCCCCATAAAACAACAAAACAAAGCAAAACCAAACAACAAGCAAACAAACATCACAGCAACAACAAAAGACAGAGAAAGAAAAGAAAGAAGAAAAAAAATTAAATCCAAAAATCTCAGCTCTAGAGTGAAACAGAATGATCAAGAATACAAGGCCTGCTAAGAGGGGTTGGGCCTGTGCCCTCCACTCCCAGCACTCAGAAGGCTGAGGTGGGAAGTGGCCTCAAGTTGGGAGGCCAGTCAGAATTGCATAGCAAGACCTTGTCTCAAAATAAATAAATAAATAAATAAATAAATAAATAAATATAAATAAAAATAAAAATAACACACACACACACACACACACACACACACACACACACACACACACACACATCAGGACAAACAAAAAAGAAAGTTTCTTAGTTTTGAGGCTGGGGAGTACAACCCAGTGCTGGAGTTGCTTTCAGTATTCACAAAGGCCTTGGTTTATTCCCCAGCAACGCATCCATTTACAGACACACATGCACACAAACAGACAGAAGTCCTCAGCTATCTGCAGTCTGCTGTGTCCTAGATCTTAAACACAAGGTGGGGACAGGGTGGTGAGAGCCTGTCTGTGCAGCCACCTCAGTGTCCTTCACGGGGCTGGACGGGAGACTGGTCCTAGGAGTTACCAATCTGTACCCATTTGTCGGTGTCCTTTGTAGGAAGCGAGATTTGATCCCGTCCCAGCTCTATCCTAACTCTTACCTGTGGCCTTCCATCCTTTAACAGTGGCCTTGTGAATTAAGTAGGGCCCTGTCCCAGATCCATCACACTTAACTGAATAAATGTAGCTGCATAATGCGTCCCAGCAGGAGGAAAGGTCTGCTTTTAAGGACTAAGGTGAAGTTGCTCTGGCTGTCTCTTGTTGGGTCCCTAACTTCGAGAGCACATGAGGATGGCTTCCTGACTCTACCTGTCATTGTTCTCCTGCTAAGCAGTCTCAGGCCACCTCAGAGAGCCAAAGGTGAAATGCCCACATCTTTGTGGGCTCCAAGGAGCCTCTGACCCCTTTTTGGGCACCGTAGCGCTGTGAACCTTTGTGTTTGGAGCTGGATAAGAATATGGGTCAACTGTTGGATTTTGCAACCAAGAGCAGCACACATGTAACACACCCTGCCAGACAACACAGGACTAAAGGGCATTTATGAATTTCAAATAGGCCTAGTTTGGAATTGATAGTCACCTGTGTGACCTTGGGCCACTCATTCCTTTCCTTGAGGCCCAGAATCCCATCTGAAAGGCGAGAAAACACCTATCTCACAGGATTGCCACTGAGAAGTAGGGAGTGTTTACGCTCAGCACTAACCCAAGGGTCAGGTATGCAGTAGATGCTCAATATGTGTTGCTACCACCTGGACTCAATTAGGAGGAGCCCAGCAAATTCCATTCCTCTCAGAGTGGTCATGGCCTAATTAAGGGAGGCATCTATAGCAGGAGTGGAAAGCAGCCAGGAGAGCAGACATATTCTCATCAGACCTTTACCGTGGAGTGACTGGGAAGTGTAAACAGCGGTAAGACCTGAGGCAATGGTGCCTCCTGCAGTCCCAGCGCTCTGGAGCCTGAGGAAGATCGCCAGGAGTTCAAGGCCAGCTGGGGTAGAGTGAGATCCTGCTCCAAACAGCAGTAACCCCAACAAACTGCTGAGAGGAGACTGACATCAGCCACTGTTTAACCAGCTCCCTCTCCCCCTCCTCTGAAATGGTGTCTCTCAGGAGCCCACCTGCAGGACAGTTACAGCCCTGTCATGTGCCATCTAGGCTTGGTCAGGAGCTCCCTCCTCTCCCCTCCCCCTTTCTTCCTTTATTTCCTCCCTCCTTTCTTCCCCCAACTTTCTTTCTTGCCAGGGTCTCATGTAGCCCAGGTTAGCCTTCGATTTACTATATAGCCGAGGATGACCTTGATCTTTCTACCTTCACTCCCCAGGTGCTGGGATTACAGCATGTACCAATACACGAGGCTGCAAACTCAGTTTTCAAGGGTCTCAGTCGGCTGTGACCATGAGGCCCACATGAGGATCCAGTTCTTAGATAGCCACAGCTGCTCTACACTGGACAAGAAGTTTAACTTAGGTAAACAGATGTAAAAACAACAACAACAACAACAACAACAAAAGCCTATTTGTTTATTATTATTTTCTGTGTATGGGTGTGTGCTGGGAACCCAAGCCAGACCCTCTGGAGGAGCATCAAGGGCTCTAACCACTGACCCACCTCTCCAGCTCCACATAAACTT
The DNA here is from genome assembly GCA_028551405.1 of Uromys caudimaculatus. Lineage (NCBI taxonomy): Eukaryota > Metazoa > Chordata > Mammalia > Rodentia > Muridae > Uromys > Uromys caudimaculatus. The sequence goes on along the minus strand of CM052705.1, from coordinate 62,464,562 downwards.
TAACATATAAGAAACATTAACTTCAAACCAGTTTCAGAGGACCTGGTTTCAATTCCCAGCACCCACAAGGCAGCTCACAACTGTCTGTAACTCCAGTTCCAGGAAATCCAACACTCCATATGTCAACAGACATACATGCAGGCAAAACACCAAAGCACATAAAAAAGTAATAAATAAATTATTAAAAATATTTTTTTAAATTGGCATTAGCTTTAATACATACAAAAATGCAATGTATATAAACCATTTGTATATAAAGACCACTGAGCATTTGAAAGTTTTACATGGTCTTTCCTGGGGTTGAGCTTGGCTTCCTTAGTCACAGAGCCGAATCCTCCTGCCTTGTCCCGACAGGACACCTACAAAGGTACACTGGAGGTGCCCCACCCTCCCTCCTCTGTCTCCTCAGAGACAGAGACATGTTGCCTGGGCAGCCAACAGTCAATTTGCATTATTTTGTGGCAACAAACTTCCTGGAGGAAATTTTTGTAAGAGCTGAGAGCAACCCAGGGAAAAGCCAAGGAAAAGCAGAGGAGGCCTGGTAGAGACAGGCCTGGGCTGGGGCTGCGGGGTCTAAAGCTCTGGCAGATGGCACCCGAGGACTTGAACCCCTCCTCCACCCTTCCAGGCTGTAGCTTGGAAGCCTGGGTCCCGAGCTGACCAGGCTACTTCCTGAGCCATCCTCTCCGGCCTGCAGGAGAGCTAGCCAATGCAAGCCTGTGTCAGCAGCAAGATGACCTAAGGAGCTGCCAGCCAGGCTGCAGAGAAAATGAAAACTCCCCACCATGCGCCTGCACCTGCGGTGGTAGCCAGCACTTTGCTCCTTTCTGGCCCCACCTGAGGGTCGGAGGTCAGTGGGTGAAACAGCAGAGAAACGATTCATAAGGAAGCACTGGAAACCCAGACTCCGTTCTAGTTTGCTCTTGTTTCTCCATCCTAACTGTAGGCTGCCATCTGCGAGGAGGTGGAGGGGCCAGAAAGGAAATGCGGGGAGACAGACTTCCCTTCTGCACAGCTGAAGGACAGCAGACTGAGGCCCTGAAGCTCAGGTCTGTCCAGCATTCAGCACAGAATTTATTTTCATCCTGTGGCATGTGCTGATCTCAGGAGCCGCACTAGTGACACTCTGTTCTGTCCTGTGTACTGTGACATGCGTTCCAAAGATTTTGTTTTCTGATCTTTGAAGTAAACTGTTTTGATTTCAAAGCATTCCTTTAAAAAAAAAAAAAATCTCAAAGACATGGTGGCACATGCTTTTAATCCCAGCAAGGGAGGCAGAGGCCAGCCTGGTCTATTCAGATTTCCAGGGAAGCCAGGACTGCACAGAAAGAGACCCTGTCTCAAAAAAACAAAACAAAAGATTCTAAAAGATACAAACAACTCTTCTAGAGGACCGAAGTTCTGATCCCAGTACCTCTTGAGGCATCTCAATCATCCTAGTCCCAGGGGATCTGATACTCTCTTCTGGCTTCTTCCTGCGTGTCACCTACACACATATGATATACAAACACAGAAGTAAATCGTAAATAGACCAAACAGCACTCTGGCAGTATATTAAGATTTTAAGCATAGCAACTGTTACAAATCAGATGTGTACATGTCTGTGCTATTGGGGCTGACTAATAGCACTATGTTGGCCAAGGGCCTGGAGAGAGAACAGTCATGGAGCACCTGCTGTGGCTGGGCAGGTTCACACCAGGTTTATAACTCAGTCCTTGGCTGATAAGGGCCTTGCCTGTAGGAGGACATGATCTATGTGAGAGAAAGGGCCCTCACCGGGGTTCCTCGGTGTCATACAGAACAAACTGGACAGGCAGCTGGAGTTGCCTCCTCACAATGCCTGACACATTTGGGTGTTTCCTACACAGAGAAGGAGCTCCAGGGTTCCCGTGCCCCAGGAAGAGAAGAAGAATCCAGGTGTCAGGAGGAGTGTCCTCGGGATACTTGGCTGGGAGCCCAACAGCCAGATACCAGGAAGCCTTCCTAGCTCCGTGGGGCCAATCCAGGGAGCAGGAAGGAAGCTGTGTAAGATAGGGTTTCCCCATCCCAAGGCCCATAATCCTCCTGACTCCAGTAACCTGATAAGCAAGTTGGCTTGTGAGCTGGCCTGCAGCTCTCTATAGGTGACAAAAGTCATCATGGGGTTGCAGAATCTCTTGTGCAAGCTAGGCTTCAAGCCGCCATATCTTTCCATGGGAATGTGGAGAGCTGGAAGAGCTAGGCTGTCTGAAGGGGCTGACTAACTTCACCGGCTACCAAGAGTAATTGGACGTCGTCAAACGAATGTTTCCCAGTGTCTACCTCTCTGTCCTCTAAGGCCTCCTTATCAGACCTTCCCTCCTCAGCGGCCTTGACTCACACGCACACAAGCATCATCATCTCCATGGCAACAAGCTGGGGCGGGTGACCCTTGGGAAGGCAGGCTCTAAGTGCAGGTCAGGGAGCTAACAGCTCTGTCTTGTGATGCTCCAGCTGAACCAGGACCATCAGGACTTCAAGAACAGAACAGAACAGAAAGGGAGTTAGAGACAACCCTAAATCCAGGGCCCTTCTCAGTTTGGTTCATGGAAGGGTAAGAAGCAGCTTGCTTCCTGATGTGCTCTTTCAGGAAGAAACAGTTCTCATTGGGGGGGGGGGCTTCCCCAAAGTCTGGAGACCCTCCCCCTGAAAGAAGGGCAAGTTAGTGATGGGAGAAGTTCACTCCCTAGCTGAAGAAGCCTGGTGTAGGATACATAGGCCCATGTCTGCACAGGTATGGAACCAGTGGGAAGGGGAGCTGATAGGGACAACCAGGGACTTAACTTCAGACTGGCTTCTGCTTTGCTGACCCCTGTCTACTGGATGTAAAATATTCTCAGGAAATCACATTTTAGAAGTTTAGGATGCTGTGGAAACTTGAAAGCAACTCTGGAAAAGCCACACCCTATCCTATACTAGTTACTAGTCAGTGTTGTTTCCTTTTGCTTGAGATACAATCTGGAGTAGCCAAGGCTAACCTCCAGATATGGTGAGGATAATCTTGAACTTCAGCCCCTTCTATCGCCACTTTCCAAGTGCCAGGTTATAAGCATGCAGTTGCATGCTTGGTTTGTGTGGGACTAGGATCAAACTCAGGACTTCGTGACTGCCAGGCGAGCACTCCACCAGCTGAGTGACATCCCCAGCCCTAGTCGGGGTTCTCTTTTTTAAATTTATTTATTTATTTATTCATTTATTTATTATATACAAGTACACTGTAGCTGTCTTCAGACACCCCAGAAGAGGGCATCAGATCTCATTACAGATGGTTGTGAGCCACCATGTGGTTGCTGGGATTTGAACTCATGACCTTCAGAAGAGCAGTCGGCGCTCTTAACTGCTGAGCCATCTCTCCAGCCCGTCAGTGTTCTCTCTAGCGCTGTACATGTACTGTTTCAGGTCAGGCGTGGCGGCACACATCTTTAATCCAGCACCCTGGAAGCCAATCTGATCCTGCCACAATCATTACATGTTTACAGAAGACAAAACTGAGGCTGTAATTCCTCAGCTGTGCAGTGAGAATGTCACCTGGAGAAGTGACTGTGGTGAGCTCTCAGTACAAGCAGTTGGAAGTGTGAGTGTGGTGTTTTCAGAGTTTCCTGGGAGAACCTCTGGCTCCACTCTTTTTTTTTCCTTTTTAAATTTATTTCATTTATATGAGTACATTGTAGCTGTCTTTAGACACACTAGAAGAGGGCGTCAGATCCCATTACAGATGGTTGTGAGCCACCATGCAGTTGCTGGGAATTGAACTCAGGACCTTTGGAAGAGCAGTTGGTGCTCTTAACCACTGAGCCATCTCTCCAGCCACCCTGGCTCCACTCTTGGGAAAAGGCTCTTCACTGTTCCCAGTCTCACTGGAGTCGGGGTGGAGGATGGACAAGTCTCAGAATCAAGATTCACATGACTTTTTTTGATAAGGTCTCAGACTCAAGGTGGTCCCAATTTCCAGGAATATAGTACACACCACCATACTGGCTTCATGGGCTATTCCCCCACTGGGGGGCCTCCAGCTCCCTCATTTTGCACAAGGAAACCTGAAACTGGCGGTTTTCACAAATGAAAAGTCAGTTGAGCATCCTCAGCTCTACTTGGACCTAAAGAAACTGCTTACTTCACAGTGACCATGATATATACTGCACAGGAAAGCAGAATCCCCTGCTTCACAGACACTGCACAGAAAAGAAGAGAAGGAAGGAGGAAGAAGAAGAAGGAGGAGGAGGAGGAGGAGGAGGAGGAGGAGGAGGAGGAGGAGGAGGAGGAGGGGAAGGAAAAGGAGAAAAAGAAGGAAAAGGAGAAGAAGATGATGATGGCGACAGCAAGGTCCCAGATGAGATCATCACAAGGTTTGGGCAGGAAACGACTTGGTCTGGGGACCATAGGCGGCAGGTCCCTGGGGCTGTCCCTGACAGAGCCTGCCTAGAAACAGACCAAGAGGTTGGTTTGGCACGTGTATCATGTCTGATTTGCATCTGCAAAGGTTCAAACTTCCACCCTGCTGGAAGCAGCCAGGATGCAATGCTGTCACAAATGTCTCAGTGACGATTTCCTCAATAAGAGAAGGGCCTCAGTTCTCTGTCGTGGAGAGACTCATCTTTATCTTTCCTTCTCTCTGTCTCTGTCTCTGTCTCTCTTCCTCACCCTCTCCCTCTCTCTCTCTTTCTTTCTTTCTTCTTCTTTTTCTAGATTATTTAACTTTATTTTCTGAGTGTGAATATTTTGTCTAGATGTGTGTATATGCACCATATGTGTGCCTGGTATAGCTGAAGATGGCCTTGGACTCCTGATCCTCCTGTGTCTACTGCTCAAGTAGGTATATGCCATCATGCCCAGCCCCCAGCCACCTCTGAAAGTTCATTTTCTAGGGTTGCTCCTGAACGCAGAGTGTACATGTTGTATAAATATTTTGCTGGTACGAGTCCGGTGTGTGCTGCGGTGGAGATGGCG
>CM052705.1:62439628-62459097 GCA_028551405.1 Uromys caudimaculatus | reverse complement strand
CAGGTAAAGGTGGGCGGTGGGTCAAGGTGAATTCTGGGAATATGGTGGCCGTTGCCTTAGCAACAGGTGGGCGGGTCACACTGTCGCCTGGATGATATCACCTGCGTGCGACATCATTGGTTTGGCGCTCCTGATGCCAACAGTACAGAGAAGCAAGCAGCCTCACTAGGCCACCCAGCAGTGGTGGGACTCTATGGCCTTTCTCTTTGGTCAAGCGGACTACTTTCTTTAGAGGGGGTAAACTTGCCTGCCCCATTCTGTTCACAGCTTAGTTCTTGTCACTTCAGAAATACCAACCCAGGCTGGGGTGGGCGTCAGGTGTGTGTACAAATACACACGTGCAGGCAGCAGGCTCATACATATAAAATAAATCATCTAATTTTTGTTGTTGTTGTTGTTTAATGTTGACATTAAAAGAGAAACTCTTCTTCCCTCTTGGTTTTTTTGTTTTGTTTTGGTTTGGTTTTTGGTTTTTTGAGACAGGGTTATCTTCCCTCTTGTTGAAGACTCACATGAGCTTCCAGAAACAAATGCCAGCTAAGCCTCCAGAGGCTGCCTAGTTAGGGTGGCCTGGCTGTACTGTGGTGGTAGCTATGGACTAGATACCTAAATCCAGTTAGTAACTGCTCCAGGCTTCTGTCCCTGGAAACCCCCAGTGAGGCTGATCCCTCTGAGCTGTCAGCAGGGCCTCCCCACAGAGCACCCCTCCTCTGCCCGGGCAAACCAGGTCTTTCCTGTTCTTCTGCTGTTTCTTTTCATCCTCATTCCAGTCCCAGCGAGGGTTAATCACTGTAGCATTGTCTGTGCAGAAGCTGCAGAACCTGGTTACCTGGGCTTTGTGGATCCCCTCTGCAAGAAGGTCAGATGACAACGTGTCTGAAGAAAGGGTGACTCTAGTTTTCTTGTGGCAACCATTCAAAAGGAATATCAATAACCTCATCCAACCAAGCAGCACCACTTCCCACCCAACACAGCCAGAATTCTAAGTCAGAATTCTCTGTGTGCTTCCCTTTGCAATCCTTTGAGCTTGGGAAAGGCCTCTCATGAAGAGGGGACTGGAGATAGACATGGTAGATCCTAACACACAGCAAAGTCACTTTCAAGAAACCTGACCTCAGTGCATCGTAAGCTGCACACTGGCCCAAAGGGTGTTGAAGCGGAATGGGTCCTCAGGGATCATGTCTCCTGCAAATGTTCCTTCCTAATCATCAGGAAACAGACTCGACTCGGGAGTGCTCTCAAAACACACATGCACACAGCAGCAGTGTCCAGGGAGCTTCTGGTCTGAGGTGCCAGCTTTGGTGGTGGTGGAGGTGGGATGGGAGGCTGGCTTACACACTATGCAAACAACGCCCAAGGGGATTGGAGAGACGACTTGGCAGTTAAGAGCCATTAGTGCTCTTTCAGAGAACCCATGTTTGGTTCCCAGTACCTACATGGAGGCTAACAACCATCTGTAACTCCAATTCCAGAAGATCCGGGGACCTCTTCTGGTCTCCTCAGGCACTGCACACATGTGGCGCACAGACAAAAGACTCATGCCGATAAAATAAACAAATCTTTAAATAAATTATTAAAAAGACCCTCTAGACTTCTCGTGTGAGACACTGAGAACCCCCGAGTTTAAACTGAGCACAATTCAGTTGAAAGTCTTCACTGATTAGCCTCATAAGACACGGCATAGAAAAGTGGTATCACAAAACATTCGAAACTGGCTCTGGGAACTTTCTTCTTTTCTTCCTTGAGTAAAGGAGTCCGTGGGAAGAAGCTCTATCTGAGACAGAACCAAACACTACCACATGATGGTGATGTCACCTTGTGTCTCCAGATAAGACAGGGCAAGGTTGTAGGCTGGAGCTGAAGTCATTCTAACCTTCAGTGACTATTTGTGGAGCTCAACGGTAAAGGAAACTGAGGTATCGGACACCGAGGCTGTGTACTTCCTGTCGGTGCATGTGCTCTGCATAGTGGGAAATGGATGCCCCTGGAACATGGAGAACACTTCATGAATGTGCACAGTGTGGCACCTCCTGGCTCAGGACAGTGACCCAAAAGCAGAGTCATTCAAGGACAGGTTGTGAACAGCAGCATGGTAAGACGGTCTCTAGGCTGTGCTGCTTACAGGATGTGGGAACACTGAAGAAATGGTTAAGAGTACCCACACTCTCTTTTTTTTGGTAGTTTACTGGGGAATTTTTGGCTGATTTGCTCATGAAACAAAGTGTATGCTTTCTTTTTCTTTGATGCTAGGCGGCGAGCACCTTTATCCACCAAGTCACCGCGGATCCTTCAGTTAGCCCTATTTGCTTCCCAGAGTTTGAAGGTGAGGCCCCTGTTGTCCAGAACACTGTACACATCAGACACAAGAGGTCAAGGAGTGAAGAAGCTGAGCTGCCCGGAAGCCTCCTTCTGGAGGGTGGGCTGCCATAGTGTTGGAAGGGAGAAAGGACCGCAGCCCTGCCCAGCTGTGAGGCCTGTGAACGACAGATTGGAGGGGCAAGCCAGTCACAGTGGGGCACAAGTGGCATTTTAAAAAAGATTTATTTATTTCTATGTGTGTGGGTGGTTTGCCTGCATGTTTGTTCGTGCACAACACGTATGCACAGAAGCTGGAAAAGGGCATCAGATCCCCTGGAACTAGAGTTATAAAGAGCTGGGAATCAAACCCAGGTCCTCTAGAAGGCTTGCCCATTGCTCTTAACTGCTGAGCCATCTCTCCAACCCCAATAGTGAAAAGATGGCATTCTCTATATATTTATAATCATGGCATACTGTCTCAGGGATAACCAACTTGGACGCAAGGCCCACTTAACAGGAGAGAATTCATGCCTGGTACTGTAGACCCAGCTAACTACCCATGGCTGGTGCCTGGTACTGGAAACCCAACCAATGACCCATGGCTGGTGAGCTCAGAGACCCTGGAGGAGACCTGCTACTGTCACTTTCCTAACCTAGTATAATTCCTAACTATATGCTAAGTATCTGTCCTTATGCCCAGAGATACATGTGGCTCCCATCACCAAAGAAGGTTCTTTTGTGACAGATGGAGACTACTAGAGACCCACTAGTCATAATGCAGAAAATAAGTGACCACAGTGCCAAATCCTAATGGATACATCTGTAATACAAGCCCACACATAAGGCTCAGAGAAAATTACAGAAGAGGGGCAGAACTATTGAGGAGCACAATCCACCTGACCCCAGCTCTGTGTGTCTGTGTGTCTGTCTGTCTGTCTTTTCTTCATTCCCTCACCTTCCCAGTTGGATCCATCCCTGGAGTCATGGAAGGACTCAGCACCATTTGATTCCCAACATTACATAAACTGGGTGCGATGTTACAAAGCCTTTAGCACACAGGAGCATAAGACTCTTCTCTCTTCTCTGTCTCTCTCTGTCTCTGTCTCTGTCTCTCTCTCCCTCTCCCTCTCCATATATATATATATATATATATATATATATATATATATATATATATATATATATATATATATATTCATTTATTTATATAAAATAATTTTGGATTGTCATGAGAATTTTCCTGTCACATACTTTTACAAGAATTTTAGACCTACAGAAAACCTGACACACCATCTTTTGTTATTGTCCATCTCTCCCATTGGTATGCATGACATTGCATAGTTGGCAGCATCATAAGCTAACATCAGTGTCCTCTTCAACCCCCATGTTGGAGATGAACTTTGCATGTTGGGAGACTCCAAGCCAAGCTCCAGACTCTCAGTCCCTGATCATGTGGAACCATCCTTACCCCAGACTCTCTCTCCAGACTCTCTCTGTACCTTCCACCTTTTATGTCCTTTTGATTTTTGTTTTTGTTTTTTGTTTTTTGTGGTCTTTTTTTTTTTTTTTTTGGGGGGGTCATTCTGGAGATAATGAACCCAGAGCCTTATGCATGCACTGCAAGTGTGTGTGTGTGTGTGTGTGTGTGTGTGTGTGTGTGTGTGTGTGTGTGTGTAGTACTCACTTTTCTTTGGAAAAAAATGTTTGTTGTAGGTAGCTCTAAATGGGATGTCCATCAAACCCCTCCCCTCAGAGATCAGGGAACCCTGTAGAAGAGGAAGCAGGCAGAAGAGCCAGAGGGGATGGAGGACACCAAAACAGAGCCCTCTAATCAACTGAGCAAGCCTCATATGAACTCAGAGAGTGAAGCAGCAAGCACGGGCCTGCACAGGCCTGCACCAGGTCCTCTGAGTAGGGTATGATGGCTTCCGGTGCAGGTTTTATGGGATTCCTGACTGTGTGAGTGAGTGGCTCTCTGACGTGTGCGCCCTCTCTTGGGCTCTCTTCTTTCATTGGTTTGTACTGTCCAACTTCTATGTGATGGTCTTTGTTTTATCTTACTGTATTTTATTTTGTTGGTTTTTGTTATCTCTTAGAAGCCTCTTTTCTAATGAGAGACGGAAGGGAGTGGATCTGGCTGGGAAGGGGGGGGAGGAGAGGGGGGGGAAACTGTGATCAGAATGTGTTGTATGAGAGCAGAATTATTTTTAATAAAAGGGGAAATTTTGTGTGTAGGAGCAAATGTGTGTCAACGTGTGTGTGACAATCAGAGGACAGTTACCTTGTGGAGGTTGGTTCTCTCCTTTCACATGTGGGTTCCAGGGTCAATCAGGTTGTCAGGACTGTAGATAGCATCCTTACCTGAGAGCCACCTCTCTGGCCATTATCGCATGTTGTTGTTGTTGTTATTATTATATTTTAATTATACAAGGTCTCACTACACAGCCTATGATGGCCTGGAACTTAATATGTAGCCCAGGCTAGTCTCAAACTCAGAATCCTCCTGCCTTAGCCTGTGGAGTGCTGGGATCACAGGCATGTGCCAGCTTCTGTGGAACGTGACAAATGCCAGATGTCATTTACCCTCCATTACAGTATTGAGCAATGATTTTACCCCCATAAACTTGTGCTTAGCCCACTGACAGCCTCCAACCACCTACTACAGACCCCAAATGCCGCTGATTCTCACTTTCTCCACAGACTTTCCTTTTCCCAGAATGCCATGTGGTTGGATACACACAGTTGGTAACCTTTCAAACTGGGTTTCCATGTGTATTTAAGGTTGCTCTATGTCTTTTTCATGGCCTGGCAGCTCACTTCATTTTAGTATTCAGTAATATTCCATTGTGTGGATGTTCTAGCTTGTTTTTTATCCACTTGTCAGGTAACAGTTTGCTTTCTTCTGGTTTGGCATAGTTCTATAAGGCTACTATTACAGATGTTTGTGTGGCATAAGCTGGGTGGTGCAGCATGGTTGTGTTCTACTCTGTAAAGCACTGCCAAATTATCTTCCCATTCCCATCAGTTTCTGGGGTTCTATATCTTCGCCAAAATTTTGTATAAGTTAAAAAATTCTAGTCATTTTAATAGATTAGTGAAATTTCATTGTTGTTTTAATTGGATGACATAATACTAAGTCTTGTTTCATATGTTTTTGCCAGCTGTTTATCTTTTTTATTAGATTTATTCATTTTATTTTAGGTGTGAGTGTTTTGCCTGCATATATGTATGTGCTTCGTGCCAGAGAAGGTCAGAGGAGGGTGTGGGTGGTCGGAACTAAGCACCCGCCTCTGGAAGAGCAGCAGGTGCTCTTAACCTCTAAGCCATCTCTCCAGTGCCCAGCTGACAATTGTTTTACTTTGGTGAGATGTCTGCTCAGATCCTTTGCTAATTTTTAAATTGTGTTTATTCTTGAGTTTTAGGAATTCTTTCTTGGGGGGGGGATTGGGGATCTTATGTACCCCAAGGTAGCCAATAACTTGCTATATGACAGGGGTGCCCTTGAACTTCTGAGCCTTCTGCTTCCATCTCCAGGGTGCTGGGGTTGCCAAGTGTAGTGGCTATTTCTGATTGTCAACTTGACTATATCTGGAGAGAATTACAATCCAGAATAGAAGGCTCACCTGTGATCTAGATCTTGAGACTGGAAGACACAAGTTTCAGGTGTGGTGGTATGCACACCTCTAATCTGGGCCACACCTGCTGCTGGAGATCTACATAAGGACTTTGGAAGGAGGAAGACTCAATCTTCTTCACCTGCAAGCCTTGTGGGACTAAGCAACTGCTAGATCCTTGGGTTTTCATTCACAGCTACTGCTGACCATTGTTGGGGAGTTTGACTACAGACTGTAAGTCATTAACAGATTCCCTTACTATATAGAGACTACCTATAAGTTCTGTGACTCTAGAGAACCCTAATACAGAAGTTGGTACCAGAAGTGGGGTCACATAACTTGTGGAAGTAGCCAACCAAAGATTTGTCCAACTTGAGGTCCATACCACAGGAGGAAGCCCAGGCCTGACAGTGTCTGAATGAGAGGCAGAATAGCCCAAAGACACAGGATAGAACAGGATAGAAGAAAACATAAAGAAGTCCAGAAACTGTTGGGAGAAGATGCAGAGATCCACAGCCAAACACTAGGTGGAGCCAGGGGAACCCAAGCAGAAGAAGGAAGGATTGTAGGAGCCAGAGGGATTGTATTAGTTAGAAGGGATCTTGATCATTTGTCTCTTCCACAAAATATCACATTGGTGCACTATATTGATGACATTATGCTGATTGGACCAAGTGAGCAGGAAGTAGCAACCACTTTGGACTCATTGGTAACGCATATGCGTTGTCAGAGGATTGGAAATAAATCCAACCAAAATTCAAGGACCATCTACCTCAGTGAAATTCTTAGGAGTCCAGTGGTGTGGGGCTTGTAGAGATATTCCTTCTAAGGTGAAAGATAAATTATTGCACCTGGCCCCTCCTACCACCAAGAAAGAAGCACAGTGTTTAGTGGTTCTGTTTGGATTCTGGAGACAGCATATTCCTCACTTGGATGTGTTAACTCAAGCCCATTTACCAAGTGACTCGGAAAGCTGCTAGCTTTGTGTGGGGTCTGGAACAGGAGAAGCCTCTTCAACAGGTCCAGGCTGCTGTGCAGGCTGCTCTACCACTTGGACCATATGATCCAGCAGACCCAATGGTACTTGAGGTGTCAGTGGCAGATAGAGATGCTATTTGGATCCTCTGGCAGGCTCCTGTCAGTGAATCATAGAAGAGATCTTTGGGATTTTGGAGCAAATCTCTACCATCATCTGCAGACAACTATTCTCCCTTTGAAAAACAGCCCTTGGCCTGCTATTGGGCCTTAGTAGAAACTGAACGTTTGACAATAGGACACCAAGTTACCATGCGACCTGAACTGCCCATCATGAGCTGGGTGTTATCAGACCCTCCAAGTCATAAAGTAGGACGTGCACAGCAGCAGTCTATTATCAAGTGGAAGTGGTACATCCGTGATCGAGCCCGAGCAGGTCCTGAAGGCACAAGCAAGTTACATGGAGAAGTTGCTCAAATGCCTATGGTTTCTATTCCTGTAGCAATGCCATCTGCTGCCAAATATGTGCCTATAGCCTCATGGAGTGCTCCATATGATCAGCTGACTGAAGAAGAGAAGACTAGGACCTGTTTTACTGATGGCTCTGCACGTTATGCAGGCACCACTCAGAAGTGGACAGCTGCAGCATTACAATCCCTTTCTGGGACAACCCTGAAAGATACAGGTGAAGGAAAATCTTCACAGTGGGCAGAACTTCGGGCAGTACACATGGTATTACAGTTTGTTTGGAAAAAGAAATGGCCAGATGTATGATTGTTCACTGACTCATGGGCTGTAGCCAATGGATTGGCTGGATGGTCAGGGACTTGGAGAGATCACGATTGGAAAATTGGTGAGAAAGACATCTGGGGAAGAGTATGTGGACAGATCTCTCCGAATGGGCAAAAGATGTGAAGATATTTGTGTCCCATGTAAATGCTCACCAAAAGGTGACTTTAGCCAAGGAGGAGTTCAATAATCAAGTGGACAAGATGACCCATTCTGTGGACAGTCAGACTCTTTACTCAGCCATCCCTGTCATTGCTCAGTGGGCACACGAACAAAGTGGCCATGGTGGGCAAGATGGAGGTTATGCTTGGGCTCAACAACATGGGCTTTCACTCACCAAGGATGACCTGGCTACAGCTGCTGCTGAATGCCAGATCTGCCAACAGCAGAGACCAACACTGAGCCCCAGATATGGCACCATTCCTCGAGGTGACCAGTCAGCAACCTGGTGGCAGGTTGACTACATTGGACCAATTCCTCCGTGGAAAGGACAACGTTTTGTTCTTACTGGGGTAGATACTTATTCTGGTTATGGATTTGCCTTTCCTGCATGTAATGCTTCTGCCAAAACCACCATCCGTGGACTTACAGCTAGAGAAGTGCGACAGTGGGCCCACGATCATGGAATTCACTGGTCTTACCATGTTCCCCATCATCCTGAAGCAGCTGGTCTGATAGAAAGATGGAATGGTCTTTTGGAGACACAGTTACAGTACAAATTAGGCGGCAGCAGCATGGAGGGTTGGGGCAGAGTTCTTCAGGAGGCAGTATATGCTTTGAATCAGCATCCAATATATGGTAGTTTCTCCCATAGCCAGGATCCATGGGTCCAGGAATCAAGGGGTGGAAAAGGGAATAGTTCCACTCACTATCACTCCTTGTGACCCTCTAGGAAAATTTTTGCTTCTTGTCCCCACAACTCTAGGTTCTGCTGGTCTAGAAGTTTTGGTTCCAGAGGGGGGAGTGCTCCTACCAGGAGCTACAACAAACATTTCATTGAACTGGAAGGTCAGACTTCCCCCTGGTCATTTTGGGCTTCTAATGCCCTTAAACCAACAGGCTAAGAAAGGAATAACAGTGTTAGGAGGGATGATAGATCCAGATTACCGTGGGGAAATTGGATTGCCTCTCCACAATGGAGGTAAGAAGGATTATGTCTGGAGTGCAGGAGATCCCTTAGGGCGTCTCTTAGCATTACCATGTCCTGTGATTAAAGTCAATGGGAAACTACAACAGCCTAATTCAAGCAGGATGACAAAGGATGCAGACCCATCAGGAATGAAGGTGTGGGTCACTCCTCCAGGAAAAGAGCCAAGACCTGCGGAGGTGCTTGCAGAGGGTGGAGGAAACACAGAATAGGTAGTAGAGGAAGGTAGTTATAAATACCAGCTAAGACCACGTAACCAGCTGCAGAAACGAGGACTATAAGTAATATGAATGCTTCTGTTGTATGTTGTTAAGAACATATTTGTCTTCCAATTTCTTTAACATCAGTTGGTATTTAGGTTGAGATACTAAAGGAATGTTCCCAAGGGACACTGCCCCATTGTAAGTTTATAAATGTGTTTGCGATTGTATGAGGAATAGTTATATCATGTTAAGTGTATTTATGACCTTGTTTCATGTGGATATGAGGTATTATTTGTGTCAAGTTGACAAGGGGTGGATTGTAGTGGCTAATTCTGATTGTCAACTTGACTATATCTGGAGTGAATTATAATCCAGAATTAGAAGGCTCACCTGTGATCTAGATCTTGAGACTGGAAGACACAAGTTTCAGGTGTGGTGGTATGCACACCTCTAATCTGGGCCACACCTGCTGCTGGAGATCTACATAAGAACATTGGTAGGAGGAAGATTCAATCTTCTTCACCTGCGAGCCTTTTGGGACTAAGTGACTGCTAGATCCTCGGGTTTTCATTCACGGCTACTGCTGATAATTGTTGGGGAGTTTGACTATAGACTGTAAGTCATTAACAAATTCCCTTACTATATAGAGACTACATATAAGTTATGTGACTGTAGAGAACCCTGACTAGTACACCAAGTGTGTACCACAGTGCCTGCTTTATGCAGTGCTGTGCTAGAGATCAAACCTAGGGCCTCATGCACTGGCAAGCATTCTTCCAACTGGCCATAGAGCCAGTCTGGATTTTAGGTCTCCACATCTTCTACATGCTAGTCTATTAGTGTATTTGTTTTCCAAATATTTCTTCCTGCTCTATAGTTCATCTTTTCATTTTCTTGTCTTCCACAGAGAAGGTCTTAATTTAAATTCAGTAGATTTTGGGTTTTGGTTTTTTTTCCTGAATTGTTGTTTTGGAGTTGGATTTAAAAAAAAAAATACATGATAGCTAAATGTGGAGCCATACGTCAGTTATCAGTGCACACAGGAGGCAGAGGCAGGAGGATCATAAGTTCGAGGCCAGTGTGGTCTAGATAGTAAACCTCTTTATCAAAAAGCCCCAACAACTAGAAATGTGCATTGAATATGATGAAAGCACATTATATACATGTAGAAATATCAGTGAAACCTCTGATATTATACAGTGAATATCTGCTAACAACACCAGCAAACAAACAAAAACCAGAGAAGGACTAGAGAGATGGCTCAGAAGGTAAAGAGGCCTGCCACTAAGCTTGAGGAACTGAGTTCTATCCCCTGGACCCAGATAGGAAAAGAACTAATTCCTGCAATTTGTCCTCTGACATCTACATGCCAGCATACAGGCTCACACTCGGTTTAATTATTAATTAATTAAACTGTAAGTTTTTTTTAACACAATAAGTAAGTAAAACATGGAAATGAGCCTTGGTGTGGTGGCAGTCCTGTGATCTCAGCACTCAGGAGGCAGAGAGAGAATTGGTGCAAATTTGAGGTCAGTCTGGTTGGTCTACGTGGGGTATCCTAGGCCAGCTGTGGCTGTACAATCTGAACCTGTCTTAAAAAAGTAAGAAAGGGGGCCTGGAGAGGTGTCTCCGTGCTGGGTTTGCTGTTCTTCCAGAGGACCCATATTTGGTTCATAGCACCTACACTGGGCCAGATCATGGCATCTGTAGCTCCAGTTCCAAAACATCTAATGTCTTCTCCTGGCCTCTGTGACTGCTGCACTTATGTAAACATCCCCCACACAAACACACGGAGAGAAATAAAAATAAAATAAACTGGGGCTAAAGAGATGGTTCGACATCTGTTTTATTTAAATTTTTATTGATTCTTGATGAATTTCCCATCATGCATCCCAATCCCACTCACCCCCCCCCCCCATCCATTCATACCTGCCCTCCACCCTTACAACCTCTCCCCCAGAAGAAAAAAGTTTCTTTGTGGAACCTATACTGTGTCACAGTGTGTTACATAGTATACTCTTTTTTTGTTTGTTTGGTTTGGTTTTTCGAGACAGGGTGTCTCTGTGTAGCCTTGGCTGTCCTGGAACTCTGTAGACCAGGCTGGCCTCGAACTGAGAGATCCACCTGCCTCTGCCTCCCAAGTGCTGGGATTAAAGGTGTGCACCACCACTGCCCGGCCATAGTATACTCTTTTGTCCACATATTTTTACTTGCAAATGTTTATTGCAATGAGTCATTAGTCTGGTTCGAGGCATCTGGCTTCTGTTACACCATCAATACTGAATCCTCACTGGGGCACCTTTCTGATCTCCTGTTGTCCTGTGTCATGGTGATCTCACAGCTTTGGATTTGTAGGACCAGCCCCTTCATGAGCGCCAGCAGTTCATAGATGTTGGGGAGGGATCAACTCAAAGCCCTCGATCTGGGCCAGGGTGGTAGCTCTCCTGCACCCACACCACCAGAATGAGCTCTCTAGTACTGCCCAGGCTAGCTCATCCAATGCCAAAGCCCTTAAATCCAGCAAGGGGCAGGGCCAGCTCTCCTGCTCTCTTGCTCTTGGGACTGGCTCACCCTCACCCACAACAAACAGGGCTAGCTTTATTGTGCTGCCCAGGAGAGGCGCAGGGCCCACTCTCTGGAGTGCTGCAGAGATGGCTTAATGGTTAAGAGCACTTGCTGCTCTTGCAAGAGACCAGGTTCAGTACCTAGCAGTCACAGTGTCTGTAGCTCCATTTCCAGGGGATCCGATAGTTTCTTCTGCCCTCCGCAGGCACCAGGTATGTATGTGGTACATTTAAATTAATTTTGTGAAAGGTATAAGATTTCAGCCGGGCAGTGGTGGCGCACGCCTTTAATCCCAGCACTTGGGAGGCAGTGGCAGGCGGATTTCTGAGTTGGAGGCCAGCTTGGTCTCTACAGAGTGAGTTCCAGGACAGCCAGGGCTACACAGAGAAACCCTGTCTCAAAAAAAAAAAAAAAAAAAAAAAAAAAAAAAAAAAAAAAAAAAAAAAGAAAGAAAGAAAGAAAGAAAGAAAGAAAGAAAGAAAGAAAGAAAGAAAGAAAGGTGTAAGATTTGTTTCTCAATCTGCGTTTTTGCATGTGGACCTTGCCCAGTTTTGCAGTAATGGACCTTGCCCATTATTTGTCAAAACAACAACAGTTCTTTCTCCATTGAATTCTTGCTACTCCTTTGCCAAAGCTAAGTTGAGTCTTTGGGTGAGAGTCACTTTTTCTAAGTGTAGCTACCACTCCTCTTCAAAGAAGCCTCTCCTTGCGGCAAATGGAGACCATTACAGAAAACTACAACTGGACACAATGTGGAGATCAACAGATTGTGGGGACCCCAGCCCCAGTGGATACATCTACATCATAGCCCATGCATCTATGACCCAGAAAAAAACAAAAAAACTGAGTGGAGAAGAAAGATTTTAAGAGCCAAAATATGAGGGAGTCTGCCATAAAACAATCTGTCCTAGGATGCTGCATAATATCTGTGTATCAGCGGGCACGCTATCGTGAAATCCGGTCCCAACCCTAGACGAAGAACACAGCCAACTGCTGACTGCCGATACAGATTCAGCAGGTTGTATTTATGTGTATTGTGCACACACACACACACACACACACACACACATGTATGTAACAATAATAATTAAAGAAAAAAAGGCTATCAACTTGAGAGTGGGGAGACCTGGCAGGGGCTTGATGCACAGTAGCTGGGAGGAGCTGGAACAGGAGGGAAAGTGATTTTTTAAAAAGATATACTTATTTATTCTATGTATGTGAGTACGCTGTCATTCTCTTCATACACACCAAAAGAGGACAGTGGATCCCATTACAGATGGTTGTGAGCCACCATGTGGTTGCTGGGAATTGAACTCAGGACCTCTGGAAGAGCAGTCAGTGTTTTTTTTTTGTTTGTTTGTTTGTTTTTTCGAGACAGGGTTTCTCTGTGTAGCCCTGGCTGTCCTGGAACTCACTCTGTAGACCAGGCTGGCCTTGAACTCAGATATCCGCCTGCCTCTGCCTCCCAAGTGCTGGGATTAAAGGCGTGCGCCACCATTGCCTGGCCAGTCAGCGCTTTTAACTCCTGAGCCCTGAAAGTGATTTTTTTTTTTTCTTAAGATTAATTTTGCTTTTATTTCATATGTGTTTTGCTTGACATATATATGTGCATGTAGTGGCCCCTGAGGCTAGAAAACAGTGTTGGATGCCCTGGAGCTGGCATTAAGCTGGTTGTGAGCTACCACGTGGGTGTTAGGGCCTGGGTCCCCCGCAAGAACAGCAAGTGCTCTTAAGCACTGAGCCCTCCCTTTAGCCCTTCATCCAAAGTTCTTGAAACACTTCTAATGGCACGATCTAATGGGTCATGACTTCTTTCTCTGTTTTAAACAGGGTCTTACCATGTGAGTATAGCTAGCCTGGAACCTGGAATACAGACCAGGCTGGTCTCAAACTCACAGAGCCCTGCTTGTTTCTGCCTTCAAGTGCAGGGATTAAAGGCATGTGCTACTCTGCCCAGTTTGGCTCACGATTTTCACCTTGTTGGATAGCTAAGCCATTTAATGTTTCTTTGCACATGTTCCTTACTTAAAATATAAGGTGGGGGCTGGAAAGAGGTCTTAGTGGGTAAAGGAGCTTGTTGCCAGGCCTGACAACCTGAATTCACTCCCTGAGACCCACGTGGTAGGAAAGAACTGATTCCTTCAAGTTGCCCTTCAATTACCACACTCACAATGTGGCGTGGACATCCCCCCACCCCCACAAAATAAACATAATTTAATTTTTGCAGCTTATGTGGTGGGGCATGCCTATAATTCCTGCACTCAGGAGGGAGAGGCAAGAGGATCACCCCAGTTTAAGGCTAGCCTGATCTATATACCTAGCTCCAGACCAGCCAAAGAATACAAAATATAATAAAATAAAACATGAAATTCAGAAAAATATCTTAATTGGCATGTAGTTTCAGTTTCCCCAGAAACAATCAATGAACTGTCTGTTGTCATTCATTCGGTTTTTTCTTGGGAAACAGATTGAATATCTGATGAAATCCATGGGACTCTCCAAGAAATCATTTTGCATAATTTCAGGATGTAGGAATGTCTCTAGTCCATCCCAGAAATGCCAGTAGGAGGCTGGATCATTCACCCATCAGTTCCATCTGGCCTGATTCCCCTGCCCTTCCTGGTTGTATAGAGTTTGCAGACCAAGGCAGGCTCTTCTGACTTCAGACAAGGCTCCGAGTAAGGGAAGCAGAGACTTGCACAGAACATTTGTAAGGTGGGAATTACTTGTGGGACTGAGAAGTTTCTGTCACCATACTGAAGATCTTACACTATGGTGGTTTGAATAGGAATGCGCCTCATAGATTCATGTGTTTGAATGTTTGGCCCATGGGGAGTGGTCCTATTAGGAGGTGCGGACTTGTTGGAAGAAGCATGTCACTGTCAGAGGGTGGGTTTTGAGGTCTCCTATGCTCAAGCTACACCTAGTGTGGCACAGTCCTCCTTGTTGCCTGCAGATCAAGATGTCTGCTGCCATGTTTCCTGTCATGATAATGGACTGAACCTCTGAAACTGTAAGCCAGTCCCAATTAAATGTTTGCTTTTTTAAGAGTTGCTTTGCTCATGTTATCTCTTCACAGCAACAGAACCCTAAGACATACACAAAGGGATTAAAACAGAATTTATTCCATGAATTCTGATGCTGGGGATTGAGCACAATGCCTCAGACATGTGAAGGCAAACACTGTAGCTGAACTCTACCCACTGGCATCTGACACTGTATATTTTGTATCTTGTTTCGTGCATAATACTACGTTATGTCAAGCTGGTGCATGTCTGTAATCTCAACACTTAGGAGACTGGGACAGAAGGACTGCAAGTTGAGGGTCAAACTAAGCTATGTAGCAAGACACTGTCCCTCTCAAAAAATTTCTACGTTTCTGATTAGTTCTCATAACAGGGGTTTTAATGATTACTTAATATTTTACAGAACTGATGCTATCTAATTTGTAACTATGATGTATAAGTAATAATTACTGTGTAATTCTCTCTCTCCAGCTACTTCTTGATTTTTTTTTGGGGGGGGGAAGACTGCACATTTATTAACTGGTGTGATACAACTTGGAATTACTGAATTCCCACAAATAAAATTTTACTTTTGAACATTTGTTCTGTTATTTTTTTAACACCAACAAACTTGGTAACTGCCTGGTGCTAACCTGACACATTGACAAGTCTTTCACCACTGGCCATTCAATCTGTTTAGTAACACGATTTTTTGTCTTCTGTCATTCTAAGGGCCTTCAGAGGGCCTACAGCCCTCTTTCTGTATGATCTGGGCAAACCGACCAGTGATAGCAAGAGTAGTGTCAATGAAGTGATCCACACAGCTAGAGAGGCCGTTTTTAGTGCGGGAGTCCATCTGATTTCCTGGCTTCTCCACACACTTACCCCGACATGGTTCCATGAAGTAATGCACCTGCGCAGTGAACTGTGCCTTCTGCTGCTTGGCGCCACCAGGCCTTGTAACTCCGCTTCATCTGCTTCACCAAGCTCGGTCATTGTCAGCGTCAGGCCTACTTTTCTCTCTTTATTCTTTTTTGTACACATGTACAGGTTTATGGGCCAGTGAGCTCGGCTGGTAAAAGCACTTGTTGCACAGCCTGGAGACCTGAGTTGGATTCTCAGAGCCATGTAAAGATGGAAGGGACAGCTAACCCTTCAGAGCTGTCCTCTGATCTCCACAAGTGTAGTGCAGCATGCCTTTCCTCAATCATGCACACACAATGATAATGACAAAACCATAGCAACAGTAAAGATAATGGTCAGGCATGGTGGTGCACACCTTTAATCCCAGCACTTGGGAGGGAGAGACAAGCAGATCTCTGTGAGTTCAAGGCCAGCTAGGTCTACAGAACAACTTCCAGGACAGCCAGGGCTACACAGAGAAACCCTGTCTCAAAAAACCAAACCCCAAACCAAACCAATCAATCAATCAACTAAAAATAAATAAAAATGTTTATGCTTTCATCAGTAGTAGTAGCTTTTCTGTTTAATTCCGTTTTGCTTGATATCTAAGTTACTTTTCTATTGCTTGAAGAGACACCATGGCCAAGGCAATGTATAAAAGAACGCATTTAGCTGAGAGCACATGTACAGCTTCAGAGGGTTAGACCATGACCATTATGATGGGGCACATGGCAGCAGCTCTACAGGCATGACACCAGAGCAGTGCTGAGAGCTTACATCGTGATCTAAAGGGAGAGAGGAGAGAGAGGGGGGAGGGAAGAAGAGGGAGAGAGCGAGCAAGAGAGAATGAGCAAGCGAGGGGGGGACTGAGCATGGGTTTTAAAACCTCAAAGCCTGCTCCCAATGACATACCTTCTCCAAAAAAGCTGCATCTCCTAATCTAACAACTAGAGACCTAGAATTCGAATCTACGAGCTTATGGTGGCCATTCTCATTCAGACCACCACACTCGGCACTAATAATGATTTCTGATAGCATGCTCATGGATATTGAACTGGGCTATACCTCTATATTCTCCTTTCTTGCTCCCCTTTACCTGTCGCTGTGGTTTCTCTTTTTTCAAGTAATCCCTTTGCTTCCATATCATGTTTGTATGACATATGTATAAACCAGCAGTTATACTGTTAAATCTAGATTCCGAGATGAGACATGCAGTTTGGCTTCTCCCTCCCGTACCAGGCCCCATGGCCTGACACTGGCAGCACTGGCAGCACTGTCACCCATCATCTCCCCCAACCCCGAACCTTGAGACTCCTCCTCCCAACGGTCCCTCTCCACTCGTGTATCACATATGCCAGATGGAATATGTTGTCGTCTAGCTCATTTGTGGTGCCTATTAGTGACCAAGTGCATGCTCGCCGCAGGCTCCCTCAGCATTTGATACCGGCTACAGGGCCCATGCTGGCCGCCTGGCTCCTCTCAGCTCTTTTCAACCCTCCCCTCCCCTAAACTTCTCCAACCCAGGAGCTTCCCTCCTCCCAGTTTCTTATTCCTACAGAGCCCTGCCATGCTCCCTCTTGGCTTTCTTGTTGGCCCCCTCTCTGTGAGCTCTCCCCCCACCTTTCCTTTTCCTCTCATGACCTGGTTTAGTCTACTGGCCATGTTTAGTCTATTACTTCCTCTCCCTGCTCTGGACCCTTTCAGATGCCTCTGTCTCTCATACCTACAATAAAAATTTTCTTTTCAGCCCTATCTTGGAACAGTTATATTCTTACTTTATATATCTGGTGCCTAAAACCCCACTTTATAGTTCTATCTGCCATAGTGTACATTTTTTAAAAATCTGGATTTTTTAAATGAGAAAACATGTCATACTTGTCTTTCTGAAGATTACACTATTCAATAATTAATCCTCATCCTTCTAGATTTCCCCATCAAATTGATTGTAGTTTTCTATGTCCAAATAGTATCTTCTTAGAGGGGGAAAAAAAAAAAAAAATCACTGGCTAGTTTCTCTCTTACTCCAGAGTGAAGTCAGGCCAGGCCCTGTGAATATTGCCTTGCGCAGGGGAGTGGACCTTCCAGGCTCCACTTTCAAATTACTGTTGGTACTTGAGCACCTAACAGATTCAGATGAGTAATCCCAGAGCAGTAGCCACTGAACTCAAAGAACTGCTTCCCTGTTAGGAAAATGTATTACTCATTTGACTCAGCTTTGAAGAGGATGTAGTTGGTGACATTTCCTGCTTCTAGTGGCAGCATGCTCTTGTGGCCTTCCTACAGAGGCCCAGCGGCTACAGACAGGCAGCTCTGACTTGAGGATTTGGTATTTTGTTCAGCCAGCACACTGTGACCAGTCAGGTCAACATGTCATGCTTAGTTCACATAAGGACATGGAATGTACTGAATTGTTTTCCAAACAATCAATGATTTAGGTCACTATGGAACTACTTTAAGAATTTTAAAATTTAATACTGTACATATAAAAATATACTTAGCCGGGCATAGAGGCACATGCCATTAATCCCAGTTCTGGGAGTCAGAGACTGGTCAATCTCGGATATATAGAGAAACCCTGTCTAAAACAAAACAAACAAACACCAAAAGGGGGCTGGAGAGATGGCTCAGGAGTTAACAATACCTTAAGAGGGGCCCTGTTCTTACAAAGGACTTGGGATTCAGTTCCCAGTACCTGTATCAAGTAGCTTTCAACCACCTGAAATTCCAGTTCCGGAGGATCTGTACACGATATGCATGAAGTCACATAGGTATACACATACACATAAGTAAAAATAAATCTTAAAAATATATTTAATAACTATATTAACCAAAATAAATTCTAAATATGCAGTTTCCCCTTAACATTTGCTAGTGGTGTTATCTCTAAACTGTAAAACCAGTTCTGTGTCAGGGCTGGAGGGGTGGCTCAGTGGCTAAGATCTCAAACTGCAATTCCAGAGGACCCAAGTTCAATTCCCAACACCCATGTCAGGCAGCTCCCAACCATATGTAACTCCAACCTTTGGAGAACCTGACACCTCTGGCCTCCAAGGGCATCCGCATTTATGTGTGTGCATTAAACACACAATTAAAAATAAATATTAAAAAAAAACCAAACAGAGACCTCTGCCTGGGCCACCAGGAGTCCATAGCCAACGAGCGCCAGAGAAACCTACCCTCCCAGGAGCTTGGAAAAGCTGTGAGTGGAGTTAAGGGGAGCAACACCTCTCACCCAGACCCGCCCAGATCCAGCGAGATACAGGGCCTAAGAACCCGGGGCCAGGAAACCTCTGAACCTTCCAGTTTCATCTCTGGGTGGAGACCTCTGCCTGGGCCACCAGGGGTCTGTGCCTGGGGACCTCAGCCTGGGCCACAAGGCTCCAGGAGAGAGCGGGTATCCCAGGAGGGCTGACACACCTTTGAGCACAGGCAAAACCACCACTTATGTTCAAACTCACTGGATCAAGAGGGACCCTTGCAGAGCCATCAGGGCATAGGAACCAAGGGACAGCTGGGGACAAGATCCTTCTGATTTCTGTCTGCACCCCAGAGCTGACCCTGTGCCACAGCTCTCCAAACCCATACTCCTCTCAGAGAGAGCTAGTCTTCAAGGAGTACTGACACAGAGGCCTGCAGGAGGGGCAAGTCACAACCAGACAGAGTAAGATCAGCTAATATCAGAGTAACAAGATGGCAAAAGGCAAGGGTAAGAACATAAAGAACAGAAACCAAGAGTACTCTGCACCATCAGAACCCAGCTCTCCCACCACAGCAAGCCCTGGATACCCCAACACACCAGAAAAGCAAGACTCAGATTTAAAATTATTTCTCATGATGATAGAAGACGTGAAGAAAGAAATGAATAACACCCTTAAAGAAATACAAGAGAACAGAGATAAACAACTAGAAGCCTTTCAAGAAGAAATACAAAAATCCATTAAAGAATTACAGGAAAACACAATCTAACAGG
>CM052705.1:62347300-62439128 GCA_028551405.1 Uromys caudimaculatus | reverse complement strand
ACCACCAACCAAAGAATACACATCTATGGACCCATGGTTTGGACCGCATATGTGGCAGAGGATGGCCTCGATGGCCATCAGGGAGAGAGGAGAGGCCCTTGGGCCTGAGGGTGTCAGAGGCCCCAGTAAAGGGGAATGTCAAGGTGGGAATATGGGGATGGGCGGGAGGTGGAATTCCCTCATAGAGGCGGGGAGGGCAAGGGGATGGGGGTTTCCAAAGAGGAGACCCAGAAAAGGGGAAACATTGGAAATGTAAATAAAGTATCAAAAAACAAAAACAAAAAACAAACAAACAAAAAAAAACAGTTCTGTGTTTCCCATTTTCAGTTTTTTTTAACAAAACAGAAAACAGATCCTTCCTTTCTAATCCTGCTTCCTGAAGGTGGCTAGGTAGGAAGTTACAGCAACTGCATGGTGGCACACACTTTTAGTTCCAGCACTCAGGGGGCAGAGGAAGGTTAAGTCTGTTTGAGGCCAACCTGATCTATACAATGAATTCCAGGGCATTCAGAGATCCTGCCTCAAAAAACAAAACAAACAACAAAAAAAGAACAACAAAAAAAAACCCAAAACCACTAAAACCAAAATCCCATGCAAAACAAAAATAGATACTTGTTAAACAGACTAAACTACTACCAAGGCAGCTAGAAGTGCAGCTCAGCAGAGCAGCACACTGGGTTCAATCCAGAGGACAGTAAACTCAAGCTCAGTCAGCGCATCTTTTAGCAGAAAGTCTCCAGAGAACTGAGCACTGCAATGTCCCACTCGAACAAGAAGTATAAATAAAAGCCTGTCTCACATGACAACTCAGTCAGATAGTTTCAAAGTCAGGTTCCAAGTCTGAATTTATTCATTATGCCAAGTTAATGGTCTGAATTGGAGACTGTGTTCCAAAGGCAACGAAGCGTGCATCTTTGTAAACAACAGTTAAGGCTGTGACACAAACATAAATAAGCACTTACTGCCCTCCCTGTATGCACTAAGGCTTGCTACTTAAGGCTGAGCTCAAGAAAGACAGGATACAGTTGTTCCCAAAAGCACTGTTTTATTTAAACAGAGTCCTAACCAGTCAGTGGCAGGAGGAGTGGGAGAGTCTCCACCTTCAATCCAGGGCCTCTATGATGTCAGTTTGTTGTTACCAAACACACAGGCACATTGCATCATGGATCTGGTAAGCTGATAAGAGTGTTCAGTCTCTCTCTGCTAGAGCAACAAGGTGAGCGTCAATCTCTGCTTCTGTAAGAATCCTAGAAGGCAAAGGGTAAAACACCACAAGTGCTTACTTAAATTTTTTTTATTATGAAAAATTTCACATAAAAAAGATAGTATGACAAACTCCCAAGTATGGATCAACTAACTCAAGACCTAGAATTTAATTGTAGCTAAGGTTGAAAACATTTCAATGGAATTACTATGAAGCTAAGTTACATAAAATATGTTCAATTTAGTTTGAGTGTCAATGCCTTAAAACCTTAATATAACTTAAATTTAAATAAACTGAGGGATGAGAAAGTTAAATTTTAAAAAACTGTTGGGGGAAAAGCAGCTGAGAAGATGGCACAGTGAATGAACTGCTTTCTGCACAAGCACAAGAACTGGGGTTTTAACCCCACCACTACATCCCAAGACAGCGTCACAAAACTCACGCATGCCACTGAAACACTCTTCAGGTCTGACACTTAGTTCACCAGTTCCCAACAACATGACCGTGGGTGTCTGTGTAAGGGGAGACACACTTAACAGGTCCAACACCTCAGCACCTCTTTGTAGCTGTGGATTTATATAAGTTTCACTAATCACAAAGCATCCCAGTCCACAGCAGACAATCCACATGACAGTTTGCTAGAAGGATGAGCTGACTGATATAAGCAACCAGTACACACTTGGATGCTGGAAAGAGCCTGGGCAAGACTCAAACAGCAAGTGCCTTGGGGAGCGCAGCTGGGAAATAGCCAGCCTAGCACAGAAAAACAGTTTAGGGGTAACTATCCAGGAACTGTGCAAAACCTGATTAAATAAACCAATGAGATTCTGTCTCAATAACTGGGGGGCTGGCCGGATCCTAATAAGAACTAATAGAGTTATTAAATAACCTACACAACACTTGGATCCTGTGAGCCACTGTACAGCACAGTACCTTGCTGAGTAAGAACACTTGCGCAACTGTGTATCAGCATTTTACATTGCCCCCTGAAGCTCCCTTACCTAGTGGATAAGAAACCTTCCACCTCAAAGTCACTACTTTGGAACTGCTTCTATTAGCTTTAAACTGAAGTGGGGGTGGGGGGGGAGACTGAAGTCCATCTCACCTTTTGTCTACTCATGTACTGTAGTGTCAGGGATCAAATACAGGGCAATGTGCATGCCAGGCCAGCACCTGACTACCAAGCTGCATTGCTCATTTTATGTCTTTTTTTTTTTTTTTTTTTTTTTTGGTTTTTCGAGACAGGGTTTCTCTGTGTAGCCCTGGCTGTCCTGGAACTCACTCTGTAGACCAGGCTGGCCTCGAACTCAGAAATCCGCCTGCCTCTGCCTCCCAAGTGCTGGGATTAAAGGCGTGCGCCACCACTGCCCAGCTCATTTTATGTTTTGTATAAAGGTTATTTGTGTGGGTGCGCGTGTGTCATCTCTGGTGTTATGATCCCCCTGCCTCAGCCTCCCCAGTGCCAGAATTATAAGTACTTCCAAGAAATTTTGAAATAGATCCTCAAATATTGGGGAAAAAAGAAAGAATCACATTTCTTCACCACATCACCATACACAAATATAGCACAAAGAAGCCCTAATGTCTCTAGCTTTTTAGTCTAGAATTTAGCACATGGCTGAAAACATAACTCACCTGAATTTAGGATTTTCAACTGTAACCACTCCAACTTCTATTTCTGAAGGTTTGAAATCAATCGACAGAACAGTAGACAGGCATGTAATTGCAGTCTAAAAAGAATGTCAACATTAAAACACAATGCCTTCCAGATACCATTGACTCCCACCCAAGCTTATTAGTAACACCACAAGATACTTGCTTCTGTGATTCAGTGACACAGTCCTACAGGCATGTTACTACCAAACTGCTGACACAACCTGCTTCTATTAAACAGCTACAAGTTAAAGGAGTTTATCAAACATATAGATGGAGCACATAAAAATTCATTTGCAGCCCAGTAGTGGTGCACGCCTTTAATCCCAGCACTTGGGAGGCAGAGGCAGGTGGATTTCTGAGTTTGAGGCCAGCCTGGTCTACAGAGTGAGTTCCAGGACAGCCAGGGCTACCCAAAGAACAAAACAAACAAATAAAATCAAACAATCAATCAGCCAATAAATAAATAAAAATTGACTTGCTCGGTGATCAATATAAGCAAACTATGTTTAGCACCCATTGAGAAAGAAGAGACTAAAGAATGATTTGATCATTCAGACTGATGACTGTACCTTTAAAGTGTTTATGGTTATGACAATTTAAGAATGCTTTAAATAGTTTTATATCTGATGTGATTAACTATAAATTATAATTTAGGAAACATTTAAAGAAGGCATACCATTCTATCTTCTAGACCAGAATTAACATATTTTATATTTTCTGTCAGTATAAGATAAATTATTAAACAATTAAAAGTTTGTCTATGTTTTGAGAAAGGGCCTTGCTTTACAGCCCTGACTACTCTGGAACTCACTATGTAGCCCAGGTTGGCCTCAAATTTACAATGATCCTTTCGCCTCTGCCTCCCCCATGCTGGGATTACATGTGTACACCATCATATACAGTTGCTTGTTGTTTTTTTAAAAAGTGTATGTGGGTGTCAACATCAAGGACAATCTTGGGAGACAGGGTTTCTCACTGGCCTCAACTAAGCATGGCTGGGCTGGCCAGCAATGCTCTGATCACAAGCATGAGTCATAATAAGTAGGTTTTGTTTGTTTGCAATGTAGGTTCTGGGGTCTGACCCGAGATCCTTAGTTCACTACATAAGCACTTAACTGAGCTCTTTCCAGCCCTCTGTTCACATATTCTTTTAGTAGGAAACAATTTGCTCTCCAAGAACTTGGCTTGTAGCTGCTTTTATTTAAGACCATGAAAATAATTATTATTGGATCAGCAAGACAGCTCAGTGGGTAAAAGTACCTACTGCCAAAGCCAACTGGGATTCAATCTCAGAAGCCCTGTGGTGGAAAAGAACTGCCTCCTGCAAACTGGTCCTGACCTGAGTGTCTGCAAATGCAGACACACAACAATAAATATTAACAAAACAATATGACCAAATCTTAGTGGTTTTACTTTTGTTATCTAAAAGGTTTAACCCAATTTGAGTCTATTAATCATAGTCACCATCCCAGTCTGAGTCTAGTCTTCTTACTTTCCTATTTTGTGTTTGTTGAAGTTTCATATGCATTATGAAGATAGAAATAAAATGAATAAAAGCAGCCCCCACTTCCCCCCATGTCTCTGACATCATTAAGAAACAGCTTTCATAGATAATCAATAACCCGATGCCCACTCTCCCAGAGCCTCCGGCTAACTTACTTCCACTGTCTGTTCAAATGTCCAATCAAATTTCTTCTTCACTTTTTTTTCAAGGAAGCTGGTTGACTCTGTTTGTTTAACTCCTGCTGCTGTGGCTTTAAAGCCACAGTAGTAGCCTGCAGGATCACACTTGTACACTTGAGGGCCTTGTTCTTCATCTATACCGATTAAAATCATACCTAAAAAGAAAGGGTCCAGTTAAATATGTTATACTGTCCTACAAAAATGTCCCTTTCTTGGTGTTATCATATAGTTGCTGTTAATCATTATTTGGTCACTAATTTTAGGCTTATTTGTTTTCCCAAAACCATTAAAATGTAGTTTTATTACCAGTGACAAATTAGATACAGGCACATTTCTGTTTTGAAAAGGGATCTATCAAGTTGCTGTTATTTTAAACGGGTTCAGCTTTTTACTGAACTTGTTAGGAAGTTTAGTCAAAAAGACCAAAGCCCATGCCACCTGCAGTCTCCTCAGATCCCTCTTTCTTTGCTGTAACAATCAAAATTCATTTTTAGAATAATTTCTGAATACAGAGGACAGATTAGAAAGAGAAGGGACAGAAGAAATAAATAAATTAGATAGGAAATAATGGCAACAAGACAATAAGAAAATGACAGGAGAGAGGGAATAGATACTCTGAAGCAAACCTCGATGGCTTAATTAGATGACCAGGGAGAGTGGACTAAGACTGTAAAGGAGACACTGGGGATGCACATAGAACAGAAATGACTCAAAGCTGTTTGAGAGGTGGGAGACATGGTTAAGAAACCAGGTGAACGACTAGCATAGAAGTAAGGTAGTAAGTGAAGCCCCTCAAGGGGTGACATTAACCAGACAGCAAAGAGGAAGAAAAGGCCCAAGAACAAAGCATCATAAGTGACAACATTTAAGGGACCAACGGAGGAGCAAGAACAAAACAAACTGAGCAGGAGAGCACTAGGTGCCACATACCTGTAAGTCAGCACTTGGGAGGCTGAGGCAAGCTTGAGCTACTCAGTAAGAGTAAGGAGGGTTGGAAATGAAATCAGGAACTGGAGAGATGGCTCAGCAGTTAAAGAACACTGGTTGTTCTTCCAGAGGATTGGGGTTCGAGTCCCAGCAACCATGTGGCAGCTTACAACCATCTCAACTCTAGTTCTAAGGACTTGATCCCCTCCTAGCCACCACAGGCACCAGGCACATGTGTGGCACACAGAAATACATGCAGGCAAGCACCACACATTAAGAAAATAAGAAGTCAAAGGAGAAGTAGTGTTTCAGAGGTCAACAGAGTCATCTACTGAAAAGAAACATTGCACTCAGGTCTCAGAGCTACACCTGCAGCATTGTGGCATAGCACTTGCCTAACAAACATGGCCCTGGCTGTAAATCCCAGTACCTCAAAAAAAGAAAGATTGGGAACCCAGAACATTTAATTTTCATTAATCAATGATGTCAGGAACAATATGATCCCAGCACTCAGAAGGCAGAGACAGGTAGATCTCTGAGTTCAAGGTCAGCCTGATCTAGATTAAGTTCCAGGACAACCAGGGCTACACAAAGAAACCCTGTCTCAAAAAGGGGGGGAGGGGGGACTATAAGCCTATATATTATCCCAACTCTTTACCCAATGATCAAGAGTGGCATTGACACTGTTAAATGCCTACTAGAATTTCACAGGATTAATAACCTGAAATTATAGCAGAACCCCATTACAACAGCCTAATAAAATAGGACTTTCAGATCACTAGCCTAAACAGAAAAATTTTGATTAAAAAAATAATAGATAATTTCAAACTACATATTCAGAACCCAAGTGTGGCCTCAGTTTCTTTATACATGCTCTCTAAAGACAATTATAACTTAATTCCTTAGAAGACCTCTGAGCATACTTACAACAACCAAGTGGCCTCATTTCAGCATTCTGTGTGTAGACTTGAGAAATATCAGCAATTCTTTTACATAGCATGTCCACAGGAATCTCATAGCCATATTTGTATTTCCAATTAGCTGCCTCATAGCGTGCCCTCTGTACCTGGGATCTGCTGTCAGCTTGAAGGATAAACAAAACTCCAAAGAGTTAGCACTTTAGAAACAGAATGAACCTAAAAGCCTATTTCTCCACCGCAGATATCTATGTTTATTTCAAATACACGTAATAGAAGGACAAGGGGTTCTCTGTGGCTTTTTCTTGTGATAATGAACACTGAGTGACTTGACTTGGAGTACATGTAAGAACAGAAAGAGATTAAAACATTTAGCTAAATTTTATACCATATTGCTCCTTTTATACCAAGTCTTTCATCAGCAGTCAAAATAATTTTTACAGAATCTAGTAACCTGGGCTGGCAGGATGGCTCAGCAGATAAAGGGGTTTGCTAACAAACCTGATGGCTTTGAGTTTGATCCCCAGTTCCCAGTGTGGAAGGAAACATCTCCCCTAAACTGTCCTCTGATGTCTACACATGCTTCATGGGACATTATGGGCACAAATAAACGTAATAATAGAAAAGTCTAATAATGGCCAGGAGCTAGTGGCACATGCCTTTAATCCCAGCACTTAAGAGGCAGAGGCAGGTTCAAGGCCAACCTGGTCTACCAGGAGAGTTCCAGGACAGCCAGGACTACACCGAGAAACCCTGTTTTGAGAGAGAAAGAAAAAAAGTCTAATAACTCAAAGAATATAGTTTTTAAAAAAGTTTCATGAGAAACATTATTTTTAAGAGATTTATTTAATTTTATGTGTACTATACGTGCCAAGTGCCCCGGAAGCCAGCGGAGATCATAGACAAGGGGGATTATGAACTGCTATGTGAGTGCTGGGATTGAACTTGGGTCCTCTGCAGCAGCAAGGGATATTAATCCCTAAACCACCTCTTTAGCCTCCTAAATAACACACTTTAAGGAAAGAGAATAATCTCTTCATCTTTATGTTTTAGACATGAATTTTCCTTTGAATTTAGAAAATTGAAAACCAAAGTAAACTCTGTAGAAACCCTCACTCACTTCTAACTAGTGTCATAAATAGATCAGAGAAAGAGTAATTATTTAGGTCCATTTAAATTACTAACTGCATCTGAAATACTGTATCTATGAGGGGTCCAGATTTCCTAGTAGCAACATAAAGACTTAGAACTCTATTATACTTATGATTTCAAAATAGTTCACAAGCCAGAAATACCAGCACTCAGTAGGCTGAGGCAGGATAATTATTGAATCTGAAGCTAGACTGAGCTATACTGCAAGATGCTGTCTAAAAAACACAACCAATCAGCCAGATATGGTTGCAAACACCTTTAATCCCAGCATTCAGGAGGCAGAGACAGGCAGATCTCTAGGAGACCAACCTGGTCTACACAGTGGAGTTCTAGACCCTACCTCAAACAAACCAACCAACCCCCAAACCAAAAAGCCAGTACATTAACTAAATAACTATAATCAGGCAACTAAACAACTAAGGGACCAACCAACCAAAATCATGACAGTCTTAAATATCTTATTAGGGGGTGGGCAGAGAGCTCAGTGGGTAAAGTCCTATGCAAACACAAGAACCTAAGTTTGGATCCCTAGTAGCCATGTAAAAACTAAGCATATACCTGTAACCCTGGGATGAACATGTGTGTGCGTGCGTGCGTGTGTATGTACACACCCTGGAAATAGGAAGATGATCCTAGGGGCTTGCTAGCCAGACAGTCTAGTTGAAACAGAGATACAGATTTAGGGAGAGAAATTATCTCAAAAAATAAGGGAAGAAGGTGATAGCAGAAGACACCAGAAGTCAACCTCTGGCCTCCACAAGCACAGGTGAACATACTTGTACAAACACAAATTAATACTAACCTTGGAAGATAGTCAATCTATTAATAACACCCCAAAATCAGGCACTAAGGGATCTTTAAAGCAGAAAACACAGGGCTGGCAAGTAAGGGTATCTGCTAAGTCTGACACCTGAGTCGCACCCTTAGAACCCATGCAGTAGAGAAAGCCAACTTCCACAGGTTGCTGACCTCACACATTCCCTGACAAAGTGCACCCCATCCATATACACCATCAATAAATGCAAAAACAAATACACAAACACAAACATAAAGTAATTTGGCAGGAAGTACCACCAGGCTGCATTCCCAGGAAGGTGCTGTTTGCAGTTACCTGTCATTCCTGTCATCACACAGCCAATGCTTTCCGTTATCTTGAACAAGTGAGTCACTGTGCTGGAATCCAATAGTTTGTCCTAAAGAACAAAATAAACCACCGCCATGTCACTTTAAAGTCCATAGTCCCTGTACACTTATAAAAAACCCACAGTAAGGAACTGTAACAATAAACTGTAAAATAGGAGTTATGAGACACGTGTGTCTGTTCATTCTACAGTTAAAACCAATCTTTCAAAAGGGGGGGAGGAAGATGTTTTCTGTGGATTAAAGGTCCCAGAAAACAAAGGACTTAGAAATCTCATTCCATTTATTTTGACTATATATTACAAACTCAACCAAACAAGCTGCTCAGTGTTCCTTAGGATTAGTAAAAGGGCGGAGTCAAACCAAGACTAGTGCTACTGTGAATTGGTAGTAATAAAATCTGTTCAAAATCACAGAAAATTCCTACATTTGATTTTGTAGCCATTGACTTCCTGGGCAGTATTACTTACGGGTACTTTCTTCTGTGTGACAATAACTGCGCAATCCTTTCCTCTGACAGCTACAGATGTAAGTCCACCCTGGTTAATAGCCTTAAAAGCATATTCTGGAAAAACAAAACAGATTTGTTTTTGTTTTTAAAAAGGTGGAATAGGGCCTAGGGATGTTGCTCAGTTGGTAGAGTGCTGGCTTAGTATGCACAAAACACTGGATCAATTTGAGCGTGGTGACTAGAATATCAGCATTTGGTGGGCAGAGACAGGAGAGTCAGAAATTCACAGTCATCTTTGAACAGGGAGTTTGAGGCCAGCTGGAGATGCAAGAGACTCTGTCTTTTTTTTATTTAAAAAAAAAAAAAAAGGTAGGAACATTTTCTTTCCATTTTTGAGACAGGATCTCATTATGTAGCTCTGGCTGGCCTAGACCTCCTAAGTGCTGGGATTAAAAAGCCTATCTGGCTAAGGTGGGATAATTATCATAGATTCTTACAAGGAAATTAATAAACTGTCTTTAAAAGAATCAAGTTAAGATATAGGAATGTAGAATGCCAACCAAGAGAAGTCAAGTCAAAATAATAAAAATGTTGATAAACCAGTCAAACCAGCTTCGTTCCTTCCAGTTTTATTTCACTGAATTTTCATTAGGCTCAAGCCAAATTTTGACATGAGTTTTACTCTTATGTCATCATAGCAGATCTTAATATGTCTTATCATTTTCAAAGTTGTTTTATGGGTACTATTTCACCATGCCTGCTTTTCCTTGGTCAAAACTGGTGCTCTAAAGATTTAGCACTTCTGTTGATTTTTGGTCGATAACTAACCACGTGCAGTTTTAATATTTGATATTAGATTTCATATTGATATTTTGTCTACCAGTTGAAGTTTAATTCCAGCATGGTCCAGGCAGCCAGGGCTACATGATGAGATTCTGTCTCAAGAATGGAAAGAAAAGGTTGCATGCAATTTTTGTAACTTACAATTAACATAGGACTTTTCAATTTATTACAAACTTCAGAATGTGTACTTGTAACTACTGTCACTGCATTCTCTGGTCTGAAAGACTGGCGTCAAGGTGGGAACAAATACAAACTACTCTGGTATCCCAGTTTCCTTAATAATGACCATCTTTGATGAGATCAGAAACATGGTTATCATTTTCTGTGTTAATACAGAAAATACAAAAGATAATTTTTGTTTTCCTTTTATGAAACTGAGTTTCAGAACTGGCTGTCCTGGCACTACCTCTGTAGACCAGGCTGGCCTCGAACTCGCAGACTTCTGCTTTCCTCTGCCTCCAAAGTGCTGGAATTTAAGGCATGTGCCATTATCACCCAGCTCAGAAAATATTTTTTTTTAAAAAATTATTTATAAGCCCAGTTATAACTTAAATTTTGCTACATAGTAGACAATCTCAAAACGTAACTTTTAAGTGATACTCTGGACACTGGTTCTGAGGACTAGCCAGAGGCTTTGTAAATGACCAAGATAAGAAACACAAATACGTATTCAATGTTCCTCCATGGCTTCTGTTTCTGTTGAGTCCAGGTTTCTTGTTTGAGATCCTGCCTTGACTTCCCACAGTGATGGCTTCTGATCACCAAGTGAAAACCATATGACATTTCCCTCCCCAAGGTGTTTCTGGTCATAGTGTTTTGCCACAGCAACAGAAACCTAACTAGGGTAACTACTGACTTGAGTCCAATCCCCAGAACTGACATCAGAGTGCAGAAGGAAAGAACCAACCCTACAGAGCTGTCCTCTGAACACCACCTGGTGCATTGTAGTGCACATACTCACAAAGTAATAAAAACAGTTAAAAAGGAAATTATAGAACTGAAAAACACATTATCTAAAATACAAAAATTCACCAATAGCCTTGGCCTATAATTCTAGTCCTAAGGTTGAGGTAGAAGGCCCGTGAGTTCAAGTATATCTTGGTCTACAATAATTAACAAGACTGTGTTTCAAATAATAAAATCCAAAAAAACTGTCAAGTGAACTTTAGTGCAGACTGGAGGTGATTAAATAAATAAATAAATAAGTAAATAAATAAATAAATAGGTGCTAAGAGGCTGGCCCAGCAGCTAAGTTCCAGCACGCATATCAAGATGCTTACAGCTTCCCCTAACTCCAGCCCCAGGGGCTCTACTGCCCTCTTCTGTACTCCATGGGCTCCGACACTCATGCACATACTCAGATACATACACATAATTAAAATTCTTCAAAAAGTAAAAAAGAGTAAAGATCCAAGTGAATTGTGTGTGTGCACGTGTGTGTGTGTGTGTGTGTGTGTGTGTGTAACCAGCCAGAGGACAATCTTAGAGACCATTCACTCCTCAGGGCTGCCTATCTTGTTTTTTGAAATAGGGTCTCTCACTGGCCTGTAGCTTATAAGGTATTCTAGGCTGGCTGGCCAGCAAGTCCTAGAGATCCCCCAGCCCAGAACTGGGACTACAAAGATTATAAACACATACCACCTGCCATGCTTGGCTTTTTTATGTAGGTCTTTTATTTTGGAGGTAGAGTCGCTGCATTCCTGGCTATAGTCTTGAAATCATGGAGATCTGTCTGGAGTATGCATCAATACACCTGACCCTACTTACTTTCGGTTTTTTTGTTTTGTTTTGTTTTGAGGCCGAGCCCTTGAAACTGTCATCTTCTACATATTAAAAAATGGCCACATGTGGTGGCATGCGACCTCCACACAATTCCTCACCAAACTGAAAAACAAAAGCTGGCAGAGGAAGATGGCTCAGCAGGAAAGACAGTTTGCTGTGTAAGTATGAGAAGCTGAACTCAAAGACCCCAGCACGCACGTAGGAAGCCAGGCCTGGCCACGTGCTTGTAACCCCTGGGCATGCACGTGTATGCAGCAGACTGCGGGAGGGCCACCAGGCAGTGCTGGCAGCCAGCCTACTTCTAGGCTCGGTGAGAGCCCATCTCAAAGGAATAGGAAGACATCTGATGCCTCCTAATGTTGGGAGTGTGCGTCCAGCACATACACAGCACCAGTACACACACATCACACCAAACACACAAAACCAAAACAAACTGCCAAACACAGTAGTTTTTATGTTCAGTATAAAAACAAGCCATTACTAAGGATAGAAAGATGGTGCAGTGGTTTTGAGCACTTGCTGCTCTTTCGAAGGATCTGGGCTTGATTCCCAGCACCTATATGGCATCTCACAACGCCTGAGCTCCAGTCCCAAGGGTTTCCTGCACTTGTCTGGCATCTGTAGGCACCCAGAAGCACATGGTGCACATGAACACATGCATGTAAACACCCATACATAAAATAAAAACAAATCTTTTTGTCTGTTGGTATTTTGAAGCAGGGTTTCTCTCTGTGTAGCCCTGGCTGTCCTAGAACTCACTGTAGACCAGGATGGCCTCAAGAGATCCACCTGCCTCTGCCTCCCAAGAGCTGAAATTAAAGGCATGCACCACCACCACCAGATAAAAACCAAATCTTACATCCTACCATTTCTTCAACTTTTCATTTCTGTAACATTAGGGTAGACGCAGGCTATATAAAAGGTACTATGTCTACCATCAAAAGCTCAGGACAAGCAAACAATACCAGGTAATGAATGGCTCAGTGTAAGCAGCTCACTCTCTAATGCCAGCAAACAGCAGAGAAGCACAGCCTCCTCTTTTGGACATACACCAGGCTTCATAAAGCACATACAAGTGATTCTGGGCTGCTACTAATTAGCAACACAATGTTAGACTTTCCACTCACACTTTTGTTTAAAATGCTATATTGAGTTTGGGCATATAAATATAATTTCCTCTTTCAAGATAAACATTAGTTGGAAAACTAAAATGAAAGATCCAAACAGCCTGTAAAGTTTGGTTATTAAAAAGACAAAAGATAGCCGGGCAGTGGTGGTACACGCCTTTAATCCCAGCACTTGGGAGGCAGAGGCAGGTGGATTTCTGAGTTAGAGGTCAGCCTGGTCTACGGAGTGAGTTCCAGGACAGCCAGGGCTACACAGAGAAACCTTGTCTCAGGGAAAAAAAAAAAAAAAAAAAAAAGGAAAAAAAGGAAAAAGATGCCGGTTTGGTCTACAAAATGAGTTCCAGGATAGCCAGGGCTGTTATAGAGAAACCCTGGCTAGAAAACACAAACACACACATACACACACACACACACACACACACACACACACACACACACACACACACACACAACCCAAAATAAATAAACAAACACAGAAAAGGAAAGGAAAGAGATGAGGAACTGGAGAGATGGCTCAGCAGTCAATAATGTTTACTGCTCTTGCAGAGGACTCAAGTTCAGTTCCCATGAATTGCAGCTCAACAATCAACTGAAATTTCAGTTCCAGGGGGATCCAATGCTCCTGGCCTCTACAGACACTTGTACTAAAGTGCATATACCCCATGCAGACCTACACACACATACATATAATTAAAAATAAAATAAACCTTTAAAAAACAAAAACCAAGAGACATTCTGCTGTTTCCCTAAATTAGAAGGCTACATAATCATTTCATACAACTTCCTAATATTTGTTTTCTAAAACAAGTATCTTCAAAAGTGGGGTGGGTCATTAGCCATCTTGGAACTGGCACAGGATGAGAATATGAGACTTAAAATATAGCAGTGTTGAGCCTGTACCTTTTTAGTATAGACATATATGTGTGACATGCATATAATTAAATCTCCTCTCTCTTCCTCCGTACCCCATCTCACCCCATCTTCTTCTCAGGAGCTCCATCCCA
This sequence comes from Uromys caudimaculatus, assembly GCA_028551405.1. Taxonomy (NCBI): domain Eukaryota; kingdom Metazoa; phylum Chordata; class Mammalia; order Rodentia; family Muridae; genus Uromys; species Uromys caudimaculatus. Next base: position 62,425,242 of record CM052705.1, on the reverse strand, counting down.
AACCTTAAAACTAAACTTTAAACCAATATGCTCTATTAATCTTTAACACATACCTATACAAACGCAATTTGTATATACACATTAAGAAAAAAACATTTCAGGGCCAGAAAGACGTTACGAGTAAAGGCACCCACAGCCAGACAGGACAACCTGAGTTACAGTCCTAAGACCCACACAGTGGGGAGAACCAACTCTCCTAAGTTGCCCTTTGATGAATATACACACATGCACACGTGCACACAAATACACACAACAAATACAATGTAATTTTTAAGAACTGAACTTTAAACCTACATATGCTCTACAATTCCCAGCATATATGCTTATTATACAAACACAACCTACACACACATGTTAAGAAAAAAAATTTCAGAGACTAGAGAGATGGCTCAAGGGTTAAGAGTGTATTGCTCTTGAAGAGAACCTGAGTTCAGACAGATAGGCAGACAGGCAGGCAGACAGACAGACAGACAGACACACACACACACACACAGGGGGTGTGTTTCAGAGCTAGACTGCTGGTTCAGTGGGTAAAGGACAAGCAGGACACCCTAAGTTGATTCCCAGGATCTACATGGGAGAAGAGAACTGACTCCTGAGGGTTGTTCTCTGACTTCCCTATACACAAAATAGATATAATGTAATTTTTTTTAATTATTATTTTAAGGTCTAAAGGAAAGGCAAAAAAAAAACCCCAAAAAACAAACAAACAAAAAAAACCAATCAAACAAAAACCAAAAACAAAAATTCAATAGTTATCAAAGTGTTATTTCTTTAAAGGTCTACCAACTGGTACTGTTAAAATTACAGATGTTTATAACAATGCTTAATAGTATAATTTAAATTTATTCCTTGATCACTGCTAGACTATTTTGATGTTGAGAATTAAATGCTTAAACTGTGGCAAATGAGAAACATCCTATTCTTACTTCCCTTCTCACCACTCCAATGTTATATTATCCCACAGCTGTCTAGGTTAACAATTTCATTTTTATAGTTCTTAGATGCTGTGTCTTTGGGGAATCTAAAGTTTAGTCTCATACATAGCAATTACAATATTGTGAATAAGCAAATATACTTCACTGGCAAACTAAGAATGGACCCAAAGAAAGAGATGCCTTATCTACAGAGGGACTAATTTAACAGACTTTTTTAAAGTCAAAGACTCAAACAGGCACCCAAATGCTCATGCTATACCAAATGCTCAATATTTAACAACATACAATAAGCAATGTATGCATTGCCTAACTTAATCCTCAAAACACAAGAAAGGGAATTATTAGCCCAATTTTGCAAACAGAAATTGAGCAAAGATTCTATGCTGGCCAGGTAGCTAGCATGCAGCACAGTAGGTGTTAATCCAGGTGTGGCTGCAAGGCCTGAGCTCTGTACCACTAAACTGCTTGCTCACACTAGTCTTTCAGTTTCTTTTTCTCAGCAATGCCTAACTCCCGTCCTGAGTAAAAGAGGGAAAGCAACAATTCAAACGATAATCTAATACAGAAAGCATACAGGTGAGTAGAACTCCATTTATAGACCAACTCTAGGATTTCCAACCAAGATTGTATGGCTCTCTTTGTCAAGACACTGAGATAAAAGACTTCAAAACAAAAGTATCATGGACCAGATGTATGTCAGGCCCTTCTGACACTAAGTTTTCTATGGCAAGAGTTTAAAGTCTGTCCTATAAACCTAAACTAAACCCTGCCACAACTTCAATTTAGCAAAATTTGTTGATACATGGAGTAACTGATGCCATGTTCAGGTTTTTGTCCATTAAAGCTGTTCCTTTAGTAAAGACCAACACACTGTGCCTCAACTAGATTGAGAACCAGCTTTTAAACTACAGATGAGGGTTAAAATCGGGGTGCCAGCTTCAGGAGGAGTTCATTACTGTTCTTTTATTTCTCAGTTTTGAACTTTGCAAATACTTGTAACGTGCACTCTTCTCTTTTTATTCGTTTGGCTCCCTGTCACTTCCTTTAAGCTGTCTGCTTCAGTAGGGACCAGTGACATTTATCTCTTTACTAAAACCAGCAAGTGTCTGGAAGGGCTTTACACACTTGTATAGAACTGACCACACACCAAGTCATCTATCTATACTGCAAAAGAGGGTTGAGGGTGTGTGTGTGTGTGTGTGTGTGTGTGTGTGTGTGTGTGTGTGTGTACATTTTAGTTGGATGATTAAGGAACCAATCACTCTTAGCAAAGGGAAGACTCTGGTTCCAGGTAGAATGAAGCTAAGCAGTGGTTCTCAACATGTGGGTACAAAAACCTTCTCACAAGGTTACCTAAGACCATCGGAAAACACAGATATTTACATTACAGTTCACTGAAGTAGAAAAACTACAGTTTTGAAGTAGCAACGAAAATAATAAATTTATGGTTGAGGGTCACCACAACATGAGGAACTGAATTGAAGGGGCATAGCATTAGGAAGATTGAGAATCACTGAGCTAAAGGGGACTCCGGAAGCCAGAAGCAGGCATTACAGTGCAATACCCTTTGTGTCTGGACAGTAAGGCGCTTCTGAAGAGAGCCATGTTTTGGTTTCAGCCTCAAAGTCCGCTTGCAGACGGGGATGGGAACACGAGAGTGAGCCCGACCACGATCCTTCTGCTTTCCTGGCTCAGGCCCTTCTTCAAGCCACAAACTATACTTGGGCCGCGTCTGCTCGCTCCAGGCCGAAGCATGACAGAGCAATTCGCACGTCCCACAGGCGGCCCTGATTCACTCACCTACTTGGTAGAGTCGGCCCTCGGGAGAGAAAATAGTAATGTGACGGTCAAAACCGGCGCTGGAACCACGAGACATGGCGTTCCCGCTATTTTAAACACAGTCTGCACCCCGTAGCACACACACAAGACACACAAGCCCCTCCCGGAAGTTATGGCTACTGCTTCCGGAGCACCGGCCGAGCTGCTTCCGCTCTGGTAGAATACTGGCAGGGGTTCCAGTGGGGAAGTGCCAAAGCACCGCCTCTAAATGGGCGGGGCCTCGAGCGCACCGGTGCTGTCCGGTTTGCTTCTGGGTGGTGGCTCTGGGGCGCGGCCGGCAGTGCATTCTGGGGAACAAATTGGCCAAAAGAGGAAGTTTTCAAGGGACCCGCAGTTGTGATTTGCCTACTTGTGACCACAGGAAACAATATGATCAACGCGTCCATAGTCAGTTTTGGCGCCTGTACTTGCTATCTTGTCTTACTGGAGTTCTGGCTTTGTTCTTCCTAACTTCTTTTTACCCGCCACTTCTCTTCCTACATTTTGGAGGAGAAAGAAATGCAGCACCTGAAACAGCCACCCTTAAATGTATAGGACCTGAAAGAGGGCTAGTGGAAGAAACCACTGGAAATAACAAAAGTTTTCTTCTATTCTGGCAAGACTTTCCTTTGGACAGCGGCCCAGGGTTTTTGGTTGATGTTTTCGTTTGGTTTGGTTTTTTGCCATAAAAGTGAAGTTGAAGTTAAAATTCAAGTAATGGGAACTTGAGGTTAAGCAGTCTTAATTGACAATGAACAAGATCATTGCTGGTGGCTGGATACAGGAGAATAATTCCAAGTCGTTGAAGTAGCTCCTGGAAAACTGGTGGTTTTTCAAACTGTAAAATTCTGCACATTCGCCGGGCAGTGGTGGTGCACACCTTTAATCCCAGCACTTGGGAGGCAGAGGCTTCTGAATTCGAGGCCAGCCTGGTCTACAGAGTGAGTTCTAGGACAGCCAGGGCTACACAGAGAAACCCTGTCTCGAAAAAAACCAAAACAACAACAACAACAAAAATCTGCACATTGTGCACCCCAGGGGACAACTCTTATTTAGTAAATATAAAAGTCGAGGCGCAATATTAAGCTATTTTTACCCCTAGATAAAAAAGTTTTGTTCACATCAATATTTATAATAATTTACTGATGTAATACTGAAATATTCAGATCTGTGGCTTTCTCTCTAAAAGCACTTATTTTAAAGCAAAACATTTAAAGAGATTCTTCATAAGGAAGTTTTAATTTCTTGAGTTAATTTTTTCCTTCTTTCAGAAAGTGAAGTATTAAAAAAAAAAAAAAAAAGTATAAGCCAGGTGTGGTGGGGCACATCTTTTATCCCAGCACTTGGAAGGCAGAGGCAGATCTCTGGGTTCAAGGCTAGCCAGATCTACAGAATGAGTTTCAGGACATGGTAAGGCTACACAGGAAAGAGAAGGGTGTCTGGGGGTGGGGGTGGGGTGTACAACATCCAAAACTGGAACACGGGTTAAGAAAGTAGTCCATGTAAACAGCCCCTCTGGAACACCGGGTACTTTCCAGCTCCCGTTCCCAAGTGTGCTGATAAGAGCTGCCGTCCCTCGGTTCTAGTTCAGGTCCTTACATCAGGATTAACTCCTGACCTTTTGTGTACTTTTCTCAGTCTCCCGACTAGGTGTACTGTAACTCCTACAGTTTGCCTGCACAGTCACAGATAAAGAGTTCTCTGTAAGACTGCTAGGGGATGCCCTCCTTTAGTACCTTAGTATCGAGATGTCTCAAATCTAGGTCTCACACTGCAATCTCCTTTGAAGCTGAATTTTCCCTAGTTGCCTCTGTCATAGTAAACAGACATTTCATTACCCAAAATAGGCAAACCCAGAATTCCTCATCTCTTTCCTGCCAATTCCTGCTCTTTGTATTCAAGGCCCATACCTCGCAGCAGTCAGTCTTCAGCAACTCCTCTCTCTGCTCCTGATGTCTTAATTGGCTTCTTATATAATTCTTAGTTTTATTCGCCTTATGGTAGGATGTGTTCTAATGCAGGCACCGGGCTCTTGTATAAAACCCAGATTTTTTTTACCAGATCTTGAGTAATGGCACCAAGAAATGGACACCCCGTGGGTGTTGTAAGGCCTCTCATCATTCCTCATCCTCACACAATCAACAGCAACAACTAGACACAGCACCTTCATCTTATTTGTGGATTTACTTCGTCAATATGGCCCAGTATTTTCACTGTGTGCCATCAAGGAAGGGAACTTGCCAGTCTTAATTAGGCCTGGACCCAGGCAGGACATCGGCATCTACTTGATCAGAGACTTGGAGGCCAAAAAGGCCTCACACATCTTGGACAACTTCTTGTCCTGTTTCTTGCTCGTGCAAAGGTTCTGCAGCACTTCTCTGTCCATGTGAGAGATGGCCCCAGCCTTGGCCCCATCCCAGTGCTGCCAGTGCTCCAGGATGCACACAGAGAACCTGGGGCAGGGGGTGGATTTGGGCCTCATGATGCCTGAGAAGCACTGGTCCTGACATCCTTCAGGCTCATCTGCAGCTCTGCTGTTTCCAGAAACCTGTGGCACTCATGCTGGCTCCCAAGCAGGACTTCCCACACTCCCTGGTTCAGGGTGTCTCCACAGTCTTTGTTGTTTGTGGCTGCTCACACCCAGAAAGCCAGGGAAAAGAACCTTTACTTACTTACCATCCTTCCATTCTTACTCTAAGTGCCAAGAACACAAAATTCCACAACATTGCTCACTGATACAGCTTAACTTGGGCAATACCTAGCATATGTAAAACAATAAATATCTGCTGAATGAGTATATTAATCATTTGGAGCACATAGGTTAAGAATATATACCTTGGGTCTAGAGAGATAGCTCAGTCCCTTGGAGCTGGAGAAATAGCTCAGTGGTTAGGAGCACTTGCTCTTCTAGAGGAACTGGTAGTTCCATACACAGCACACGTGTCGGGCAGCTCACAACCACCTGTAACTACAGCTTCAGGGTATAGGGCCTCCAAGGGCACCCACACACATGGTATATTCATATAAATGCACACTTTAAAAAAAAGTATTTAGAAGTTGAATTTAAACTCCACTTACAATAGTTCCCAGATATGTGATCTAATACAAGATGGATTCTCTAACTTTGCATAGTAAGATCCACTTTATGGGAGTAAAGATTAAATAAGAGAAATACTAAGCAAAGCCCCTGGCATATAATGAGTACTTTACAAATGAGGACTGTGAGTAATATTGCTTCCCATATCGTATTTAATGCTGCTGATTATTCCTACGACATGACTCCTTTGGCTTTTATTCATTCTCCACCATTCAGATTTAGAGTCCTTTTGGTCTATCCTGGAACAATAGTTTCTTGTTGATTAGTCAGTTCTAACAAGTTGCTTCTCTGCCTAGATTCCTTTGGGTCCCCACCATCTCCTGAAAGAAGACTAACAGCTAGGTGGGATCAGGGCTGTTAACAAGCTGGCCTCTTCTGCTTCAGCCTCCATCTCCTGGTCACTCCTCAAGCTCCCCTGTACTATGGGGACCACCTATGCCCATCTCTGCTTATGGAAGCCCAACTATACGAATTTGCCTCTGTACTTTTCATAGCCACTGTATAAAAATTCATATTTATTGGCTTGAGTTCTCAAGAGAATTTATTTTAAAAAGGGAGTGTATTTAACCATATTCAGCTCACAAGACAATGGGTGACTAGGGTAATTCATGCTCTGGATGTTGGACTGCTAACAACAGTGGTGGAAGGAAAGCAGGGGAACTTTGTCCCGGAAGAATTAGAGCTGAGCAGCTCCAAAATCATCTGCCACCTGCTTGGTGATGTATATGTGGTCAGAAATGTACAAGATAGGAACTCCAGGACTCTTCATTCAAGATCACAATCAGTTGAGCCATTTGTGCTTCGCTAACTCTCTGTACTAAGCAGTTATCTGCACAGGTTTTGTGTGCATGGCAATTGTCGAAATCTTGGCTCCTTGACATTCTTGGAATCAGTTGATACCGTCACCCCATTTTCTCAATTTCAGACATTGCACAATTAAACAAGGGATCTACTTGGCCTATGGACACTCTTGTTATCTACACACTGATTCCAGCAAAGCCTATTTATTTTCAGTGGTGCCGAGGATTGAACCTGGAGCCTCACAATATGCTAGGTAAATACTCCACTGCTGAACTCCGCCTCCAGTCCACGCAGGCCATCTGTGAGTGAATTATTGGCAGCTTGGTGGTTTCACTTAAAGATTTGTATGTCTAGGTTTCACCAGTTTGGCAGAGCAGAGCCTGGATCTCTCTCTGTCCTCTACCAAACCTGCAACAACACTTGGCTCATAATATTCAACAGATGACTGTTAACACTAAACTGAAAACTAGCAAAGAAAGGTAACAACAGAGAAATGTTTTCATAGCCATAACCCTTTGATCCTCAAGTAGACATGACTAGATTCTCATTACTTTGTAATGGTGGCATGTTGCGAATCACACACACTACAGGCCATGAGAGTTCACAGATTCAAACAAATCTTGATCTTTTAATTGGGTGGCTTCATTTAACTAGGCTGAGAAAGAAGCATATGTGATTTGGGATGGTATATTTTAGTATTTTTTAGTATACTTCCTTGAAGCAATCAGTTTAATTTTCAGTACTGATGCTGAAAGCTGGGTTAGCTTAGATGAGGCAGGGGCCACATGTTTTACTCAGTATCGGCAAGCAGAGGGCATAGGATGAAGTAAGCTTTAGCTCATTCAGAGAATATACATTCTTACTACGTGAGCTAATTGTGTTTATTTTTCCTTATTTGAAGAGACTTGTGACTAAATGAGAAATCCACATTTGAGATTTTTCCACATAGTCAAATGTATTCCTCTGGGAAATCTTTCAGAAAGACGAAACTTTGCTGGTTCCATTGCAAAGGGAAATCCCCTGGAAGCAGGCTTCATGATACGTGCCCTGGGCAGCAGCAGCTAACCCACTCAGCCAAGTGGACTTCCCCTGGCTCAGGAGCTGGCACTGAAGTCTAGGCTCCTGCAGCTTTAGCACAAGCCTATGGGGCAGACCTGCTGCCTTTACGGAAAGTTTGCTCTTCCTCTCTACAAGACTACCAAGTCAGACTTTTTGAAATGACTTTCTGGGTTTTTGAAAATTTTTAGAAATGACTTGACATCTCGTGAGTCTTGGAAATTTTTCTGCAGGGCCTCTGTTTGGCAAAGCCCACACACTCCCTGGGGATAGGAGACAATGGAAGGTAAGGGTTACCCACAAGGCAAAAGTACAAGGGGGCAGTGTGGGTTCCAGTAATATGCCAAATCACATGGTGTTTCAAGGCAAGGTAAGAATTCTGCTATTTGGAGGACATAGCTCAGTGAAGACTGATTTGTCTATTATGTGCAAGACCCTGAATTCTGTTCCTGCCACCCGACTCGGTCCCCACTCTTGCCTACCCCCATACACAAAAAGTCCATAACTTAAAATGCTCTCCGGCTAGTTTCACCGAGGCTGAGAATAGAGAAAAAAATGAGGTCTGTGGTTCCCTGTGATATTCGTGGGTGTTAAAACACAAAGCCTCTGAATGTGAATATACTACAGTAGAGAATCTTGGGAGAATTGGGATTCCTTGATGTGAAGGAGCCCTTAAAGGCAGCTTCGAGGAGGATTTCAGGATGCAACAACCCTGCCAGAGCAGTGAGAGAGACAAAGGTGGGACTCTGTCCAGCTTCCTAGCCAGACTTTCACCAACCACATCTCAATTGCCTAAAAGCAAGACTCACTCTCAGTCTTATGAAAACCGAACCAAACCAAACCCAACTCTTTCTCTGGTTCATGTCTGTCCAGCAGATCTTCCTGCAGCTCAATAGCTGTGTTTGAATAGCTAGCAGTCTAGTAATCCTGATGAACACTGTAAAGGAGAAAAGGCAGTTTATCTGTACTCTAGTCCCATGATCTATGAGCAAAGGAGAGGGACAAATGAGACATCAGATGTGGGCTGGGATGTGAGTTCTGAAACATGTTAATTTCATACTTTATGACAAAATCATTTTATCAATGTTTTGCCTGCATGTATGCTTGTACACTAGGTACATACAGTGTTCAAGGAGGCCAGAAAAAGTCATTGGATCCCCTGGGACTGGAGTCACAAGAGGGTTATGAACTGCCACATTGGTGCTGGGAATCAAACCCAGGACCCCTGGAAGAACGGCTAGTGCCATCTCTCTAGCTTCAACTTTATTATACCTTTTCTCATAAAGCGTTCACACTCCTGCCTGACAGGATTCTAGTAAAGTAGTGTGAAGTGGAGACTCCGAGGGTTCTTAGGAAAGTCAGTTGTGTCGGGTGGTGTTTTGCTGCAGCAAACATGCGAAGGAGTGTTTTTCTGACGCAGACACAAGTGAAAGGATGTTCTGCTAAAGCAAGCATGTGAAAGACACGTGATGAAGGATTCTTTGCCAACGACGTGCATGAATTGGTCCGCCTTATATTTCATAGTTGAGCTGCATTTATTGGGACTCCATAGAGAGAAACACACCAAAAAACTTCTGGTGATGTGCTGGCACCTTCGTGCAGCTTCCGAGGACTCTGGCTGATTGGCAAAGTGATGTCAGCTGGTACAGACTCACATGGAGTTTTGCTAAGACAGACTCATGTGCTTAGGCGAGACGTGGTAAGGGCCACATGGAGGTCATGTGATGTTTGGAGGGAGTATAAATAGGTCTCAGTGACCTGTGAGAGGGGCTTGCTGGTAGAGCTAGCTGTGCAACACTTCTTTTTTTTTTTTTAAAGAATTATTTATTTTATGTATGTGAGTACACTGTCACTCTCTTCAGACACATTAGAAGAGGGCATCAGATCTCATTACAGATGGTTGTGAGCCACTATGTGGTTGCTGGGATTTGAACTCAGGACCTCTGGAAGAGCAGTCAGTGCTCTTAACCGCCGAGCCATCTCTCCAGCCCTGTGCAACACTTCTTGGTCTTGCATCTTTGCTGATCTTAACAAAGAACTGCTCCTGGCGTTCCTCTTGGTCCTGTTCTCTCCTGCTGACTCGTGCCAATTTGGCTGAGGCCTGGTTGTTCCTGCTAGGTCATGCCACCTGCTGCTGCTATCCAGACACTACTGAACTGGACTGCTGGTATATCTGTGAAGTATTTGCAAGTGGATTGAGCTGTCGCTGCTGACATATGAACTGAACTGCTAATTTCTTGACAACGCAGATGGGATTTGCTCCAAAGAACCATTCCTAAAAAGGTCCACTTCCCCATATCCTATTCATCTTTTTTTTCCACTACCTCTGGTGGGTGGTGGGCTAGAGGGGAGGTTAAAGCATTTAAGAACTGTCAGTTAAAGTTGAAAACATTAAAGCTACAGCAGTGTTCCCCATTCCCCTTGTCCATGATACACAGCGTGCTCTCCGTCTCTGTGGTAGTACAGCGCCATGTCAATCAACACAGCAGACACATGCACTGTTGTTTCCCTTCTATGCCATCTCCTTCCTGACCAGTCAATATAGCCTGTGCCTGGATTCTCTCAGCAATTACCAACAATGATAAATGCTGTTCTTTGATTTGAAAGGGAATTGTATTGGCTCAATCACACAGGCATTTAACTATAACCATTCGGTGACTCCTTCTACACCACCAAGACCTGCAGTTTTGCAGCTCACCCTTGATTTTTAGCTATAACTTCACTGTAACCGTCTTAGACTTGTGGTGTCTCTCTTGTTTTTCCAGACTGCCTTAACTGAAGACCCAGTGCTCAACTGAATTTTCTGGAATCCAAAGAGATTGTGACTGCCTTGAGAAGTCTCACTGGTCTGCCCAGATGCTGGAAGACCCCAGCTGGTTTAGTCTTAGCCCTACGGTTTGTGACACACTGCTTTCCCTTGGGCATGCTAACATGGGAAGCTTTTGTTCTGTAAAAAAGCAAGCCAGGGAAGACAGAGACAGTCATGGCTCTGAGCACAAGGCTGGGAAACAGTGTTTGAATCTGAGCCCCGCCACAGGCTGCCACCTACTGACCACAACTGTGGTCTCTTCTCTCAAATGGGAGCATTCTGTGTTTACTTTAAAGACAAAGTGAAAATCAAATCAATTACTACAACGAAAATAAAACCAGGTATTAATAGATTTGAACTCAGCCTCTCTGCTTGGGAAGGGTGTTGGTGAACAAGCTCTATTCCCAGTAAACCAAAAAGCCAAGAACCACACAGACCTGAGTGTGCTTGGTGGTGCTCAGAAGTGAAAACGGCCACTTCTTACCCACACTGTCCCATGCTGTCCCGCTGTACCCGTGAATGGGCAGGGTTGTGGAACTGCAAGCATCAGTCAGTTATTGGGACTGTCACAGCTGGAGTGGGTCCTTGCACCTTGGAGTCTTTTAGACTTTCCCTTGTTCATCCCAGACCTTGCTTCCTGTCCGGGGTGTGTGGGTGGGAGATCACCAGGAGTGACAAGAACAGAGAGGAAGTGAGACTCCGAAGCCTTCCCTTCGGCCTAGAGACACTTCCTCTTCTTTGAGGTTTCCTAATTGGCTTCCTCTAATTCCTATTTTCTTGCCACAAAAGTGACAAGGCTGACACTCAAAGGACCATATCCTCTCAGAGTAATTGGAAAGAGGGAGAGAGGGAGGATGCGAATGAATGAGGTTTCTGATCATTAAACAAGTACTTTCATTGATTTAGAAACAAGGCTTTGTTTGGTTTGGCTTTGTTTTTCCCCTCCCACTTTGGTTTCCTTTGAGACAGGTTCTGTAGTCCAGGCCGGCTGAGAATTTGCTAGGTCGCCAATGCTGGTTTTGAACTTCTCCTGCCTCTACCTCCTGAGTAGAGGACTGCATCTTGAAAATCCAGTTGTTTGTTGGGCAGTGGTGGCGCACGCCTTTGATCCCAGTACTTGGGAGGCAAAGACAGGCGGATTTCTGAGTTCGAGGACAGCCTGGTCTACAGAGTGAGTTCCAGGACAGCCAGGGCTACACAGAGAAATCCTGTCTCGAAAAACCAAAAAAAAAAAGAAAATCCAGTTGTTGGCAGGAAAGGCAGAGAACTCTAGTTTTTTCCCTCTAGCTACTCTGAATTGACTTTTGTTTCACAGTGGGGAAGCAAAACATGTTTGAAAAAAAAAAGCCAGAGACAGCAGATCTAAACATGAGAACATAGAATGACGACAGACTCTGGGATTCTGTCTTACAACACCCCAGCTGCCACAGCACCTCCCACCTGTACAGTTGCCTACTAAAGAAATCCAACTCATTTCAGCTCTGGGTGGGTGGAGGGTTGTTAAATGGAATGATTATGGAAGATAGTATTAAGTTAATTAAGAAGACGGAGTTTCAGGTAGCCAAGGCCGGCCGCAGATTTGCTATGTAGATGAGGCTGGCCGTGAACTGGTGATTCTCCTGTCTCCACCAAGTACTGTGATTGACGATGTGGCACTATGCCAGGCTCTAAGAGAATATCATTTCTTGTGATCAGTGAGACATCAGACACCATAGACTAAGTTTCTGGCCACCCAGCTCACATACAAAATACCAAAGAGCCGGGGAAATTCACTCAAAGGAGAAGTGGCCGAGAGGTAAAAACCAGGAAGACATTTTCAAGCAAGTTCTCCATAGCAGTCCAGCACTAACTGAACCATGTCTTGGACAAGGACCTGGCCTACCTGCTCTGAGAGATGTACAAACGAACCGAGTAGGTACCACTGAGTTCACAGGGTGGGGCCGGGGCTGTGAAGAAGATCAAGTATGAATGAAAGGGGCCTAATTTGACAGGGCATTTCAGAGCACCGCAGGCAGGGAAGTGAGTTTATATGCAGATGTGCTGGAAACTGCCCCACTAGAGGGCAGGCTTGGGAGGACAAGGACTCTAACAGGTGCAGCAGATGTTGGAAGCTGGGGCTTTGGGACTTCGTGTGTGTGTGTGGGGGGGGGGGGGTTAGAAGCAGAGGAAGAAAATAGCTTGCAACATGCTTGTGTAAGCAAACACACACACACACACACACACACACACACACACACACACACACACACATCCTGAGGTAAGGGACTAGATAGGGATTTATGCTCTAGCTGGAAGACAACAGGGAGACCTTGAAACTTCTTGGGTTTTTTATTGTTGTTTTTGAGACAGCGGCACATGGTTGCCCAAGCTGGTCTTAAACTTGCTATGTAGACAAGGATGACCTTGAACTATTGATTCTCCTGCCTCCATCTCCCTAGTGCTGAGGTTACAGGCATACGTGACCACGGTTGGCTTTTTGCTTGTTTGGGACAGGGTCTCATATAGTCTGTGATGAAGATGACCTTGATCTTCCTGATCCTCCTACTTCTGAGTGCTGGGCTCACAGGAGCGAGCGAGCTATCACAGCTGGTTGTATGGTGTCGGGACTTGCACCGAGGGCTCTGCACGTGCTAGGCTGAACTACAACTCAGCTTGTGGATGTTTTTGAGCAGCAGAGTAAGGATCATGACTGGAATTATGCTTTGGACAGATAAATGAGGTGTAGGATTTAGGGTGAACTCTAGCTGGGCATGTGAATCAGGAGACTACTGTTAATAGTCCATGTGAAGGCTTTATGAGGAGGCCTAAAGTGAAGAGAGCAGAAAGACATCATCTTCCACATGTTAGCTTTCCACCCACCCTGTTGTCAGTCACAGCAGGGTTATTTGTAATAGGCTGGCCTGGGAACTGTCCAACTGCTCATGAATATGGAGTAAGAAGTCAGGGAAAGGGCAGATGGGTGTTTCTGGAGCAAGTGTGAGACTGAGTGTAGCAGGAAACATGGAGCTTTGTTTTCCCATTCTTTTCAGATCTTCTCTTTCTAGTTTATATCTCTCAGCAGTTCTTAACCTGTGGGTGTCCACCCCTTTCCGGAGTGTGTGTGTGTCACATATCAGATGTCCTGCATATCAGATATTTACATTCAGTTCATAACAGCAGCAATATTACAGTTATGAAGTAGCAATGAAATACTTTTGTGGTTGGGGTGACCACAACATGAGGAACTGTATTAAAGTGTTGCAGCATGAGGAAGGTTGAGAACCACTGCTCTAGAAAGTTCCATTACATCTTTGCTCCCCTTAGATAACACAGTCCTATGGTCACTTTAACAAAATCACAATTCAGAAGTTAGAGTATGAAATTCTGTAACAGAAATTCCAAACAGGTGCGGACAGATAGCTCAGCCAGTGACCTGCTTGCATGGGGACCAGAATATCATCCCCAGAACCAACGTAAAAATGCCTGACAAGCACTTGAAATCCCAATCACTGGGCAGGCAGAGATAGGACGATTCTTGAGGCTCATTGGTCAGGCCATTTAGCTGAGCTCCAGGCCAATGAAGGACCCTGTAACAAAGGAGGCATATAGCGTTCCCGAGGCTGACAGCTGGGGTTGTTTCCTCTGTCTCTCTCTCTCTCTCACACGCTACACAACTGTAATTCTAAAATGTAGTTAATAAAATCTTGGAGCTCACTAAGGCCCTTTCTACTGGAATTATAAACTGCAGTGTTGGCATCGCCAGGGATGCTCTTCCTGAGTTAGGGCTCATTTTCCTGGACCCAGGGCTATGGACACACTCTAGTATGCAGTTATACTTCCAGCTAGAACCAGCCTTTGAAGTTAGATCCCTAGGTCACTCTAGTCCATTACAGTTTGGGAAGCACTGCTCCAGCCTGTCCACTTTCCTCAGGAACAGAAGATGGAGGTTCAACCAGCTAGCTGATTTTCAAGATTGAAAAGATTGGGAAAGCACCTTCAGGAGTTAAGATGACAAGAGAGTCTTTCAAAGGAGAGTGTTGTCCAACGCCATAACCTCACGGCCTTCCCAGAAACATGGTGGTATGAGATAGATGAATGAAGAGAGCAGAAATCCAATACTGGGATTAAAAAGACAGACACTGTAGCAAGCGAGGTGAGTGAAAGACTACTCTGGTGTTGATATTATCTGTCTCAGGAATGCTCTGAGGGGGAGGGGGAAGTGTGGTGACACCAGAAGGGGCCAGGCAGTCGAGACTTTGTAAGGTTAGAGAGACTAGGCTTTGAGTTTAATCTCAACACCACACACACACACACACACACACACACACACACACACACACACACGAAAAATAAATATATATATAAAAAAATCTTTTTTAAACTTGGAAATCCTGAGCTGGTAGGATGGCTTAGTAGATAAAGGTGCCTGCTTTCAAACCCAGTGACCTACATTCAATGCCTGGAACTAACTACTCCGAAAGTCGGACTGTCTTCCATATGTGCAAGAGCATGCCACAATAAATAAAGAAATGAACATAGAAGAAAAGTTTGAGATCCTGAAGCTAGGACTGTTTTAAGTAATAATAACACACACACACACACACACACACACACACACACACACACACCAAACAAAACAAAACAACCATCCAAAAGCCGGAGGAGTGGCTTGGCATCAAGAGCACTTGCTGCTCTTTCAGAGGAGCCAAATTGCAAGTCCCCAGCACCCACACTGTGCTGCTTCCAACTGCTGCCTGTAACTCCAGCTCCAGCGGGTCCAATGCTCCCTTCTAGCCTCTGTGGGCATGCGCATACATGCGGCTCTTTATTTGTAAAAAAAAAAAATGTGTGTACACACACACACACACACACACACACACACACACACACACACACACAGAGTCAGGTATAATGGAGTGTGTCTGTTATCCCACCATCTGGGAAGCAGAGGTAGAGGCAGAAAGATCATCCTAGTTTGAGGCGAGCCTGGGCTGTGAGGGACCCTGCTCAAAAACCAGAAGTCGAAGAGAGAGGAGGGGGGGAGGGGGGGGAAGACAATTACACAGAGGGCCAAGAATCGCTAGGGTAAGAGGCCGAGACTGGCGATTCTGGAAGTGAAAGAAAAATATTCCCTTGACATTTGCGAAGTACAAAATGTTCAGTAACGATTTTCTCATCTAAGCTTCCCTTTGTGCCTAGATTAACAGCAACAAAAGCCACGTGATTTTCTCTGAATAACAAAAAGCTCTTTATGTTCTTTAGAAGTTCTCTTCACAAACACCGCCTGGCCAGTTTTCTCTCTGAGCAGGAGATCAGAGGGCCTGACTTGGAAAGGACCTGTTTCATCAAGGATATGACCACTCCTGCTGGAATAGACTAAGTGCCAAAAGATGCAGACTTTCGCTTTAGACCTTCTGGTAACAGTTTCTTCTGAACTCAAGCAAGCCCTGAATAGAAGTTTGACAATGTAGCCACAAGAGAAGCATGTTACACTCTATGGAGTACCCTAGTTTAAGTTAGCCAACTCTTTTGTTTTGAGACAGGCTCTCTTGTAGCTAAAAGGCAGGCCTTGAACTAAGTAGCTAAAGATGACCTTGAACTCCTGAGCCTTCTTCCTCCAGCTCCTAGTGCCAGAGTTACAGACATGCACCACTACATCTGACTCCTGTCAACTCTTTCTATGAATTTGCATTATGAGTATTTGACAATGTATGTGAAGAACAGTGACACTTACCTTTAATTCCACTTGGGAGGCAGAGGCAGGCTGACCTCTGAGTTTAAGACCAGCCTGGTCTACAGACTGAGTTCCAGGACAGCTAGAGCTACATGGAGAAAACCTGCCCCCCCCCCAACAATACTAATAACAATAACGTATATGAAAAAAACCATGCCAGAAGACTGTTTGAACAAGGAAAATGTGTGTGTCTGTGTGTGTGTGTGTGTGTGTGTGTGCTAGCTTCATCTACATAGTGCATTCTGAGCTATAGAGTGGAGACCCTGTCTCAGAAAGAAAAAGAACCTTGAATTCTAAGGCAAGGTCACTAAAGAGGAAGAAAATCTAAGAATAATTTCTTTTTTTGCAAGATCCACTGATACAGATTTTACACAAGTGACACCAGTGTTGACCTTTTTGCTTGGATGGGAAGGTGTCCTGGGACTCAGAAGCCCAGGCACCACATAGCTCTGAGGTGGGACAATGTCCCAGTGGAAGGGCATCCTGAGTCACAGGAGCCCAGGAACCACAGAGCTCTAAGAGGAAGCCTCCTCAGCAGAGGCGGTACAGTTCCCAGGGGAGGGCTATAGTTTACAAAGGGCTATCCTGAGCTGAGGAGACTCAGCCCTGGATAGTTTGTCCTCCCCCCTCCTCCCTCTCCGCAGCTTCTTCCCTTCTCTTCTTGTCTTCCTCAGATGAGAGGGGTCACACCAGGTAGTGAATCCCATAAAAGAGATTTCCAGGAGTGGCTGCCTATGCGTGTGTGTGTGTGTGTGTGTGTGTGTGTGTGTGTGTGTGTGTGTGTGTGTGTGTGTGTAGCTTTCTAGGGTGGGGGTTGGTGGGATTTAAGTGATGGGATTGATGGGTTTTCCTGTTCAGGGATTGGTGGAGTTTGTTCAGACTTTTTACCTAAAATTAGCATAATCTGGGGAGGGTCCTGTTGAGGGGCTGGAGATGACTTTTGCAGAGGACAGTTAGAGGCTGTTAGGGAGGCCTGGGGGAGGCGCCTGGCTGGCTGAAGCTCCTCAGGCAGGGACCTGGCCAGTTTCCTGCCTTGATGGTTTACAAAGTATACAAAGTTTACAAAGGGAGTCCACCACAGGAAAGCCAGCCTTCCCTGCCTCTTAAGTGGCCCGAATAACCAACAATGAGGCACTTACTTTTTCGGAGACTGGCCATATCCACCCAAATGAAGCTGTTTCGTGGAGGTGGATGCTTTATCCAAACCCCTCAGCCCAGGACTCAACCCTGCCCCAGAAAATCCAAATAGATAGAACCCCCAGGAATTCCATTGGCACTTAGTGGACACAGACATTCTATTCTTATGTAGTCATAGACAGTCTGAGAGAACTTTAGTAATGGATTTTAAATATTTAGATGGCAGTTGAACCTGGCCCCTAATCATGTTCTGCTCAGTTGAGAGTTGATGAGGCTGCCTGACCTGACATCTTGAATTTATTTCTCTAACATATTAGAGATTAAGTTGCTACCAGTGACTTCTCAGGCATTTGCTTCTTGGAGTAGATTTTTAAACAGCACCAAAAAGATGACTGGCCTATTAATTTTAGCTTAGTTGAAAAGATCTTTTCTTGCCAGAGTTACCAAAAATCTTTTAGATGTTAACTACTAATAAACTATCAAAGTTATCTTTTTTTGTGTTCATGTGGGCGTGTATGTACATGAATAGGTCAGAGGATAACCTCCAGTGTTGCTCCTCAGAAGCCTTCCACCTTGAACAGGCTCTGTGACCTAAAGCTCACCTGATAGGGTGACTAGTGAGCCTGTCCTGGCTCCCTCAGTGCTATCTTTCTAAGCACATGCCCCTAAGCTTAGCCTCTGCATGTGAGTACTGGGATCAAATTCAGGTCCTCAGGTCCTTGGAGAGAGTACTTTGCCAACTGAGCTATCTCCCCAGGCTCTTCCATGGCAATTTCAATAATTCAAGCTAAGTGGGCATGGTGGCTCATGCCTACAACCTAGCACTTGGGAGTTCAGGCAAATGAAGAGCTGCAAGTTCCTGATCAGATAGGTACACATTGCAAGACACCACTCGAGCTGGGCAGTGGTGGCGCACGCCTTTAATCTCAGCACTTGGGAGGCAGAGGCAGGTGGATTTCTGAGTTCGAGGCCAGCCTGGTCTACAGAGC
Source organism: Uromys caudimaculatus (assembly GCA_028551405.1). NCBI lineage: Eukaryota > Metazoa > Chordata > Mammalia > Rodentia > Muridae > Uromys > Uromys caudimaculatus. The sequence continues at coordinate 62,406,884 of CM052705.1, read as the reverse complement.
GAGTTCCAGGACAGCCAGGGCTACACAGAGAAACCCTGTCTCGAAAAAAAAAAAAAAAAAAAAAAAGACACCACTCGATAGCCTCACCAACAAGCAGAAAAACATCACCATCACCAACAATAACACCTAAAACTTTACACAGGCATGGTCTCACATACCTTTAATCCCAGGACTTGGGAGGCAGAGGTAGGAAAACTGTGAGTTGGAGGCCAGCATCTCTACATAGTGAGTTTCTGGCTAGCCAGGGCTGTAAAGTGAAATGCTGCCTTAAGGAAAAAAACCAAAGCCTCAGTCTGTCCAGCTGAATATATACCCCTGAGGGCACTCTGTTTGTCAGCAGTGACTATAACTGCCACTGTATCTATTTCCCGGCCCAGTTAAAACGGGTTGTGTGTGTAGCCTGTGAATTCTAAGCTGACAAAGGACAGGCAAGATACCACACAGGGGCTGGGCAAGAGCATGTCTTTAATCCCAGCACTCAGGAGGCAGAGACAGGCAGATCTCTGTGAGTTCAAGGGCAGCCTGGTCTACAAAGTAAGTTCTAGGACAGTGAGGCCTATTACACAGAGAAACCCTGTCTCAAAAAAACCAAACAAAAAACCAGCCAGCCAGCCAACCAACCAACCAACCAACCAACCAAAAGATACCAGATAGGGACTCCACTTAGCTACGCGCCAATTCCCTTGACAGATGCCTACATACCATGGTCCTCCTCTCTATTCTTGCTTTAAAATCAAGATTTGAAGAGCTGGGCACAGTGACAGATTAGTCTTAGATATTTGCGAGGCCAGGGCAGGAGTGTTGCTTAAGTGTAGAAGCTCTGGGCCAGACCGGGCAACCTAGCAAGCCCTCCATCTTTATTCCGATGACCAACTGAGGGCATGGTGTGAGTGCGGTAGAACCCCTGCACTCATTTGTCAACTCGTTGGCCTAGGGCTGCATGTAGCTCAGCTGGAAGAATGCCTGCCTTGCATACATGAGGCCCAGGTCCCATCTCCTGCACTGCACACAGCAGGCGTGTTGGCCCTGCCTGTAAGCTCAGCACTCAGGAAGTAAGACCGGGAGGGTGGAGGCCGAAGAGCTACAAACAGGATCCTGTCTCAGAAACAAGACCACACAAAGCTAAAAGTCAACTTGACGCTGCAAACCAACTAAACCAAACAGTGCTACTAAAATCTTTTTATTTTCAAGACAGAGGTCATGCCAGAAATTAGCACAGATATTAGAGGTCTGCACCAGCCTGGACGCCAGGAGGCTGTCTGACTCAGCAGGGTGCAGGTGCCTGTGTCTTTCTCTGGAGGCACAGCCACTTGGTTGGCACTTCACAGGAAGATCTCTGCACCAGGTCTTCATCATAAGGAATGTGCCAGGAGTCTCCAGTTGTCTGCACCACGGTGTCATAGCTGAGAATATGCTGATGAATTAGAGAGAGCCAAATGGTGAGAACATCGGAGGATTACCAACCCCTCCCCCATCTTGTCTGTTTCTTTGGAAGAGGATTGCATTTTCTTTGACACTGGGTTTCTTCCTTCCTTCTTTCCTTTGTATATCTGTGTGCGTGCTGTGTGCACGGGTATGTACCGCTGCACACGCCTTGCGCGCACACAAGCCAGAGGCAGACAATATGACTCCTTGCTACCATTTCCACATTAGTCCTTTGAATCAGGGGCTGAACCTGGAGCTTGTGTTTTTCTTGCTAGGCTGGCTGGCAGCTAGCAAACCCCACTCATCTTCCTGTCTCAACTCCAGTGCTGAGACTATAGGCATGTACAGGACATGCTGGGCTTGTTATGTGGGTGCAGGGATCTGAACTCAGTGAGCACTAACCACTGGGAAATTCCTCCAGCCCCCACAACAGTAAACAAAATAAAAAGGTAAGGGGGCGGGTTCATTTTAAGGCTAAGGACTCCCTCTAGGAGTGTCACATTTTTAAGTTACAAGGTTGTTTCATTGTGTTTATAGGTTTATAAGTGGAAGAGAGAAACTAAACATAGAAAGTAGAAAAATAGTCCTCTCAAAAGATTATCTGGAAATGAATCTCAGATGAGTACTTTTAAAAAAATAGCATTTATTCTGTAATTCTAAGATCAATGCTATTACTACCCTTTCCCCAGCACCTGCACAGAAATCAGACAGGCATGGTGGCATAGTATCCAGTAATCCTAGCACAGGAGACTGGGATAGGAGGGTTTGGAGGCCAGCCTGGGCTATATAGAGAGCTTCAGGACAGACAGAGATACATGGTGAGAGCTTCTGATTAAAATACATGTATGCATACGTATATGTATATGCATATATATTCATATATATATTTATATATATGTGTGAATACAAACATATTAGAATAATCAACAATTCCTTAGCCTCATTAAACTTCTACATTTGTGTTTTCTCTGTTATTGTATATATGCACACATATATTTTATATTTGCTTGTTAAACGGGAAGTAGTGTAGGATTACCCCTCTGTGAGACTGGGCTAGCTGATACTCTTTTTCAATCTAGAACCTCCTTTATCATCTCTATTTTTATTAAACTTCTATTTTTCCTTTTGTTGTTGTTTCTGAGGAAACCAAGTCAGTTGTTTTGAATCATTTCCCATAATACAGTTCTGATTTTGCTGATTTAATAATTGCTGTGATATCATGGGATACTCTTTCCTATAAATTTGTTCCACATCTTAGCCTGTTTTTAAGATTAATAAACTTACTTATAGTACTATGTGCCACATATTTTGAAATATGCATACACTGTTGAATGGTTACTTAAGCTATTTAAGTGAGTTACCAACTTCTTATGTTTTCACAATGAGAGAACTTAGAATCTACTCTCTTAGTAGTCTTCAGGAATATAGCACATGGGCTGGAGAGATGACTCAGTGGTACTGCTCCTGTAGAGGACCAGAGTTTGGTTCCCACTAAACAACTCCACCTCCAGGAACTCAATACCCTCCTGCCTCCTTGGGCACCTGCACTGATGTTCACTACCACACTGCCTTAGTCAGGGTTTCTATTCCTGCACAAACATCATGACCAGGATGCAAGTTGGGGAGGAAAGGGTTTATTCGGCTTACACTTCCATGCTGCTGTTCATCACTAAAGGAAGTCAGGACTGGGACTCAAGCAGGTCAGGAAGCAGGAGCTGATGCAGAGGCCATGGAGGGATGTAACTTACTGGCTTGTTTGCTTCTCCTGGCTTGCTCAGCTGGCTTTCTTATAGAACTCAAGACTACCAGCCCACAGATGGTACCACTCACAAGGGACCCTCCCCCCTTGATCACTAATTGAGAAAATGCCTTACCGCTGGATCTCATGGAGGCATTTTCTCAACTGAAACTCCTTTCTCTGTGATAACTCCAGCTTGTGTCAAGTTGACACACAAAACCAGCCAGTACACACACAGACACATATACAAGAATATAAGTAAAGAGGAAAAAAGAACACTATACATTAGCTGGGCCTGGCAGGTAAAATAGGAGGACTGTAAAGTCAGGATCTGCCTGCATTAGTGCGTCCAAAACTACCCTCTCCCCAGAGAGAAAGAGAAAACTGGGTTAAGGGTGTAGTTCAGTGGTATAGGACTTGCCTAGCATATGCAAGGCTTTGAGTTCAATCTCAGCACACCTCTCTCTCTCTCTCTCTCTCTCTCTCTCTCTCTCTCTCTCTCTCTCTCTCTTTCTCACACACACACACACACACACACACACACACACACACACACACACACACACACACGAGGAACACAACAAACTGTTATTCACCAGAGTCACACTACACTGTACATAGATCTCTTGAGTTTCTTCCTGCTGTCTAACTGAAGCTGGTGTGTTGGACCAGCATCTTATCTCCCCATCCCCGTGTATAGGCTAGAACATTTCTCTGTAATTTTCCTTTGGATTTTCTTCCTCCTTTTGAATACAAGAGACACATCTACCACTGAACTACATCCTTAACCCAGTTTTCACTTTTTATCTGGGCACAGGGTAGTTTTGGACACACTAAACACGGGCAGATGTCTCTTATAGTAAAGGGTGTATCTACACCAGAATCAAAGGAGAGCTCAATGGAGACTGACACAGAAGAACATTATACAGGAAAAGTGAGCTGGGCATGGGGGTGAGTACCTGTAATCCCACTGGGAAACTGACATAGGATGGCTGACATGTTTCCAGCCAGGGTTACATAACCAGACCATAAGCAAGAATGCCTAGAAAGAAGCTGTAACTTCAAAGGCCGATGAACTAATCCAAACCCAGCGATGTGAAATGTTGAACTGCTCCAAGTCCAGGGCCAGGTTCTCCTGGGCCATCTTTAACCTTCTTAAGCACTGTCCTCTGAATGTCACCTAATACTTTTGTCACAAAATGTACAAAAAGACCCCTAGCTTCCACCAACCAAAAGGCTGAAAAGACCATTAGGCAGTAGCTGAGGCCTACAGCTGAGGTGCCCCGGCCTTCTGGAACCCAGTTCCATGAGGTATCTACAGGAGGATTTGAAAAGTGACTTGATTCAAACTTGATAAAACTGTTACATATTAAAACAAAATTCAAGAGGGGGCTGGAGAGAGGCTCTGTGGTTAAGAGCACTGACTGTTCTTCCATAGGTCCTGAGTTCAATTCCCAGCAACCACATGGTGGCTCACAACCATCTGTAATGGGATCCGATGCCCCCTTCTGGTGTGTCTGAAGACAGTGTACTCATATACTTAAAATAAATAAATAATTATTAATAATAATAAAAACAAAACAAAATACAAGAAAACTAAGTCTGTGTTCTTGGGCCATAGTCATTCATATTTGGCCCCCAAATAGATTATGTCTTTATTCTCTTTGAGGTGAGACTTATGTTTTTGTGTCAATGGGACCCCACCTCTAAATAAAATAAAATACAGCTGGAGGGACAGCTCATGGGGTTCAAGTGTGGATGCACATGACAAGAGAACTGTCTCCTGAAAGTTGTCTTCTGACAGCACACACACACACACACACACACACACACTTAAAAACACAAATGTAATTTAAATTAAAAAATTGGAAAAGTTGCTTAGAAGGAAAAGTAGACAGGATAAGAAATTCTGAGCTATTTCAAGGGAACAGGTAGATGGGAGCACGTGAGTGTCTAAGTGTGGGTGAGGGTGCAGTTTTAGGCACAGTCACGACACCCCACAGGTTTCAATGTGTCAATCAATTTGTGGTTGGCCTACGAATGCTTTTGCCCTGACAGATGCTGTTTCTAGGAACTGGCTAACTACCAAACACCAAACCAAAACAAGTCGAACTTTCAACTTGTGACATTTAAAAAAACTATGTCACACTCTCTTCTTTAGACACGTCTGTTAGCATCACTTAGAGAACAGATCCCATACCTGGAAAGTTAGTTTTGATTTTTGAAACCCTTTCATGATTGCCAGCTGATGTCCCTGCTGCCACTTAAAGAACAGGCGCTGGGTCTGGGCGTCAGGCAGGCAGGCCTTGTGGTCCCGCATCAGGTCTTTGGTGATAAACTTGCAGTGATTGCCCGAGTTTAGTGTGGCGTACAGAAGGAAAGGGTCGTCCTTCGAGCTGCAGCAGACATAAGGGAGAACACGGTCAGACACTCCAGGAGGCAGAGGAGGCGCTCCACCAGCCTTATCTTAGATTCGGACTTTCTTTGGAGACATCTCTGATTTCCTGAGAGATGGGATCTGAATGACCCCATAAAGCACTTAGAGTCCTTAGTTGGTGACACTCTCTACAATGCATTCAAAAGCTGAGGGTACATAAAACTTTCAGGCTAGCCTGGGCTAGAGTTGTGATCTTCTCAAAAAAACAAAACAAAACAAAAGCAAAAACAAAAACAAAGAAGCTAAAAATCGACAGGAGTTGTGTATGAAGAAGAGAGTGGAATGTCAGAGCGGGCTGCGTTTACAGGGGGATTATGGGAGTTCACCACACTGCTCTGTTTTTTTGTTTAAAAGGTTTGTTTAGTACATTAACAGAGAATACAAGTTAACATTAAAAGTATAAATACCTAAATCCAGAGGCACAGGAGACCAGTGGATCAGTCTTTACAAGAGAGCTTAGAACTTCGGTAGACACATTAAGTACAGGCCGATGTACAGGCTCCAAAGCAGGGAGTAAGACCCAGTAATGAACACACAGGCTTTCTGTGAACCTGGTGCTGGATTTTATGTGTTACGGCCATTTACCCTTCACAACAGCCTCATGAAGATTATACAGGAAGTAAATACTGTTCTGGGTGGGCAACAGTAGGTCTGTGATCTGACATGAGCCTATACTCCTAATGCTTTGCAATGCTGCATGAGAGGAGCACCTGCACAGTGATAGCTAGGGAGACCTGCGAATAAACGTGTGCCAGCTAAGTGTGAAGGCTCACTGAGGGTTCGGGGGGGGGGGGGGGGCAGGACCTTCCCGCAGGGCTGCTTTCAGCTTACGAACTGCATACTGTCTTAGGAATCCTGCTCTCCATATTCCTTTGGCTTCCTGGGAAGATTAGCTCAACAGCAATTTTTTCTCATTAGAAATGCAGGGCCCCAATGAGGACCTCTATAATATGGTCCTTCTCTTTGATTTTGAAACTTAACTTCCCTTCCCTTTCCTGCTTTTTAGACAAGGTCTCATGTGTCCTAGGATGACAGGAGAGAATGACCTTGAACTCCTGGTCTTCCTGCTTCTACCCCACAGGGCTAAAATTACAGACCAGTACCAGCACAGCTGGTTTACACGGAGCTGGGGGGAACTCGGAGCTTCCTTCCTGTCAGGAGAGCTTTCTCCCAACTGACCTGTATCCCTAGCTCAAAGGACTACTTTCCCGTGGCTGTTCTAACCCACTCACACTGGTCTTTTTCTTCACCAGTGTCCAGCTAATTCCTGTGCTAGGGCCTTTGAATCCCTGCTGTCCTAGTATAAGAGAGGAGCTCTGTGAGGTAAGGAACCCTTCCCACAGCAATGATCACTGGCTACAAGGAGGCCATCTGCTGGCTTGTTCCGTCAGGATTAAAAGGGTAGGGGCTTTGTTGTCATCACCAAGGACAGACACTGGACAGACACTGTGTTCACATTTGTCAGTGTCTGCTCATCGATCAGTTTAGGAATTTATAGTGTGTATCCTGAGTAGCAGCCTCACTCCAGACCCACTTTCCTCTCTTCCCGTGGGTGCTGACTTCCTCGCCTGCACGTCTATTCTACTGTGGATGTTGAACTTGGTTTGCTACCTTCATCTCTTTGTTTTTGTTTTAAACGAGGCTGCACACTCACAGGCATGCGTTTCCAAATGACAGAGTAGATAACGAGTGAGCAGATGACTGGAAGCCAGTCTAACTCACCTGCCCTCCATACTTACATGTTATCAGCAAAAAAACAGTGAGCTTGCTTCTGCACCTGCTCCATCTCCTCCCTTCTCCACTGGGGACTTGGTCTCAGCATGTGCTTCCGGCCCAGGACCAGCAACTGTAGATTCTGCTGGGCTAGTTGAGAAACTACGCCCAGGAGCTAAAAAACACAAAGAGTCAAACAAGGAAAGATCAAATAATTGGGCACGTTCTCAGGCTCCTTCGAGGTTCCTTTGCTGGTTCCTTCGGGTGAGTCTCTTCCTAGCCGGAAGAGAATAAATAGCTTTTATAATTTTCCATTTTTTAAAGCCTGAGGAAAAGTAAAATGCCTTCTTTGCTACTGTTTGACAGCAGCTCTCAAGTAGCACAGGCTGGTTTCCAGCTATGAAGTCAAGGGTGGTCTTGAACATCTGACCCTCCCACCTCCCTATACTGAGGTCTGGGGTTACAGGTACGCACCACTATGGTCAGCTTACAAATTCCAAACCCAGGTCATGGTACACTGGCTCCAGGTGTGGATTTCTGCAGACGCACTAATTCAGTTGGTTTTAAACTGAGCCCTCTGGCGCTCCCTGAGATAGGGATGGAACCCAAAAGTCATTACCCTAAATTTGAAGCAAAAACTATTTCTTAAACAATTTTTTTGTTTGTTTTTTGTTTTGGTTTTCAAGTCAGGACTTCTCTGTGTAGCCTGGCCACCCTAGAACTCGCTCTGTAGACCAGACTGCTCTATCCTGCCGCTACCTCCCAAGCGCTGGCACTAAAGGTGTGCACAACCACTATCTGGCTTCACTTTTAACAACTTTTAGAAGACTTAGTGTTACTGGCACGGTTATTTGCCACAGCACACACGTGAGGCCAGAGGCTTTGTGGGCTAGGACTTCTCTTTCCATAATTATGTGGGATCTGGGGATTGAATTTGGGTTGCCAAGGTGGTGTTTAGTTAAGTGTGGTAACACCTTGTCTATAATCCCAAATATTCTAGAGGCTGAGGCTGGAGAATCACTAGTTTGAGGTCAACCTGAGCTATGCAGCAAGATCCTGTCTAAAACAAAACTCCCAAACATGACAAAAGAAGAAAGAATGGATGAGGCCTTGTTCCTAAATAGCAGCAAAGCTCTCAAACTGAAGCGCTCTGTTCTCGTCTATACTGTGAATAGGCATATTTATACTGTCTATTGGTGTATTTTATCTTCACTCTGGAGTTTTGCTCATCCTACTCTACTGCAAATACGATTTTACAAAGTCGTTGGTTTTACTGTCCCCTAACTGCCAGTTTAGAATGAGAACAAATGAATATTTGTCTGCCGAATGAGTTAATATACAAGCAAAGAGGAACGCCAGGACCAGAGTGGAGATTCCCACGGACGGATTTCCATTAGTAAAATGCAGCTTGTGTAGGGCACCAGGATGACTTAGCGGATAAAGGTACTTGCTATCAAGCCTGGTGACCCAAGCGCAGTCCCCAGATCCCACATAATGGTGGAAGGAGAGGAACAACCCCATCAAATTGTCTTCTGACTTCCACGCGCGTGCTGGGGCAAATTCCCCACCGGCAGTAACAACAATAATTCTCTAAAATTTGTTTAAAAATATAGTTTTTTTGTGTTGGCCTGTGTGCTGGGAGCCCTCCTCAGGGATCTCTGGCCAAATTCGAGGGTTCCGGCAAGGGGGAGAGTGAGAGCAGGGAGGAGTCTCCTCCACCTTGGTCTCCACAGTTGCCGCCTCGGTTACACCAAAATGCTGCACCCGCCGCCCTGCGCTGAGTCGGGCCCGGGCTGAGCCTACGAGAGGCCGACTAGCTGACGAGGAGTGCGGGAAGCTTCTGGTGGCGTTCGGGAGAGCAGACCTCTTCCCAGGCAGCAATGTTACAGCTCTTATGATAGAAGCTCTCAGAGTAGTTCTCACACCTTTATTTCTTCTGGATGGGGATCTCACCTATACAGGTTGGGACGGTCTAATATACTGTTTGGGAGGGGTCAGGGATCTGACAACAGGTACTTCCTATTGGCTTGGTCTGAGGGCTTAGGGGCACCTTATTTGCATGTGGGAGGGCTTGGTGTTGCTCCTATGTGACAAATCTCACATGGCAGGCCTCTCTGCAGGGGATTGTGGAGGCTGTAGCTGTTTTATAAGAGTCTTCTGGGAGCGTTGGCAAAAACGTTTTCTGATCCCTTGTGGATTGTTCCACTGGGTTGCCCAGAGTTTTCAGCCTGTGCTCAACCGGGTGCCAGACTGCCTGCCGCAGACCACTGCCCCACATTTTGCTTTTCCTATTTGGAAAGCATACGGGTGTTACCATAGTATACAAAAATTTAAAGGCATACTGTTTTTAGTGAGAGATTGATAATTTTTTCCTTACTTGCCTATCAAGCCTAGGAAAATTTAAGATCTGTCTGTATATATACTTGATGGTTAATAAACATGTTCTGATTAACTAAAGAATATGCCCAACATCAGGAACATGTCAGTCCATGCTTGCAACCCCAGCACTCAGCAGACGGAGGCTGTTCAAGTCCAGACTGGACTGTGTGAGTGTCAGGACAGCCTGGGCTATACAGAAAGACCCCTAAGCGCAAAAGCAACAGTAATGATGATGAAGAACCAAAAGTATGATCAGGAATTCAACACTTTAACAGACATTAAAAGTGCCTGTCTTTTAATGCACTTAGTGTGTGTGTGTGTGTGTGTGTGCGCGTGCGTGCGCGTTTGTTTGTATATATGTTCATGTGTGTGAATGTACATGGCGTTTTAGAGGCAGAGTCTTGCTATGAAACCCTTGCTGGCCTGGTATTTTCAACCTCGGCTGGAAGTAAGAATAAGAGTGCTGTGATTGTAGGTTTTATACCATTCCTGGGGTTATTTATTTATTTATTGATCCTGAGATGGGGTCTTGATAAGTTAACCAGGTTGAATTTAAACTCACTACTTTCTTGGCTCAACCTCCCAGGTAGCTGCAACTACAGGCATGCACCACCATGCTGGACTCTATTTATTTACCCTTTTTTTCTTTTACATGTATTGTGTGTATGCCTATGCATGCATGCATGTGTGTGTGTGTGTGTGTGCGCGCGCGCGCGCGCGCGTGCGCGCGTGCGTGCTCCCCTGTGTGTGCCTGTGTGTGTGTGATACAGTGCCTCTGATCTGTGCTAAGATCAGAGGACAACTTGCAAGAGGTGATTCTCTTTCCACCATGTGGAAAAGTGTAGGTGTTCTTAGGTGTAGGTAGCATTTTCTGGGTCCTCCATTTATTTAAAGTGATGCTGAAATTATACATTATTTTCTATGAACATAGATTCAAAGTGGAAATTGGACCCATTAATAGGGATGACAATTACTTTTAAAAGTTTGCATAAGAATTACCATAAATTCTTGCAAAAATATTAAGAATGTTAAAGCACATGTTGAATCCCAGAATGGTGCTACATACCAATAACCCACAATATTTCAGAAACTGAGGCAGGAGGCTCTCAAATTCCAGGCCAGCCAGCCTGAGCAACTTAGTGAGAGCCTGTTTAATGTGACACAGGGCCATGTTGGCTTGGTGGTGGAGCACTTGTGGAGCACCACAAACTCTGTGGTTCAATTCTTAGTACCACAATCAAACAACACAACCCCACACTGCTTGATTCTGGTTTTTCAACTTTCCATGTAGCCAGGGAGACATGGTCTAAATAAAAACACAACCAAGTCTTCACAGCCATACCCTGACTTCAAGAAACTGTCCCAAGTTCACAAAATTAGAGATTAATAAGGAAGAAGAAAAAAACCATAGCTTCAATTACTCTGGGGCACCATCTTGTGGTGGAGAGGCCTCTAAATGACAATATTATGAAAGTAGAAGATAGTTTTTTATTTGTTTATTTTTATATTTTAAAGATGACTGGGTGGAATAAAGGTAAGCTGAAAACTATCTGGCTATGAAAAGCCTCTGAGCAAACTGCAAATTGGACTTCACAGGCTGGTTCAAAGTCATGGGCACACCCAGAATAGCAAAGAAAAAGAAGTTAACCTAATTGTATGTTTGATCAAAAATAAAACTGAGCTGGGTGTGAAGGTGCATGCCTGTAATCCAAGTACTCAAGAAGCTGAGGCATGAGTATTAGTAGTTCTGGGCCAGCTTGGGCTACACAGACAGAAAACCAAAACAAACCAAATCAACCTGGGACTGGAGTTGTAGCTGCGTCTAGTAATTAATTACTACTCATGGCTGGACAGAGTTGTGTATAGTGTTATCTACAGGCTGTATTGGAATAGTAAGGGGAGGGGCAAAAGACAAAAACCTAAACCAACTGGGAGGAAGGACAGGGCACACACACAAGTGTCACAAACATAGAAATGGGACCGTCTGGGGAGGAGGTGTGAAAAAGGAGGCATTGTGGGGGATGAATATGAGCAAAGTAAAAGGACCTGTGTGTTCAGAAATGTCGTAAAGAAACCATTACTCTGTACACTTACTAAAATGAATACATTAAGAAGAGGGACTGTGAGGGCTGCAGAGGTTAGATGGTGAGGCAGCTAAGAACACTTGCTGCTTTTCCTGAGGACCTGAATTGTGTTCCCAGCACCCATGACAGGTGGCTCACAACTGTAACTCCAGATCTAGGGGATTCAGTGCCTCTAGGTACCTGTGCTCATGTGAGCACACACACATGTGCACATGCACACTTACACACACACACACACACACACACACACACACAAGGTGGATAGAGATAGATGATAGATATTTTACAAAGACTTTGGTTACTCTCAGTGTTGCTATAGAGCTGAAGCAGGACTTGAACTCTTCCTACTTCTACCTCTCCAGTGCTAGGTTACAGACCTGACCACTATGCTTGGCTTGGGGTTTCTGCCTCATTTATCCCAGACTTGAAGCTGAAGAAGCTGTCAATCCAAACATTCCAATGTAGGCAGACAATAAAAGCACATCAAAGGCCGGATCTCTCTGGGCAAACCACTCCTCAAGAGCCATCCACCCAGAGGGTTGGTAGACAGTGGTGATGATGACACCAGTGGAATTCTGATGTGAGTTGTAAGTAGTTAAGAAGGTTACACAAGATGGGTGTGGTGACTCACACTGGAAGGCAGAGGCAGGTGGATCTCTGTGAGTTCTAGGCCAGCCAGGGCTATACAGGGAGATCCTGTCTCAAAACCAGCACCAACACCAGCAACAAAAACCCCAACCAACCAGCCAACTAACCAACTAACTAACCAACCAGCCAAACATAAAAACCTAAAACAACAATAATAACAACAAAAGCCCATAGAGGTGTTTAGAGCTGAGGTTTTGTCAATTCTGCATGTTAAAAACAAAACAACCCAATTTTACAATTACTAAAAGGGAACAAAAAAGGGTTTTGTTTTTTATGTTCCTTACTACTTCACCATGGACACTGGAGGTATAAGTCTTTAAGTCACCAGGAGGATAAGAACAGACTGAAGTCCAGCCCTGGTGCACGCATCCCCTGTAAGAACAGACTGAAGTCCAGCCCTGGTGCACGCATCCCCTGTAAGAACAGACTGAAGTCCAACCCTGGTGCACGCATCCCCTGTAAGAACAGACTGAAGGCCAGCCCTGGTGCACATATCCCTGGGTTTGGCTTCCACCTTGATTTGTTTTCCTCCTGTAGAAATGGATACTAATTTTTAAAAACTCATAAATCACAAAACTACTTTTGGTATAAAACTGCTTAAAAATAGTTTCTGAGTGTAGGTAAAAATACAACTGGCAGGGCTTCTTCCTGCATAGAGGCAACAACTCTGAGTCAGGGTGCTCAGGGCTAGAAAGTGGGGGAAAGGTCAAGACACTGGGTATACTAAAACAAAGCAAAACAAAACAAAAGAAAAAAATAATTTTATCAGATTTGTGTGTGTGTGTGTGTGTGTGTGTGTGTGTGTGTGTGTGTATGGGTGTGCACTGGGGGACAACTTTTGGGAGTGAGCTCTCTCCTTCCACTGAGTGGGTCCCAGGCTTAGTGGTGAGTGCCCTTCCCCATTGAGCCATCTTACTGGCCTCCCAGAACTTTATCTGCAGAAAATTACATCAGATCCTCAGCAAGATAACAATATACATCCCACATATAAAATTCATTACTCAGTCAGACATGTGGTACACACTTGCAATCTCAGCATTGGTAAGTAGAGGCAGAAAGACCTTGAGTTCTAGGCTAACCTGAGTTACCTTTTTTCTTTTTTAAGGATTTCATAAGGTGAGGTGGCACAAGCCTGTAATTCCAGCAATTGGGAGACTGAGACAGGAGGATCTCAAATTTGAGGCTAGCCTGTGCTATAAAGTGAGTTTGATACTAGCTTAGTGTATGTATAAAGACTCGGCCTCAAAACAAAATAAAAATTAGGATCTAAAAAAAAAGCTTTAATATACGCAATTGCTTGGTAACTTTCTTCTCTGGCGTTTGTCTTCCCTGACTCCACCCAGGCCTCTAATACTGGATGGACTGAGCCTAGGTTCTTGGGCACGTGATGAGGCAAGTTCTGTACTACTGACTATTGAGATATATACCTAGGGCTCTTCTTAAAACACAGGGCCTCAGCTGTGTAGGCCAGCCTTGAAGTCAACCTAGGCAAGGCTTGAGTATTCACTCTTTCTGCCTTAGCCTCCAAGTAGCTGGCATTGCAGACCTTCGCCTGTGTAACCAGGCCTCACTCCTTTTCTCTCCTGCAGCTAAAGAAACATAGCTTGTCTCACAGAATTTTCCACATTCAGATTTTGCCAATTTTATTCCCCTGGCATCACGGACTATGGCCTTCAGCCTGCTATGATATCAATAAATTGGTGGCTGGATGTAGAAACCAGTTTGGATGTAAAGTATTTTACTTTGTGGCATGCCTGTATGTGTGTGTGCGTTTGTGTGTGTCTGTGTATTTCAAAGCGTGCTTGTGATGGGGGAAAGCCAGTTCATCAGCATTACTGGGAACTTTCTCGGTAAGCTCCTCAGCAGAAACTGTTGGGGACGGACGTAGATATGAAGGCAGCGATCCTAAGGGCACTGCCACTAAATGACGAATACAGTGTAACAACTACTAGGAGGGAGGGAGCACAGGGATGGCCACTTCAGTCACACTCAAGGAGAAGGCGGCTGTCAGGCATATCTCTACAGAGCAAGTGACAGATAGCACAGCTGAGTTTCCAGATGAATTACCAGACAAGGAATGGGGTTTTCCTGGACAAGGAGCAACATGCTCAAAAGATCATCAGCATGTGGAAATCCAGGGAACGTTAAGAGTCAGATTTAGCTCAGGCAGAGGTTTGGGAGGGTGACATGGAGCATGAGCGGGACAGATGCACAGGTCTCAACCGTAGGGGTCTGTTCTTGCCTGAAAGCAGTGGGCGAGATGAAAGGATTTAAAACAGACTATCACTGTAGATGGCAAATTCTGGACTGTGCCACAGGGTGCGCTTGAGCGTACATGCATGCGTGCGTGTGTGCGTGCTGTCTAGTAGGCAGCCAATAGAAAGCTTTAGATTTGAGATCAAATGAGGACTGTGGTGGGAGAAGGTAGAGGAGCTATCATGGAACAGGATAAGGACCTAAAAGGGATGAAAGTAGAGGGTCCAACTAGAGGAGCACTGGAAGGTGTGTGTGTGTGTGTATGTGTGTGTGTGTGTGTGTGTGTGTGTGTGTGTGTGTGTGTGTGTGTGTGTGCGCGCGCGCGCTCTCAGGGAGGAAGACTCTACATATTAGTGACACAGGGGCACCATGTAAGGACCAAGATGTGATCTGCAAATGCACACAATCAATGTCATGGTTCCATAGTTGCTTCTCTAGACCCTATATAAGATTCAGATTGTCTCTATTTTCAATTTTCAACACTGTACATGTAGGTTTATTAGCTCTGTTTTGCTAAGCAGTCAGTTCTGCTCTTCATTCAGACCAAGTGATGTGGCCTCTTCAAAACCCAACCCCCATCACAACACATGGTCGAGCACCCCCCTCTCACATTCCCCCACCCACACACAGAGACCACCACCCACCCACCCACACTCTCACCCTCACCCCACAATTCATTCTCTCTCTCTCTCTCTCTCTCTCTCTCTCTCTCTCTCTCTCACACACACACACACACACACACACACACACACACACACACACACTTTGCATGCACCCCCCCAACCTCCAACTGCTTTAAAGGCAAAGGAGACTTGAGAATATTTGATCAGAAAAAGGCAGTGGCAAGGGTAGAAGCTGAAGAAAGTGGACATAGAGAGGGAATACTTGTTAGAAAAAGCTCCTGAGAAAGAGCTAAAGATAGGGAGAGAACATCTCTTGCACTAACATGGAGGGAGCATTAGGACTGAGTGAACCCAGCATAGAGAATACAGTGTGTACTCTATGTGCAGAAAAATGGTCCTTCTTCCTGATTGCTCTTTTCTGTGGCCTGAGCATGGGAATTTCTACATGACTGGGGATATGCAGAGAGCAGGACAAGGTCAGAAGCCAGCAAGGCCTAGGCCAACAGGTATCCTCCCTGTGCAGGGGCAGAGGGCACTGGGAATGTGGGCGTGAAGCTGATGAGGTTCTGGCTCCACACTAACGTCTGGTGCAAAGACGCCTTCAGTGGAATTATAACTGAAGCATCAGCTGGCCGTGACCACTCTCTTCCTCATCAATACGAACAACTGAGCACACAATTCTAAATTGACATCAGCACAGGACTGATGCTTTAGGGTTCTGCCCCCAGGAATTCTGAATTCCCTTTTCATCTATTTGTTGAGATCTTATTTGTAAAATAAATAAAGAACCTCCCATGTATGCCTCTCCTCCCTCTCCATTAACTTTGTGCTATTTATCATGCTGTCATGAACAGAAATGTACAGTTACATTATTTGCATACAGTTTCTTCATATGTAAAGGTGAAATCTTTCGTAATTTTTGTACTACCTCTTATAACAGTTTATGAGGGACATCTATAGTGTTTTCTCATGTAAGAATAAGGAAGTAAAGAGGAATTTGGGACTTATTCAGGGTGCTTCTGTGCAGCAACATAGAGGAAGGATCTTTTTGCATTATTTATTTGTTTCTTTGTTTATTCATTATTTTTTATACATGCACGTGTCTGCATGAGTTTACGTACACTGCGGCCATGCAGGAGCTTACGGGGGCCAGAAGAGGGTGTTGGACCCCCTGTAACTGGAGTTAGAGACAGTTATGGGCTGCCACATGGGTACTGGAAACCCAACCCAGGTCCTTTGAAAGAGCAGCAAGGGCTCTTAGCTGCTGAGCCATCTCTCCAGACCTAAAGGAAGGAACTTCCTGGCTCTCAGGGCAAGCTCTCTGTGCCAGTGCCACCTCATTTTAGTGGCTGGTGTGTATTTGATGACATGGTGCAGGGAGGCCATGGCTGCACAACACTGTCTTAAGAGTTCTCTGCTTTAGGAATTGGTGATGAGGGAGAGGGCTGCCAGGAAGGCTGTACTTCATGTCGGCTTTAGTCAGGGGCACACCCAAGCCTACCCATCATGTGAGGGTCCAGTGTTCCTCAGCTAATGCATTCAGTAGCATTCCCTAGGAGTGTCTGCTATTGTCATAACCTGTGTGAAATGAAAGCATGCAAATTGCTCTTTAAGAATCATAGGAAGCTGGGCAGTGGTGGCGCATGCCTTTAATCCCAGCACTTGGGAGGCAGAGGCAGGCGGATTTCTGAGTTTGAGGTCAGCCTGGTCTACAGAGTGAGTTCCAGGACAGCCAGGGCTACACAGAGAAACCCTGTCTCAAAAAACCAAAAAAAAAAAAAAAAAAAAAAAAGAATCATAGGAAGTGGGGCTAGAGAGATGACTCAGTGGTTAAGAGCACTGACTGCTCTACCAGAGGTCCTGAGTTCAATTCCCACAACCACATGGTGGCTCACAACCATCTGTAATGGGATTCAAGGCTCTCTTCTGGTGTGTCTGAAGACAGCTACAGTGTGCTTGTATAAATAAAATAAAATTAACTCATTTTAAAAAAGAATCCCAGGAAGCTTAGATTCCCGAACCCAGTTTCTCTTTCTTTTTTTTTTTTTTCTTTTTTTTTTAAAGATTTATTTATTTATTATATGTAAGTACACTGTAGTTGTCTTCAGACACCCCAGCAGAGGGCATCAGTTCTCATTATGGATGGTTGTGAGCCACCATGTGGTTGCTGGGATTTGAACTCAGGACCTTTGGAAGAGCAGTCAGTGCTCTTACCTGCTGAGCCATCTCTCCAGCCCCCAGTTTCTCTTTCTTTACTGAACCTGGGTGAAAGGGAAGCTGGGTCAAGTGGAAACTGCTCTCACCCAAAATGGCCTGAGGCCGCTATTACTGCAAACTGGGACTGAGTATTGGGAGAGCAAGGCATATTTAGTGTTCTGTCCCTCCTTTTTTGGGAGATTCTTCCTAAGTTTTTAAAGGTCTTTTTTCCTCAGATAAAACCATGAGAGTGTGGACACCAAGAAGGATGTAGTCTGTGACCTGCCTCTTCTTTAGCCTGTGGTTCAGAGCTTGCACTGTAAAAGGCAAGCAAACTAATTCAAAATAGAACCCAGTGTTAAGGAGGTTCTTAAAGTAACCACAAATGGCCTACAGATACTTCCAACATAAATATCTACCAGTTACACAGTTGTCTGGGAGACTAAAGCCAGGAAATGCTTCTCTATTTTCTAGGTGACAGCTTCACTAGACAGTCCCTGTGGCGGATGGCACTGGGCAATGGCAGAGATCGGGTGGGGCAAGTTTCTATTCAAACCAGGGTAGATGTCAGGATAGTTCAAGGACTTAACTCAGATGAGATAAAAGTAAACAGATTCTTTCATGTGCAGTTGTTCATTTTGAAAATAGTTTCTCATAAACAAAGAGAACATGAAGCCATTTCAGAGACAAAGGAAAATGAAGAATTCTCTCAAAGTACAAGGTCACAAGCATGCTTGGAATTGATGCCCTGTGCTCTCTACATTGCTTACAGCAGAAAAGACAAGGGAAGTTGTAATTCACACTAGTATGTGGTGTTTGCTTCTTGTTTCTGTCATCCTATTGCCCTCTGTAGATTACCTCTGTAGATTTCATTGCTCTGTCTTGATTCTTCTTGTTTTACTATGGAACTAAGTCTTAGGAAGAGAGTGCTTGGACTCTGTATTTATCAAGTGACTGCCATCTTAAACATTTTTTTGTGTACGGCTGAAAATACCACCACGGAAAGGGTGTAGGAAACCTTTTAAAATTGTGGCTTGTGGGTTCAAATATTCATTCACGTTCTTATTTGCCCGCTGTTCAGCTGATGCTCTGTCAGCCTTGGTTTTACCACTGACAGCAGGGACTTGCAAGACAAGAGGATGACGGTGGTGTGTGTGTGTGTGCGTGTGTGTGTGTGTGTGTGTGTGTGTGTGTGTGTGTGTGTGTTGCCTGCATGTTTGTCAGTGCACCACTTGCGTATGCCTGGTGCTCACTGAGGCCAGAAGAGGGAGTCAGATCCTCTGCAATTGGAGTTATAGCCAGTTGTGAGAAACCATGTGGGTGCTGGGAATAGAACTTGTATTCTCTGGAAGAGCAGTGCTCCTGAGGCTGAGCCATCTCTCCAGCCCTATTAAGTTTTTGTTTTTAAAGGAGATTAATAGTTTTGTTAGGTTGGACAGATGGCTCAGCAGTTATGAGCACTGACTGTTCTTCCAGAGGTACTGAGTTCAATTCCCAGCAACTACATGGTGGGTCACAACCATCTGTAATGGGATCTGACGCCCTCTTCTGGTGTGTCTGAAGGCAACAGTATACTCATATTAAGAAAAAAAAAGTTTTGTCGAAACTTTCAAACTTTATATGCTGTGGTAGAGAGAGATTAGCACCCGATGATGATAGGGGTATTGGAAGATGAGAAGCAGAACCTGGGGCGAGCAGGAAGAGGGGAACTTTCAGTGGGTATATGCACATTCCACAAGCTCGTATGTTGGCTGGGGCAGTTTCAGAGGGGAGAGGTTGAGGCTGAAGATGCAGAGTCCTACCTCCATCTCTATATACAAATTTAAAGTTACTCAGAGACCAACTCTGTGAAGGTCTTTAAATGTCTTGGGAAAATGTACATACACTGTGTCATATTACCTCATTCTGATGTCATAATGATCCCACTGCTTTAAGACTCATCCTGTATCCTGTGTTTGTCAGTCTTTGGTATTTTAGGGAGATTTCAATGACCTCATCTTGTCCTCAGTTAATGAAACAATTCTTTTGAGGAAGAGGAATGCCATTCCTGCTGTGGGCACATCCTGCCCAGTGTGGGATGTGTTTCCTGGACACCTCTGTCTGCTCGGATGCCACTAGCACCCACACAGCAATCTAACCTTTTAGAAAACGATCAAATTGTGGGCCTGGGTGATCCTAGCTAGCACAGCGAGGGCTGCCTAGAAGACAGACTGGCTCATGACTCACAGCGTGACTTTTCTCTGAAAACGTATTCGCATTGTTTGTCTTTAGTGTATCTACAAGGTATCTCCTTTTTTCGTCAAGGCAAGTGAGGGTAGTATTTTGAATAATGAAAGCTACTTTTAAAAATATTGAGCCTACTTATCCTGATGCATTCAAATCTCACCCTCAAGAGGCTTATAAAATTTTCCACAAGGGCTGGAGAAGTGGCTCAGAAGTTAGGAGAACTGACCACTCTTTCAGAGGATCTTGGTTCAATTCCTAGTAGCCACGTGGCAGCTCACAACCGCTCTAGTTCCAGCTGTAGTACTCTGTGGATAACAGGCATGCAAATGTGCACAGACCAATACACCAATGTGCATAAAATAAATAAGCAGCCAGCTGTAGTGGGGCAGGCCTTTAACCACAGCATTGGGAAGGTAGAGGCAGACGGACCTCTGTGAACTAAGGCCAGTTAACCGGTCTACATTGTGAGTTCTGGAACAGCCAGAGCTACATAGTGAGTAGTTCTGACTCTAAATAAATAAATAAATAGATACATACATACATACATACATACATACATACATACATAAATACATAAAATTTAAAAGTTTTCCACAATATTCTACATCCAATCCAAGGTATGGGGATACTTTTCCCACTCTGGAAAAGCACATGAACACTCTCAGGCTCGTAGGACACTAATTAATGACTAAAAGAGAAGGTTTGAAAATCTGTGTAGCTTCTCCAGCAGCACCAGTTAACAAAGCTTTGGCCTAATTACAAAGCCTCCCAAGAGCATACATGATAGTTACTGTGTTCTTTGAACAATCTTGGTCTGTTCAAATGTATGAAAGGCCCGACTGCATAGAAATTACTCCAGTTATTATTCCAACTTAACACCAACAGGAGGGCTTAAGCGGTTAGTGAGACGGCACAGACACACAAAAGTGGCCTTTCCATCTGGTCTCTACTCTTTAATAATGTAACAACAGTGCTGGAGACACAAGTTTTGGGACCAGCAAGCCTGGGTTCGAATTCTGGTTCCATGATGTACAAACTTCAACAAATGGGAAAGCTTCATTTGTGGTTTGTGCCTCTGCCTCATTATTGGTAAAAATGGAAATAATAATTGTTTATCGTGAGCACTGCTATAGATAATGCATGTCGACACAAAAACATGAAAAATTGTCCAATAAATGTTAAGTGTCATCGATACTGTCTAACTCAGTGGATTTAGATAGATCAAACCCCCTCTTCTAATAAAAAGAAAAAATGGAATAAAAAAAGAATCAAACAAAGAAATGCAACTCAATGACATGGTCTATGTGGCCGGGAGTCCCTCTTCGAGCCTCTACCCAGATCCACACAGAACAAGCCATTGTGGAACACAACTGGTGAGCTGACTAACAGACACTCAAAAACAGTCAGGTGGAGGCATTAGGAGAGGGATGACCCTCAGAGCGTCAGCAATAGACACAGACACAGACACACACACACACACAGACACACACACACAGACACACACACACACACACACAGCTACTTAATGACTATTAGATTAAGTATGTGCTGGTATACTTTCATTTTATTTTGTGTGTATGGGTATTTTGCCCGCATGCATGAGTGTATACCATGTGTGTGTGGTACCCACGAAGGCTAGGAGGAGGTGTTGAATCCTCTGGGATGGGAGTTTATAGACAGTTGTGATACACCATGTGCATTGAATTGAACCTGGGTCTTCTGGAAAAGCAGTCAGTGCTCCTAGCAGCTGAGCCATCTCTCCAGCCCTGAGGTGTGAAAGAATTGTGTCTGTCCTTGGAAAGGAAACTTATTCGGTACAGTGTGTAGCTTACAGTGGAGAAGGGAGCGCTAGTAGCACTAAGAACACTGAGCAGAGGGATCCCTACTTACATGGAAATCACGTAACACACAGTTCCTAAACCATTCTAAAAATCTCACCACTCAGTCTTTCTCCAGAGAAGAGTTCTTTGGCAGGAGGTCTAGTCTATTATGTCAAAATTTCTTGGTGCCAGCCAGTAAGAGACATGAATCAGAACCAGAAGAATGAAAGGGTTCCTTCTTATGCCCCCTCTACCTCTTAGTTATTTTGCCTGGGGTGGGGGTGGGGGTGTCAATCTAGCAATACAGGGTAAGAGTAGGAGAGCAGACATTTCTAGGTTAAGAAGGTAAACACACATCTGATTTTAATCCTACTTGGAATTCCCTTAAAACTATAATAAAACTTTCGAAACTGACAAGCCCACAGACTTGGGAGAGAAAGGTAACCTAATTTTGGAAGCTGGAAAGCAAGGGGACAAGAGGAACTTACCTTGCAGATGTGACTAAGTCAAATCTCCATAGAGGTAGCTAAAGGTCAACACAATCTCTCAAGAGACTCCAGAGTGGAAGCAAAGAAGAGAGGCTGGCTGGAGACAGGTGGCTTAACAAAGAACTGGACAACCCAAATTTATACTGCTCTTGCTGAGGCGGGAGATGGAAGCTTAAGGGTCCATTATTTTGGGGAGGGGGCAGGAATTGCAGAAATAGCATCATCAACAAAATAACCAATAATCAGCTCACTAGACAAAGAGTTTCCAGAATGAAAGTGTCTGTTACCTGGCCAACTCAATGGATGCAAACACATCACACCAGTCACCTCCTTGTAAAGTTTTAAAGTCAAGGAGGCAAAGGAAGCCTCTGAAAGTTTTCAGAGGGAATAAAGTAGATCTTATATTATAGATCAAAAGTCATAGGCTGAGCCCAGCGACACAAGTCTGTAATATTAGCTGGTGGGGAGACTGAGGCAGGAGGATTATAAGATCAAGGTCTACTTGGGTTATGGAGTGAGTTCCAGGTCAGTCTGGGTAAGACCTTGTTCTAAATAGAAAATAAGATAAGGGCTAGGCATAGGGAGCGAGGACTGCAGAGATGCTTCAGTGGTTAACAGTGGTCCCCTGAGAGGACCTAAGCTTGGTTCTCAGCGCCCACATCAGGTGGTTTACAGTTGCCTCTAACTCCAGTTCCAGGGGCACCCAACTCTTCTGGTTTCCACAAGCACCCGGCATTCACGTGCACAAACTCACACATAATTACACACATATAATTAAAAAATAAATCCTTAACAACTAAAGGGGGTGCTGGGGATTTAGCTCACTAGTAAGAGCACTTGCTTAATGTGTAGAAGGCACTGGGTTCAATTTCCAGTACTGAAACAACTTCCCAAACCAGACTAACCACAAACAAAAACCCCGGACCAAAACCCAGATAACAGCAATAAGAGACAACAAGAAATCTAGAAGTGAGAATGTCTAAGAGTGATTCTGGAAGGGCTGGTGCGATGGCTCAGTGGTCCCTGCTGGGCAGGTCTGCATCCCATCCTGGATCTCAGCGGACAATCGAAGAATGAATCCCAAAGCTGTTCTGTGATCCATATGTGCCTGCTATGCTCAAACACCCCTCTCCCAACAATAAAAGAGTAACCCTAGAAGCCTGAAGAACTGTCTCCAAAATTCTGGAAAATTACCATTTCTAATTTTTTCTATATATATTTCTAATATTTAGGTCTGTACCTATTGCAGGGCATGGAGGCACATGTTTTAAATCCCAGCACTCAGGACGCAGAGGCAGGCAGATCTCTGTGAGTTTGAGGCTTGGTCTATATAGTGAGTTCCTGGCCATCCAGAGCTACAAAGTGAGACCCTTTAATAGATAGATAGACAGACAGAAGACAGGAGGTATTAGGTATATGGATAGATATAGCAAAACAATCAAAAAATTAAAAATTCACAAGTTTATATGCTTAACCATAGTTCAGGCTCAGTAGTGTACCTGGTGTCTTGAGGCAAATTAATAGCCTAGGTTTCCCCATACGCAAAGTAGAGTTAAAAAGGGAGCAGAAGATGTTGAACTTGAGTTGGAAGAGGTGAGTCCAGTCTCAAAATGGAGGGCCATGATCCAAAGGAACCAGAGCAGCTGAGGAAGCTGTTTATTGGTGGTGTGAGCTTTGAGACCACAGACGATAGCTTAAGAGAACATTTTGAGAAATGGGGCACACTTACGGACTGTGTGGTAATGAGAGATCCCCAAACAAAATGTTTCAGAGGCTTTGGTTTTGTGACCTACTCTTGTGTTGAAGAGGTGGATGCTGCAATGTGTGCTCAGCCACACAAGGTTGACGGACATGTGGTGGAGCCAAAGAGAGCTGTTTCTAGAGAGGATTCTGTAAAGCCTGGTGCCCATTTAACGATGAAGAACATTTTTGTTGGTGGTATTAAAGAGGATACGGAAGAATATAATCTGAGAGACTACTTTGAAAAGTATGGCAAGATCGAAACCACAGAAGTTATGGAAGACGGGCTGAGTGGAAAACAGAGAGGATTTGCTTTTGTAACCTTTGTTGATCATGACACATTGTTGTTCAGAAATGCCACACTATTAATGGGCACAATTGTGAAGTGAAAAGGGCCCTTTCTAAACAAGAGATGCAGTCTGCTGACTCACAGAGAAGTTGTGCAGGTGGATCTGGCAACTTTATGGGTTGTGGAGGAAACTTTGGAGGTGGTGGAGGAGACTTTGGTCGTGGAGGAAACTGTGGTGGGAGGGGAGGCTATGGTGGTGGAGATGGCGGCAGCAGAGGTAGTTACAGAGGTGGTGATGGTGGATATAATGGATTTGGAGGGGATGGTGCAGCTGTGGCGGTGGTCCTGGTTACAGGAGGTAGAGGAGGATGTGGAGGTGGTGGGCTGGGATATGGAAACCAAGGTGGTGGATGTGGTGGTGGTGGTGGAGGAGGAGGATATGATGGGTACAGGGAAGGAGGAAATTTTGGTGCAGGTAACTATGGTGGTGGGAACTATAATGACTTTGGAAATTATAGTGAATGGCAACAGTCAAATTATGGACCCATGAAGGGGGCAGCTCTGGTGGCAGAAGCTCAGGCAGTCCCTATGCCGATGGCTGTGGATCTGGAGGTGGAAGTGGTGAATATGGTAGCAGAGGTTTTAAAATAAAACAGAAGTGGCTCCAGTTCTTAGCCGGAGAGAGAGCGAGGAGTTGTCAGGAAAGCTGCAGGTGACTTTGAGACAGTCGCCCCAAGTGCACTAGAGGAACTGTAAACATCTGCCACAGAAGGGGCGACGTTCCACAGTCAGAAGAGTGACTGCAGCTTACACAGGAAAGCCTCCTTGTTCAGGACGGTCACAGCCACAGTCTGCAAACAGTGCAGCTATTGATTAATGCAATGCGGTGTCAATTAGATGTACATTCCTGAGGTCTTTTATCTGTTGTAGCTTTGTCTTTTTCCTTTCATTACATCAGGTTTATTGCCCTGTAAATTGTGGTAGTGGTACCAGGAATAAAAAATTAAGGAATTTTTAACTTAAAAAAAAAAAAAAAAAAAAAAGGATCAGAAGGATTCTGTCTTCAGTGCTAAGTTTAATTAAGCTCCTGTAGTTGTGTAACCGTTACACTGTACATGAAGACCATAATATTTATTCCCTAAAAGGTTAACACATTTCAGTCTTTAATAGGGAAGTTTCTTCAGGTTTCCCAGAGAAAAGATTTGGCAAATGTTATATTCATATAAACATAGCTTAATATAACAATGAAGACTTAAGAACAGTCTTTAGAAATCCCCAAACCTGTACATCTCCCTCACTTCTGCTTTTCTTAGCAGAAATGGGGACCCAGGCACTGGAAGCGGCAGGAAGTAACAATGAGGATGTGATTTAAGGGAGGGGGACGCTGGCAGGAGGAATCAGAATAGACACGAGGGAGGCAGGTATGCTCACCACGCTTCTCTGATCAACAGAAGCATGTTGGGATGAGTGGGTTCTCACTAAAGGAGATGCCTGGAGAGTCTTTTCACTGGTGTCTAGACAGAAGGGAAGAATCCTTTACTTTTATTATGAGGTCCTGGGCAATTATGGCATGTCCAACATACTTTAAAAGTTAGTGTTTCTATACATATCGTCATTGAATCCCCACAGACATCCTATGGATTGGTATGTTGCCTCTCTATAAAACCTACAAAATCCTAACCCTCAAATCCATTCTTTGAATCAGTAACAGTCTTGAGCTGGGGAGATGGCTTAGGAGGTAAAGATGCTTACAGTCTAGTCTGATGATCTAAGTTCAATGCCCAGCAGACCTACACAGTGGAAGGAGAGAACCAACACCAGTAAGTTGACCTCCATATGTGCGCCATGGCGTGTGGAGCCACATCCATGCACAACAGAAGAAGTTAAAAAATATGTAAGCAGCATAGTAGTGCATACCTGTAATACCAGCACTGGGGAGGCAGGGGAAGGTGCTCTGTAATCAGTAGTGCCCTGACTACCTCCCTGTCACCAGAGCGTCGCTTTCCAATGTTACCTGTCTCCTTGAATAAACCTTGCAAGATTACTGCTTCATTACTCCTGCTCTAGAGAAGCTTAAAGGGATGAAGTCAGTGACACTGAGGCTGGAACGGGGCTTTTATCCCTCACGTGTGATGGCCAACAGTGATCTAAAATAGAGCTTTTACTGACTTCCAGATGAGACTGGCAACAGAGATACGTTCTAAGATGCTGAACAAAAGTCCAACTGGTAGGTGAGGTCTGCTGTTGTGGGTTTGGTCTAATGATGCTTGTATTATGTTAATCTGGGTCCCCAAAATTGCATGAGAGACTTGAGAGACTCGAGAGACTCCACTCGTCTCCACATAAGACACTGAGGAAAGCCTGCCCCAGTTGGTTTTGATTAGTAAATAAAGTCACTGGTGGCCAATGGCTGGTCAGGGAGACAGAGGCGGAACTTTTAGGATTTCCTGGGCAAGGACAGAGGAGGGAGGAAGGGAGAGAGCGGTCTGCCATGCAGGGAGAAGAACCAAGATGCCATGTCTGAGAAGGTGCAGGACAGAGAACACAGTGGCCACGTAGGAGCTGGGAGAACACAGTCTGAGAAAGCTGCATGACTGAGCCTAGGGCAGCAAAGATGGAATATGGATTTTAGTAAATAAATCGGGAACATCAGAGAGGGTGGATTAGCCACGTGGAGGTTAGGAAGTGGCCCAGCCATGGAGCTGTTTTAGGCATATCAAAATATAAAGTGTGTGTGTATGTCTTTCATTTGGAAACCCAGAACCTTGGGGCGGGTAGTGAGGAGCGCCCCTGCCAAGATTAAGCTACTTAGTAGCTTAATTTGGTACTGCTACAGTCTGTCAGCCTAGCAACTGGGGGGACCAAAGCAGGGGAATTTCAAGTTCAAGGCTGCCTGGGCAGCAGAGCGATTCCAAGAGCAGCTATGGCAAATCAGAGAGATCTGTTCAACATTAAAAAGAGGCCTGGGGATATTGCTTAATGGTAGAGACTTGCCTAGATGAGTGAGGCTCCAGTTCAAAGCTCAGTACGGGGGGTGGGGGTGCGGGAACAGAGTAGGGGAGAGCAAGGAAAAAGCAAAGCTATCTCACAGAAGTAAGCTGTTGATGGAGTTGAATAGGTGATGTCATGTATCACTTTAGTAGAGATCTAGGAAACAAAGTATTTTGAAAAATTAGTTTCCAAAGCAGATTTGAATCCAAGTATCCTTGGGCCTAATTGCTAGTGAATGTGAAATGCACAGCTAGGGAGTCTGTGGCTAGAAAATATTCCATAATTACACAATGCTAAGCCTTTCCATCTGATTTTAACTATAACAACATGCAAGTAAACATACGTCTCAATTTTTCCAACCCTGGATGCATGAAGGGTTGCTATCTTTCGATACTTGTTGCATTCTAATAATGAGTACCAAACCAACATCAAAGCTTCCTTAGATGAATTCAGTTATTCTCTAAACTGGCTGTGTGAGTAAGTACTGTTAACAGGTGCTTTAGCCACAAGGGAAACATGAACTTTAAAGAACTTAAGAGAGGTGAGCAGCCACTGGGGGAGCAGAACCCCAAGGTCTACTTTCCACACCTCTCTACTGGGAGGAACCCAATTGTGGGGCAGTGATCTGTGACAGGCAATCTGACATCCGGTTGGGCTCAGGCAAAAAAATTCTGGGAGACCCTGTGATATTTTTTCACAAGGGACAGATCATATTTTTAGCCAATGCTCCTGGAAGACTCCTGTAAAACCGGTCACAGCCTTTACAAATCCTGTATACAGAGAGGCCTGGCGTGTGAGATTTGTCACGTAGAGAGCAACCCTGAATCCCGGGCAAACAAATGAGGCACCAAAAGGCCCCCAAGCTGGGCCAATGGAAGTATCGGCTACCAAACCTCTGTCCCCTCCCAGATCAATATAATAAGAGCACCCTGACCCGAGTAGCTCTCTCTCTCTCCCCTCCTTCTCCACCTGCCTGCCCTGTCTGTGCTGCCCGCCATCCAGAAGGAATAAAAGGTGAAAACTACTTTGGCGTCGGAGAACTTTGTCTAAGGGGCTGTAACACTTGGGCCCACGAGGCTACGGTCAAGACTTGGCGCGGGGCAGCGAGTGCTCTGAGTACAACGGAGCTGGAGAGCGCCCGAGCAGCTAGTCTCCATCCACGCTCCTTCCCTGCATGGGGCCAAGCAGCCGGCGGCAACCGCAGCAGCTCGGCCTGGCCGACTCATGCGGCACCTGGACGGGGACGGCCACAGCATCGGGCAGATACTGGAGAGCGCCCGAGGCGCTGGCACCTATGGCTCGCCCCTTCTCTAGCTGCCTGGACCTGACTCAATTTGGCTCGACTGGAACCAGGCGCTGAGGGAAAAGAGGGAAAAGCGGGGAAAAGCGCCAAAAGCAGCCAGCGCTCCTTCACTTGTGCTCCCGAACCGGAGCCAGGAGACCCTGTGTTTCTCTCCCCCGTGGCGGTGCAGCACCCAATGGTCTACTTTTTACATTTCTTTCCTAACAAATAAGTGAAATGCACTGTAAAAAAGTAGAGACAGGCAGGCTTCTTTTTCTTCTTTTGGAGAGGTGTGGGAATTTTTGAGACAGGGTCATGAAGGCTGGCTTCAAACTCTAAGTATCTAGGGGTGCCTTTGATGCCAGTGCCTCCTGCCCTTACTTCCCAAGGTTGGGACACAGGAGTGCAGCACTTCATCTGATGTCAGGCTGTCCTTCCTGCCGTGCCCACTGCTCTCTTTGTACAATATCAATGAAACTTGTTTCTTTTTAAATACACAAGCGCGCGTGTACACACACACACACACACACACACACACACACACACACACACACACACACTTTGCCACAGTGTACCTGGGGAGGTCAGAGCACAGTTTATGGAAGTCAGTTTTCTCTTTCCACCACAGAGGCCCCAGGGATCAAACTCATATCAATAGGCTGAGAGGCAACTGCCTCTACATGCTGAGCCACTTGTAGGTCCTAAACTTGTTTCTTTCTAAAAATAAAATGCAAGGTATAATTTCATGTTTACTGGCTACAAATCAAGATGAGGAACTATTGTGTAATCAGGGGAAAAAAACGTGTTGTGATCATCGTGAAGGGAAAAAGGGTGCATAGTGTCTAAGGAATGACAGGACACAGGAAAAAAACCTTTAAGCTAAAGATAAATTATAAGTGAATTTTAAAGTGGCTTAGCATAAGTTGTCTGAGGAAAGACAAGGTTGGTTTCTCCACACATTGCATACTCTCCTGTTTTTTTGGGAGGTTTGGGGGATGATTATGGATGAGGGCGAAGTTTGAGATATAGGATATGATCTTGTTGTATAGCCCAGGCTAACCTTCAATTTCCCTATGCAGCCAATAATAGCCCAAATTCCTGATCTTCCTCCTCTACCTCCCAAGGGCTGTGACCACTGGTCAGTACTACCCTGCCTAGCTTTAAAAGGTAAAGGCGTTTGACACCAAGCCTGGGGACTTGGGCTGGGACACAAGAATCCCTTTTTCTTGCACATATACTGTGCTCACAATAAATACATGTTAAAAAATTAAATTGTTTATAATCCTCTGTCTCTTTGCATGATTCTTAAACATATACACTAATAGGATCCCTTGGGACTCACACATGGCTGAGTGTATCCCATTGGATTTCTTTTTTATATGTTTGCTTTGTCTTGAGATGGGATTTGCTGTGTGATCTAGGTTGACCATGACTTTAAGATTCCCTTGTTGCCACCACTCCAGTGGCTGGGATTTCACAAATGAGCCCTGCTCTGTACATCTCCCATGACTCCTTCAACGGCATCCTAAAGGCAATTCACTGCACAAAGGAATCTAACTTGCTTTAAATTCTGGACAATGCCAATGGACACAGTAAACCATATTTTTCTTTTTAATCTGTCTTCTTCCAGGATTACCTGGCACACTTCATGTGTAATTTCCCCTAAATACAACAAAACCAAACAGATACAAAACCATGTGGCTCTTTGATGTATATAAAAAAAAATCTGCAGTTGGTGTGTCTGGGAGGAACCACACCTACTCTCAACCCTGGATGTTTATCAGGATATACGAGCTGAGAGGCATGAAAATAAAAGTGGAAAGTTCCCCGTAACCACAACAAAATATAACACACACTTGCGTGATCCTTGGTGACACTTTTTGCCTGGTACACCTTTACGATTGCACTTGCTCATACAATCTACCAAATGAAAGAAGCTGGTATATATTCTCCTTAGCTGTAGTTATAGGAAGTAAAACTTTATTTTTGTAGAGTAATAAACTTATATGGTTCAAAAATCTAAAACCAGATAAAAAGTTTCTCTCTTACTCTGTCTCTAGACACCTAGCTCCTTACCTCAAAGGTAAACGGCCTCTCCATTCCCCAGGTAGCTTCTGCAAGATGCGTACAGCATGTGCGTGTTGGGTGGGGCAGGGGGGTGTGTTTTCTTTACCCAAACGGTAGCATTCAGTGTGCCTCTTCTATACAGACTCTCGGGCACCTGTCCCACTCTGCCTAGAGATCTTCCTTGACTAAACTTTCCAATTTTCTTGAGAACTGTGGAAGAGTTTGAGGTAAGCCAATTTGTAATTATTCTATAGCAATTGATTCCTATTCTCACTGTACCTTCCAGGGCTGTCTTCCAGGAACTCCCTGACTTGGGAAGAGGTAGGTACCATGTCCTTTCATAAGTAGAACTCGGGGCAACCTACCTAGCACACAACTGGCATTCAATAAGTACTCAATATTTAGTGAGTAAACCCTACAGCAAAATTCCAAATGTTTAGAGAGAACAGACAGATTATCAGTTAGGCACAAAGGCTGAGACAGGAAGACTACCCAAGAATTTGAGGCCACCCTGGCTATACAATGGATTCTGGGATATTACTGGGCAGTAATATGAGACCCTTTCTCAAAGAAATATAACAAGGGCCACTGTGATGGTTCAGCAGTTAAAGGTGCTTGCTGCCACGCCTCATGATCTGGGTTTGAGACCCAGGACTCACGTGGTGGAAGGACAAAACTAGTTTCCATGAGTTGACCTCTGGCTACATATGTGTTGTGACGTCCCACCTCCATAAATAAACAAACAAATAAATCCACAACAAACAGATAAACCAAACAAGCTGCTCATACTCCTAATGAGCCCCTTCCCTATATGTCAGTGTTTACCTGAATGGCCCCAGAACTACAGACCTGTAAAGAAGTATCTGAGATATACGACACCGATTACCCTGTCCGCATCACAATTAATGATGTCCTTGATGTTTCTTGAGAAAAATACAACTTTACATAGGATTTGCTCATGGTGTAATCATCCTTCCAATTATTGCACTCCAAAGAGAAAATGAGCACGTGATGTGATTTCTTGGGGGGGGGGGTTAGGGGGGGTTAGGAGGTGTGTTGGTTAGTTTTTGTCAACTTGACACAAGCTAGAGTCATATGAGAAGAGGGAACCTCAATGGGGGAACGGCCTTTATCAGACTGGTCTGTAGGCAAGCCCTTGAAGCATTTTCCTAATTGATGACTGATGTGTGTAAGGGCCCAGACCACTGTGGACAGTACCACCGGGGGCATGTGGTCTAGGTGTGTAGGAAAGCAAACTGAACAGGCCATGCAGAACAAGACACTAGGCAGCATTACTCAACAGTTTCTGCTTCAGTTCCTGTCTCCAGGTTCCTGTCTTGGCTTCTCTCAGTGGACTGTGATGTGTAAGCCAAATAAACCTTTTTCTCCAGAGTTGCATTTCATCATGGTCTTTATTACAACTAGACAGGAGGTCAGATAATGGCTGAAGAAAATGGAATGGAAATATGATTTAATAAGAAACTTTGTGTTTAAAATATCCAGAGGGTCCAGAAAAATTAAAGAGAATTTCAAATAAACCTTCCTTCCTAGAGACCCAACCACTAACCATTCTCAAATCCCACACGAACTGCTATTTTTTATACAAGTACTGCCATCTACAGGACACACAGGAGTTAGGAGGTTCAGGTACCGTGTGGGAGGGAGGGAAATGGAAAACTGGCATAGGACAGCCTGAAGACCTTATGGCCGTTTACTAATTTATCTTAACAGTATTTATTTTTCTGTTTTCCCCCAGGGGGTATTACTATATAGCTCAGGACTCCTGATCCTTCTGCCTTTGTCTTTTGTACTTGTTTAAAAATACCTACAGTTAGAGGCTAGCCTGGGCTACATTATAAGACCATCTCAAAAGCCAAACCAACCCCCCTACCCCCACTTTCCTGTAATTCCAGCACCTGGGAGGCAGAGGCAGCAAGACTGCTGTAATTCTAAGGCCAGCCTGGTCTATTACTATGAGTTGCATGCCAGCTAGAACAACACAAGACCTTGCCTCTAAAAAACAAACAAAAATCCTAAAGCCAAAATCCAAACAAAATCCAAATTCAAGATTACACTATGTCTACTTACCCCCAGCAAGGAAAGGCAGTGATATTCAACAGACTGGTTACTATCAGTAAAAAGAAATACTGCAAAGCCAGCACTTAGAGTCCTAGTTGTGCCAGGAAATGAGGTGCTAGAGAAGTATAAATGGGCTCTCCTACTCAGAGAGAGAGGACAGAGAAGGAGGAAGAACGTGAAGCTCACAGACAGGCTGGGCTCACAAGGTGCATACTGCAGGAACCCGTACGAGACACCCCAGGTCACATGCAACATCAGGCTCCCAAGAATACATTATACCATTGTGTTAAATTTTTATACATTGCTTGAAACATAACTAAGAGGAATCCATTACAATTACTTCTTAGAATTTGTTAAATGAGATCTACCTCCCATAGTTCAAGTATTTATTTAAGGAACTCTTTTTTGGGCTTTTGGCTCACACCTAGATCCTCAGAACTCAATAGGTCACGGGAGACAGCTTGCTGAGAGTTCATGGACAGTCTGAGCTGAGACTGAGCCTCCATTTAAAACAAAACAAAACAAAAACAAACAAAAGTCAACTTTTGCAAAGGTGTCTGGATGCACATGGTGTGAAGATGGCATGAGCTTTATGTTTTCCTGTTTCCCAAGGAGCTCTGGTCTGTCCTCCCCATGATTTCGTCCTTTCTTTTCTTTCCCTTTCTTTCTGTATAGTATAGGATAGAGTTTATACAGGGCATGGGGAGGGGAGTCAAGAGGGTAGTAGAGGCAGAGAGAGGAAGAGAGAGAGGGAGGAGGAGCAAGAGGAGGAAGAGGAAGAAGAGGAGGAGGAAGAGGAGGAGGAGGAGAGGCCGGCCTTGAGCACGTGGAGAGAGAAGGGGTAGGAAATGGGGAGACAGTGGGAGCAGGAAGGCAAGAGCCTCCACTGTGCTGGTTACAATCCCTGCATCTGGGATTGTAGAACACTACAGCCAAGCGAGACTGCATTGTAACAGTCTGCTTGCTTAGGTCCCTTAAGTGCTAAATTCCTCCAAATTTGCTCAGCCTTTGTGGAAATGAGAGGAAAGAGGGGCTTGTCTCACTACCCAGATTACATGTATGATAGTAAACACTGATGACGTCGGTGCCGAAGTCAACATTATCTAAAAAAAGAGCATCCCACCCACATAAAGACACACGGTATACCTCAATAACGAACATGGCAGAGTCTTCTAATACTGCATCTGAACAGGCCACTGGCTTCTTTCTAGTACAACAGGCTTAACCAGGAAAGTAAACTTGGAAAGTTTATACAATGAGGCAAATGTCACCGAAACTCACAACACTGGAAAGTGATGTTCTACTCTAATGATGTAGTCATGGCACAGTGACAATGTCCTAATACAGACTGCAGAGCAAATAGAGACACACATAGTACACTGCAGGGAGAGGAAACAGCCCCTCTCCCAGGGACAGGTTTCATTCCGGTAAAAGCCAAGCACCTGGTAAACTGATACCATATCAACAATTTCACTTCTCAGAAAGCCGCCCAAACAACAAAGAGAATGTCTGCTCAGATGTCAGGACTGACAGGGAGGAAACTGGAGTGCTGAGGAACAACAGAGCTCTAAAACGAGTGTGTTTGTTAGCTTGGCCTTTGCAACAGTAAAGGCAGGGGCTGTGGTAACGGAGAATCCTAGACCCAAAAGGATAAGCTTCACAAGACAGGATGTGCAAGATCTTGTAAGTTATCACATTCGTTCATTTTTATACGTATGCATGTATGTGGGGCACGGGGTATTGTCATCTGGGCCATGGTGTGTGTGTGGAGGTCAGGTGCTCTTCTTTCCCCCATGTGGGACCTGGGGACAGAACTCAGGTCGTCAGGCTTGGCAGCAAATGACTCTACCTGCTGAGCTGTCTTACTAGCCCGAGGGATGAGTATAATTTGTAATCCCAAGAAATTCAATACAGATGGAAAGGGAAAAATTAAATATAAAATTAGGGAGTTGGAGAGTTAGGAGCCCTTGCTGCTCTTGTATATAACCCAGGTTCAATTCCTGGTACCCACATGGTAACTCCTCACAACCATCTGTATCTCCAGTCCCAGGAGATCTGTGCCTTCTTCCGGCCTCCATGGGTACCAGGCACACAAATGGTGTACAGACATACATACAGGCAAACACCCATACACATAAAATAATAACTCAAAAATAGTTTTTAAAAACCTTACTACTTTCCCCCATTCACCTAAATCTAAACAACCAACCAACCATCAGCCAAGGCTGGGATACAGCATAGTTGGAGAATGATGCTAGCCAAGCATGCTTGCCTAGCATGCTTGCCTAGCATGCTTGCCTAGCATGCTTGCCTAGCATGCTTGCCTAGCATGCTTGCCTAGCATGCTTGCCTAGCATGCTTGCCTAGCATGCTTGCCTAGCATGCTTGCCTAGCATGCATGGAGCCGTTGGGCCTGATGCTCAGCATCACATAAAGAACCTCACTGCAACACCAGGAGATGAATGCTCTCTTGCAGGTTAATAGTTTTTTCCTACTTCCTTGACCATTAAAAAAAAGTCTTTCAAAAAAAAAAATTCCCTTGTAGTCAGAACTGCTGGTTCTAAATCTAGAGGAGAGGCTAAAGACTGAGAACCTCAGAGCCAGATGTGGTGGGTGGCTCACACCTGTGCTCACAGTACACACCTACTACTCCTAGTACTAGGACACTGAGGCAGAAGAATTGCCCAGGAGTTCAAGTCCAGTCTGAGCTGTAGGGGTACACCTTGTCTTTAGAAATTGGGTGGGGCGGGGAGAGTGGGATAAGAACTTTGTCTGGGGAAAAGAGTCCAGAATTTTACTGGGCAGTGGTGGCGCACACATTTAATCCCAGCACTCAGGAGGCAGAGACAGGTGGATTTCTGAGTTCGAGGCCAGCCTGGTCTACATAGTAACTTTCAGGACAGCCAGGGCTACACAGAGAAATCCTGTCTATAAAAACCAATAACAAAAATAAACAGATAGATAGATGAATGGATGGATGGATGAATGGATGGATGTCCAGAATTGGAAAGATGCATTGTGTCTGGTCTTGGCAGAACTGTAATAACTACTTTGTGAACAGAGTGGTCTTTGAGAACTGTCTTAGTTAGGGTTTTACTGCTGTGAACAGACACCATGATCAAGGCAACTCTTTTAAGGACAACATTTAATTGGGGCTGGCTTACAGGTTCAGAAGTTCAGTCCATTATCATCAAGGTGGGAGCTTGGCAGCATCCAGGCAGGCATGGTGCAGGAGGAGCTGAGAATTCTACATCTGCTAGTGGAAGACTGACTTCCAGGCAGCTAGGATGGGTCTTAAAGTCCATGCCCACAGTGACACACTTCCTCTAACAAGGCCACACCTACTCCAACAAAGCCACACCTCCAAATAGTGCCACTCCCTGGGCCAAGTATATTCAAACCACCACAAGAACCTTATGAGACAAGCTAACTTGGGCTGAAAGGTACCAGGTGATTTACAGAAATCAGGCAGGGTTACAGCCATTGGTGGAGCTGGGCAATGTGCCTTCATTCTCTCAACTCTTAAGGGAATTACTGTTGATTTTATGTACTTTTGTTAGTTGAGTTTTGCTGTAAGGTATTAAACCAAATCTGTACTCCCATTACATATCAGCACCCCTACACTACCTAGTTTGAGACAGGGTCTCACATGGACCCCGCTAGCCTCAAACTCACTCTATAGACATGGATAACTTTAAACTTCTGATCCTTTTATCTCCACCTCCCAAGTACTGGGATCACAATGTGTCCCCATGAGGAGTGGTTTTATATAGTGCTGGGGATGGGACACACAGCTTCCAGCACAGTAGGCAGGCAGGCCAGCAGAGACACCTCTACAGCACCTTAGATGCCCATTTTTAATTAATAAATTTTGGTTTTTCGAGACAGGTTTTCTCTGTGTAGCCCTGGCTGTCCTGGAATCTGCTCTGTAGAGCAGGCCAGTCTCTCCCTCATAGAGATCCACCTGCCTCTGCTTCCTGAGTGCTGAGATTAAAGGCATACACAGCCACCACCCGGCTCTTACAGGCCAATTTTAAAGCTACACTTTCCAAACCCTGGAAATTGGATGACACTTTTAGAAGTTTCGACTTCTAGCTATTTCTTGCTTGAACATGATTCTTTCTCTCCATGGACAGCTGTATCATTTGCTTTTAGTAAGGCCCTCCGACACCGGCACACTTTAATCCACCATTGGGACTGGTGAGCAGACCTTAAATCTTCAATATCTTTTATTTGTGTTTAGAGAAGACCTTCTATTATTAAGAAATTATGATAAAAGCAAATGTTCAATGTTACCCTGAGGTTGGAAATGGTGGACAAAAGACGGAAGGGAAGAAATGCTGGCGACATGAGAGGAAGTTGCTTCAACGGAGCACACTTTTCTATCCCTTGGTGAACTTTATTGAGACTGGGGACTCACACATACAATCATGCAGTGCTTAAAGAAGGGAGAATGGGAGTGAGGAGATTCATAAACATGGCTGCAATTTTCAAAGAAGAGGGACATATGGATCTTGTATGAGAAGACCAGCTCAGGCCACAGAGGGCTAGGGAGTTGTACTATCACCAAGAGTGTGCCACAGACATAGCCCCTTGTCATAATAGGACCCCAGGGGGCCTGGCACTGGAACTTCATGTGTTAATAAATCTGCTGATGGTCACACTAGGATACCGAGCTCAGTTACAGAAATGTCTCTACCATCTTGTCTCTCCTTCATTTTTCTACAGGGCCTCACTACATTAGCCTAGGTCCTACCTCATCCCCTGTGCTGAATTATAGGCATATGCCATCATGCCTACCCCACATCTATGTCTTCATATACTCTTCTTCAGAGTGACAGACACAGGGGAGAGAGGTCAAGAAATGGCTATGGGCTAGAGAGATGGCTCAGAGGTTAAGAGCACTGACTGCTTTTCCAGAGGTCCTGAGTTCAATTCCCAGAAACCACATGGTGGCTCACAGTCACAGAAATGGGATCTGATGCCCTCTTCTGGTGTGTCTGATGACTGTAATGGTATACCCACATACATAAAATAAAATCTTTAGGAAAAAAAAAAAAAAAAAAAGAAATGGCCAAGGATGGATCTTGTGTGTACTTGCTGGTTGTACAGTTAAAGGTAGGATGATGTTGGAAGTAGCACCAAAACCACTGTCAGCACAACTAGAATTTTAGTGCAGTCCTATGTTTTTAAAGATTTACTTATTTTTATTTTATGTGTATCGATGTTTGCCTGCATGTATGTATGTGCACCATGTGCATGTCTCATATCCTCAGAGGCCAGAAAAAGGCAATGGATCCTCTGGAAATGGAGTTACAGATGGTTGTGAGCTACCACGTAGGTGCTGGGAATCCAAATCTGGTCCTCTGCAAGAACAACATGCTCTTAACCATTGACCTATTTCCAGCCCCTCCTACGTACGGCATCCTAAACGTACCAGAATTCTTAGCACAATTTGGCAACAAATTTGTCTATCCCTTCCTGAGATCACAATATTAGATGATAAGAATTCTGGGATATTTTCCCCTGCATAAATAATACAATGTCTAGCATACATTAGGTCCTCAAAACTGTTCTGCAGAATGAATAGAATGCAAACTCTGTCAAAGAGGAATAACTGACACCCAAAGTCAAAGTGTCTATTTATTTATTTATTTTTACAAACTGATTCAGGGCCATGAACACTAGCTGTCCTCATCCGTCTGAATGGCTCCCCTGTGGGAGAAGCGACACTGTTGTTCCTAAATCTTTCTCCTCCTCCTAGCCCTCCTAGAGGAGATGCACTACAGCTCCATCACCACCTGCTAACAACAGCATGAAGTGGCTTCCCGAGAGCAGTGAGACCTTGGAACCATGAGGTAGGTCAGGGTGCCGGACCATCATGATCATTAGGAGTGGGAGGATTTCAGTTGTGGTGGTGTCTGTGTTGGACAGCATCTCATTCCTCAGAGGAAGCTGTCCTCAGAGTGGTGGGGAATTAGCGGTGTGCTGTTCTCCCTCAACATGTCAATCACGGAGCCAGTCTTCTTACCCTGCCTGTGTGTAGGAGAAGCCTGAAGCCTGTGTTAAATCCCATCTCAGGATACACTGGTGCACCATAGGGAAGGGGCTTTACCCCTGAGAGTTGGTCACAAACAGAATGTGAGGAGATGTAAAGTGACTGTCCCAAGACCCCAAACTCTTCAACTCCATCAGAGGTATTTCAAAGTGAACCCAGAAAAAAGTAGAGCTAGATGGGGCAGGTGGGAGACAAATGGTCTCAAAAGATGCCCAGGGCACAGTGCCTGAAAACCCCAAGTGTGTGCTGACTGGGAGAAGATAAACCAAGTAAAGGATCTCCTAGTTGAGACTGTTCTGGACTAGTGAGCGGGTACCATATGGAAGAGTAAGAGACTCAGAGAGAAACAAGACACAGGAGAAGGCAATCATGTAAAGGAGGCAGATGGATTCTAAGGCTAACAGTCTCTTTCCTAGTCATTTCCTGCCTGGTAGAAAAGCAAAATACAGACAAACAAACAAAAGAATTCATGTGAGTCCATGTGAAAAGCTCCCACTTAGGAAAGTTTTTCTGTAATGTTTCCAGAAACTGACACCTTTACGTCCTAGGCAAGAGGAGATGTGTTTTGAAGTAAGCGGTAAGCAGGCTGTCTTCGTGTGGTTTCTGTTGCTGTGACAAACACATGACCAATGGCAACTTGGGGGAGGAAAAGGTTTGTTTGACTTATAAGTCCTGACCACAGTCCATCAGGAAGAAAACAGGGCAGGGGCTCAAGGCAGGAACCTGGAAGCAGGAATTTAAGCAAAGGTCACAGAATAATGCCGTTTACTGATGTGCTTTACCGGCTTGCTCAGCTTGGTTTTTGTTTTGTTTTGTTTTGAACACAAACAGGACCACCTGGGCAGTGGTAGCACCGCCCACAGTGGGCGGGCCCTCCCACATCCTTCATCAAGACTTGTCTACAGGCCAGTCTGGAGTGGGCATTTTGTCAATTGCTGTTCTCTCTTCCCAGATGTCCCTAGCTTGGGTCAAGTTGACAAAAAGCTAAAAATTAAGTAGTGATGCTATAAAGTTCCCAGTACAAGGATAACTGATACTCATATACTGAAGAATACAATTAAATTCTACTCATGCCGTATTTTAAAACTGATGCATACAGATCAAAGAAACGCAACGTAAAACTATGAAAATTCTTAGGAGAAAAGGAGGCAGAGATCTTCAAGAAAGTAAAGACAGCCAGGCTGTCAAGATGGCTCCTGAGGTAAAGGCACCTGCTATCAAGCCCGACAACCTGATCCATCTCCAGGGCCGTGTGGTGGAAGGAAAGGACTGACTCCAGAAAGTTGACATGCACACACACAGAAAACACAAACAAACAAACAACTAAAATAAAATTTAAAGGAAAGTAAAGATAACTATAGAACAGGAGCAAAGGTTTACAAATAATTTTTCTATCTGGTAAGGACCTAGTAGGCAAAATACACTTGAGAAAACATCCCTACTTATTGTAAAGACAAAATTAATCTAATTTTAAGTAGACAAGTGAACATATTCTCCAAGTATTCTCCAAGAAATGTATACAAATGGCTAATAAGCATATTAAAGATGATATCATCGGTAAGTATCAGGGAAGTCCAAAGCAACTCACTTGGAATAACGTCATCCCTGTTAGCATGACGACTGTGAGAAAAACCCCAGGCAGATCCTAGGATGTGTTGGTAACAAGGAGAGATTTGAACCTCTTGCTTTTGGTGGGAATGTAAAATGCTGCAGCCCTTTATAACGCAAAAGGTTAGACAGAGAGTTTCCACATAACTGAGTGATCCTGCTCTCAGGTAGATACCCAAGAGAAAAGAAAGCACAACTCACACAAAATGACACAAGTCGGGTACAGGGGTTCACCCCTGGATTCCTAATATTTGGGAGGTGGAGGCAGGGAATCACAAGCTGAAGTCCATCAAGACTCGGTTTTAAACTCCTGACTCTACTCCACATTAAAAACACAAGGCAGAGACTGAGAGATGCTCAGTGGATAAAAACACTGGCTTCTAGGGCTTTGCTTCTATCTCGCCACACAGAAATATGTGTGTATGCGCAACTGGAGGGTTAAGGCTGTCATCTAATTGTCTGAGGCATGCTCTGACCTGCAAAAACATGCCTTCTCCGCTCATACAGAGTGAGTGGAACACAGGTTTCATACAGTGCTGAGAGATTCGGAGGTGGAGTCCACCTTACTTTCGTTCTCACATGTATCCCACGCTGGTCTTAAACTCATGTAGCAGAGGGTGACTTTGAACTTCTAATCCTTCTGCCTCCACTTCCATGCTGGGATTACAAGCTTGTACTACCAAACCCAGTTTATATGGTGCTGGAGGATGTGTGCTCGGCAAGCCCTCTGCTGAGCTACACCTGCAGCCCCATGCCACCGCTTTACTATTTAAAAAACCAGGAACAACCTAAATACTGAACAGCAGGAAAGTAGTTCTTACTCATTCAGGATGGTTTCCAAAATATTAAATTCTGTAGAAGAGACCTTACCAGATGAAAGACAAAACCAAAACTAAACCAAGCTGTGTTTAGATAGATATTGTCTCAACGTAATGGAGAGAAAGAAAAGAGTGGGGAGGCAGTCATAATGCATCCTGTAGAATCCATTTCAAGGAGAAAAAGAAGAGAACCCGAGATGGGGGTCCATGCCTATAATCCCAGCACTGAGGCAACGGAGGCAGGAGAATCAGGAGTTCAAAGTCATCTCAGATATATTCTGAATTTGGGGTCAGCCAAAGCTATTCGAGATTTTATCTAAAAAACAAGCAAGTGGAAATACAGGATGGTGAGATGGGTCAGTGCTTAGAAGCACTTGCTACTATCCTATAGGACCTGTGTTCAGATCCCAGCACCCAGGTCATCTGGCTCCCAACTGTCTGTAATTCCAGTTCCAGGGGATCCAATGCCTCTGTCCTCTGAGGGGGTCCACACTCACCTGCACATACTCATAAGCAGACCCACATTCCTACACATAATTAAAAATTATAAAAACAAATCTTAAAAAAGAAATGGAGGGGCTGGAGAGATGGCTCAGAGGTTAAAAGCATTGACTGCTTTTCCAAAGGTCCTGAGTTCAAATCCCAGCAACCACATGGTGGCTCACAACCATCTGTAATGAGATCTGATGCCCTCTTCTGGGGTGTCTGAAGACAGCTACAGTGTACTTACACATAATAAATAAAGAAATCTTTAAAAAAAAAAAAAAAAAAAAAAGAAATGGAAATACTGACTATATATGGTGAGATTATTTGTTTTTTTCACATTTTCTAAAATAAAAATATATTACTTCTATAAATTAAAAAGCTTTAAAAAGTATCAATAACATCAAGAATTGGCCTGTACCTTAGCTTCTGAAATGTGGATGACGAAATCCTTAGCCACCAATATTATGCTTTTACATAAAAAAAGATATTTAATGGTGCATGCTAGTAATCCCAGCACTTGGGAGATGGGAGCAAAGGCTGAGGAGCTCAGGGTCACCCTTGGCAGCAGTGTGGGCTACAGTGGACCCCGTCTCAAGAGTAAATAAACCAACAAACACATCCACGTGTGGGTTTGCACTTGCCACAGCGCACATGTGGAAGCTAGAGGAGCTTGCTGGAGTGGTTCTCTCTTATACCACGTGCTTCTAGGTATCAAACTCAGGTCATCAGCCTTAGTGACAAGTGCTTCACCCATTCAGCCATCTTGCCAGCCCCTAAAACATATATTTATTAAGCCAGGCATGATGGTACACGTCTGTAATCTCAACACATTGGAGGCAGACCAGGAGGACACCCTGGGTTAAAAAGTTCCAGGCCAACCTGGGCTACCTAGTAAGCAAGGTCTCAGAAAA
Organism: Uromys caudimaculatus; assembly: GCA_028551405.1. NCBI lineage: Eukaryota > Metazoa > Chordata > Mammalia > Rodentia > Muridae > Uromys > Uromys caudimaculatus. The sequence continues at coordinate 62,364,522 of CM052705.1, read as the reverse complement.
ACAGAACACACACACCATAACTATGTATATGTGGGAATGTATATATGTTTGTATACACATAGTTAACATCCAAAGTCTGTGAGCTGTGTCCTACAGTAGTACTGAACTTTTTGGTTCTTATCTCTATGGCTAATACTAAAGCTATACAAAAGATAAACCATGATAAGGACTAGTGTTCAAAGATACTACAGGATGTGTGTGTGTGTGTGTGTGTGTGTGTGTGTGTGTGTGTGTGTGTGTGCGCGCGCGCGCAGGTGTGGAGGATGATCTGGCTAATGTCTATAGCCTGGCATCTTCTCACAAAGTAATTAGTATAGGCTAGAATTAAATTACAAGTAAAACAATAAAGAGTCGGGGGCTGGAGAGATGGCTCAGCGGTTAAGTGCACTGACTGCTCTTCCAGAGGTCCTGAGTTCAATTCCCAGCAACCACATGGTAGCTCACAACCATCTGTAATGGGATCTAATGCCCTCTGCAGGTGTGTCTGAAGACAGCGACAGTGTACTGACATACATAAAATAAATAAATCTTTAAAACAAAGAAACAAAAAACAATAAAGAGCCAAATGTTGGGCATGCTTTCACTGCAATCCCATGACACTGTGATAACCAGGTAACAGGCATCGAGATAAAATGGCCAAAATAAATACTGGACAGCAGTGGAGACTTTGGTATACTCATGGTTTACAGCCATGGAACTGGTGTATGGCTTTGGGGTTTTCACTCTTAAGTTATTTTGGTAAAAGATTGAAAATCTTAACACATTATGTATATTTTGTGGGGTTATTTTGGTTTATTTGAAGAGAGACTGTAGTTTCCACATATTCTCCAACCTGTGATTTAGTAGAACAGATCAGAAAGAGTTCAAGAGGGTTTCCCTGCATACAATAAACTGTGCCAGGAGGGTGGGGCTAGAGGATGGAACAAGAACTAAACCATGAACGCTCAGTGGTATGAACGAGACCAGCACTACACACCAGATCATAGGCCAGGGGGGACAAGAACCGCACACAGTCCCACCCCTAGGTGAAGAGCTACAGGAAGTCAGTGCCTCCCGAGAGGGACAGTCAGTGAAGGACTGGCTTCCACAGAGGCTGTCCAATCCTAAGTGACAGCCATGGACACTACGTATAAGCAAAGCTAAATGAACTACTCTATGCCTCCTGTGAACTCGCCAGCGACATTTGTGACACTGAATTACCCAGGATGTCTGACCCCTCACACAGGACATTCCTCCATTCTCTTCAGTCGGTTCCCACACAACCCGCTCACCCCAACCTAGTAACCGTGTTGTAAACGACACACAGTGCCCCCCACCCGCCTGAGCCACCAGGGCCTACTGGAGAGATTTCTTTGGTTTCAAAGAGTAATAATACTTTCCCTCAACAATTTATTCCTATTTAATCTTATGACTGGTGTGAATCTTACAAACTAATGGCTCTTAGAGAACTAGATCACTTGGAAGACACGCCAGGTAGAACGGGTGTGCCCCACACTTCCCAGTCTCTAGCACTGGCCTTGCACCATCAGCCTCCCACCTCACCCTCTGACTACTATGCCCAACTGCAACCTTTAAAATTTTAGATGTATTTATTTCCCAAAACTACCCAGAAAAGAAAACTGAATTACTGAAAACAAACAAATAAACAAAACCAAAACAAAACAAGTACAGCCTTAAGAATAGAAATGCCTTCAAACTGCTGGCTTTCATTATTTGGGGCTGGGAGAAAATCAGCCTTCATAACACCCAATTATTTTAAAAAGGAAAATGCTATTTTAAAATAAATGTCACCACAAAACTAATAACTACTGAAGCATTATTACAATAATTAAGTAAGAATAATTTACATAGCTTCCAAAACAGGAATCCATTTACTGGTAACGATGGAATCACTACTTCCTGACAACAGAAACTGTTGTTAAAATTGGTGTTATTTGCGTAGTGGCTTCTACCTGAGACATTCCCAAGGAGGAAGTTTTACTATATTGTCATAGAAGCAAGGTATACACCATAGTAATTCACAGTCAGTCTTACCACACCCCAAATGCTTATCACACAGACACGTTAAGACGAAGAATCAATTAGACATTATGTTGTTGCCAGAGAGATAAAAGATACAGGAACCTGGCAACAAAGCATGACACCCGATCACCTGATTAACGAGACCGGGATGTTTTAACTATTATGCAAGGTGTGGCTTTCTGGAAATTTGGGAAGAAAGAACTAGGAAACCAAATTCAATGCAGAAGTTTTGCTTGGCTCCATATTGCTTTCTATTTAATACCCTTGACAGCTTTGCTCAGTCTCACCTGGTTGATGGTTGGCCTTCATCACACACTGTCAGAATAATCCTAAGAGGTGCAGGCTAGTCTAGCAGTCACATGGCCAAAGAGAACTCAGATGTGCCAGGCACGAGGAGTGGGTGGCATGGCAGGTGACTGAGAGCTGGAGTCGGCCCAACAGAGCTCGGCCTAGGGCGATCCGAATTCTCTGTAACCATGTCATGAAAGATGAATGGTCAGGAAAAACCCCAAGCACTACGCCACATGTTCCTCTGTCAACCCTGAATGGGCATCCACTCATCCTCGCCGTGAGGAACCAGATATAACTATTTTACCTTTTATCCGTTTAATTTTTCTGTGCTTTTTCTGAGACGAGGTCTTACTCTGTAGCCAAGGCTGGCCTTGCACCGTCAGCCTCTGACCTTGGCCTCTTGCTACTATGCCCAACTGCAACTTTTTAAAATTTTCGATGTATTTATTTCGTGTGTATGAAGATTTTGCCTGCATGTGTATGCTTACCACTTGAGTGCCTGGCACCTAAGGCCAGAAGAGGGTGTCAGATCTCCTGGAACTGGAGTTACAGATGGCTGTGAGCCACCATGTGGGTGCTGGGAACCAAACCTGGGCCTTCTGTAAGAGCGGCAAATGCTCTAACCACTGAGCCATCTTTCTAGTTCCAGGTGTTAACTATTTTAAAAATAAGGAGTCATGGATTAGCTTTACTTTCCCAGCATGCAATGAGCTTATAGATTAAATAACTCTTGCTGGCTTGCTGGGAATGTCTAACTGAGCTGTAAAGCATCTGCCCAGGCCTCAGGGTTTTGATTCACTACAAACAAACAAGCCACCTCTGCTGGCCAGTTTTATGTCAACTTACCCAAGCTACAGTTCTGAGAGGAGGGAACCTCTACTGAGAAAATGTCTCCATAAGATCAGGCTATATCAAGCCTATAGAGCATTTTCTTAACTAGTGATTGATGGGGGAGGACCCAGCCCATTGTGGGTGGTGCCATCTCTGGGCTGCTAAGACCTAGGCACACCTCCATGGCCTCTGCTTCAGCTCCTGCCACCAGGGTCCTGCCCTGTTTGAGTGTCTGTCCTGATGTCTTTCAGTGATAGATTGTAATGTGGAAGTGTACACAGACTCTTCTTCTTGTCATTATTTCCTAGACAACTATTTAAGTTGTATTAGGGATTATAATAAGCTAGCAGTTCAGTTTGAGAGTTCAGGATGATGTTATAGGGCGTATGAAAACACTATGCTACTTTATTTTACTTACTCATTTTTATGTGTATGGGTGTTTTACCTACATGTATGTCTGTGTACCAGATGTGTGCCTGCTGCCTGTGGGGCTAGGAGAGCAAAGTAGATTCCCTGAGACTAGAGTTACAGATGTGGGTGCTGGGAATTGAACCTGGGTCCTCTGGGAGAGCAGCCAGAGCTCTTAATCACTGAGCCATCTCTCCAGCCCCTACACTACTTTACATAAAGGTCTTCAGCATGTGGGAATCTGCTGTCTAGGATACCAGAGGATATTTATTTATGTGTACAAGCATGTGTGTGGAGGGCAGAGGACAATCTCACGAGTCATTCCTCAGGATGGACACACACACATGCACACGCACACGTATGCTTGTGTGTGCGTGTGTGTTTATATGATTGCGTGTACATACATGCATGTGACAGTCAATCGAATGTGGCATTCCTCAAGCATAGTCTGTCTTTTTTTTTTTTTCCTGAACAGGGTCTCACTATGTAGCCCTGGCTAGCCTGGAACTCATTATGTACATCAGGCTAACCTTGACTCCCAGGGAGCCACCAACTTCTGCCTCCCCAGATTAAATGTGTAAGACTCCATCTTGCTTTGTTGTTTCCTCCATCTTGTCTTTTCAGACAAGAGTCTCTTACTAGCCTGGATTTTGCCAAGCTAGTTAGAGACCAAGTCTGGGGATTTACCTGTCTTTGCCTCCCCGGAGCTGGGATTAGAAGAATGTACCACTGTGCCTGGCTTTTTAAAACCTGTGTTCTGAGACTGGACTGAGGTCTCGTGCTTGCACAGTAAGTACTTTACCAACTAACCCACCCCTTCTGCCCTATTCTCTCTTTTAACTTTTAACTTTCGATAGGGTCTACTGAGTTACTCACTCTGTAGCTAAGATAGGCATAGGCCTGTGCTATCAGGCCTAGTTTCAAAATTAACTTTTTGTTTTGTTTTTGTTTGAGACAGGGTTTCATGTGGCCCAGGCTGGCCTCAGACTCACTTTAAAGCTGATGGTATTGAACTCCTAATCCAACTGTCTCCACCTTTCAAATTCTAGAATTATTTGGCAAGTGCCATCACCTACAGCTTAAAGTTAAATCTTTTAAAATCTTTTTATTAGAATTATTCATTTTACTTTATATGCGAGTGTTTTGTCTGAATGTAAGTATGTGCACCATGTGCAAGCTTGGTGCTCTCAGAGGTCAGAAAAGTGCACTGGATCCCCTAGAACTGGAGTTACAGACAGCTGTGAGCCACTATGTAGGTGCTAGGAATTGAACCTGAGTCCTCTGCAAGAACAGCGAGAGCTTTTAACTGGTGAGCCATCTCTCCAGCCACTCTTTTTTTTTTTTTTTTTGGTTTTTCGAGACAGGGTTTCTCTGTGTAGCCCTGGCTGTCCTGGAACTCACTCTGTAGATCAGGCTAGCCTTGAACTCAGAAATCCACCTGCCTCTGCCTTCCAAGTGCTCAGCCACTCTTTTAAAATACATTTATTCATTTAGTGTGTGTGTGTGTGTATGTGTGTGTGTGTGTGTGCGCATTTGTGTGTGCAGGCCAGGAAACAACTTTTGGGAGTCAGTTCATTCCTTCCACTACATGGTTCTGAATCTTGAAATAGGAAATGTTAATAAAAAATTGGTTCATTTTGAGGGAGTCAGACAAACTTTATGTATTAGGGTTTAATTCAGAAATAACTGAGTAGTTGCTGTTCTTTAAATTTTTTGCCAGGGAAACCAGGCAGATGGATGGAAAGAAAAATGTCAGGTATGATGGTGCATACCTTTTATCCCGGCACTTGGGAGGCAGAAGCAGGCGGATCTCTGTGAGTTCAAGGTCAGCCTTGTCTATACAGTGAGTTCCAGGACAGCCAGAGCAACACAGTGAGAACCAGTCTCAAAAACAAACAAATAAACAAACCAAAAAAAAAACCAATGAATGAATGAATTGTAATGAAGAAATAAAATACTGTCAATGAACTGGAGACCATCAGTTAAAATGGCTGCTCTTTCAGAGGACTCAGGTTCAATTCACAACACCCACACGTGAGTAACAACCTTCTGCAACTTCAGTTCCAAGGGGTCTGAAACCTTCTTCTGGCCCCCCACAAATGTGGTGTGCAGATATACACACAGGCAAAACACCCATACACATTACAAAAAAAAGTCAACTACCTTTCAGATTCTAACAGGAAGAAACATCTACTGCTAAACAGCTGATCAAAAAAAAAAAAAAAATTAGCTGTCATGTCCAATGACCTATCAATCTAGTCATATGTAACACACAAAATTTCAAGCCAAACTAGAAACAGCAGTTTTTGACTCTAGATTGCAATACAGAGAAAGAAAATACTGAAACATTTCTCCAAACAAAGGAAAAAAAAAAATTCTGACACAGAAGCGATAGCTCCTTGAAGTTTGGGGATGGAAAAACAAGGCCGGCTTTCAGGAAGGCCTCCGTTAACAGGACAGTGGAGAAGAGGAGAAACGATTCCACCGCCAGTGTTTCAAAGAAGGCGTACTACAAAGGCCGCCTCAGTATTTAACATTTGCTGTTGTGAGCACACCAGCAGCTGAGCTCCCTCACTCTGTTCCCAGTACTCAAACAGTTTCGAGCACAGTTGGTGACAATTCAGCAGTACTACAGCCTGGCGTGAGGGCCCAAGGTTATGTAAGCCAGGAGCACAGGTGCTTCATGGCTCTGAAACATTAACGAGAGCTTATGTAAATCAATAGAGAGAAATGAAATAACTTGAGTGAAAGAAAAAAAATATGAGAAGTCACTGCCAAGTAAACGCTCTACCAAATGACCTTTAATGGCTAATACCTTGCCTCCATTTTTCCCTCACTGTAGTAAAAGCAACTAAGAGATAGCAATCAGAATGACTTCTGCAGCATTTCCACCCAAACGGCTTTCCATTCATTGTCGAAAGCAAGCTGCAGGCATGAAAACATTTAGTGCTGATGTCTGCCCGTAATTCTTTTGAATTACATTATAAATTTCCATTCTGTTGAAGCCATTTTAACCAATTCTCCGTTTGTTGCAGAAATAGGGTGCAGAGTTGGGAACAGCTAGCCAGATGAACTAAAATGGTGTACCTGCCCCCAACCCCAGCCCCTCTATTAGAAAGGCTTTGGAACATGGGTAATCAAAGTGCAGGCTGCAGAAGGAGCGGGGAACAAAAGCATTAGGACGGGTTCGTGGCAGGTGTGTGGGGTGCAGAGGATCATGGGAGAAGCTGTGGGATAAGAACTTTTCCATTTCTTCTTCTGTTTCCCAAGTGAAAGCCTGCATGCTCCTGTCTCCTCAAAGCAGTCTCACGTCACCAAGCATTAACGGACACTTGGTGACTAAGAAGAAAAACTCATTTCTTACAAATCAAAGTTGTGAAAACATGAGTCAAGTATGAGTAATGGAGACTTAGAATTCCCTCCCAGGTTATGCTAAGAAAAAGAATCAACAAAAATATCACACACAACTGCAACGAAGGACCTAGATTTTGGAAGAAGAAAAAAAAAGAAGCAGAATCCAAGCAGAGACAGTCTACACTGCTATGTTAACACTCATGTCTAGCCTGACTATTGTAACAAGACATCAACATTCCCAGTGTGGCAGCCAGAAACTAGTCAGGAGCACTCTTGCTCTGCTGAGCACACAGTAAGACTGTCTTCCCTGCCCTGCTGAAATCACACGTGACTGGGCAAACACAGCAGAGGGGCTTAGGGGGAGGAAGCACCTGCTGCCAAACTATGTCAACTTCAGCTTAGTGGCAGAACCAGGTAGACTCCACAGAGACAGCCCAGTTGTCCTTTGACCTCTCCATGGACACCACGACATGTTCACATGCACATATTCAACACGCAGGCACACACACTTGTACAAACACCGGCACATGCTAATAATCAACTTTGCAAGAGACATCAGAGCAGAAGCTTTACAAGCAGAGTCTTCACGACTTTTCTCAAATGTCACCTCACTGCTAATATTCCAGTTACTCTGGTTCTGAAATGAGGATAATGTTTAAATGAAGTTTGTTTTTTTTTTTTTTTAAAGCTAGTATAATCTAACCTATCTTGACTAACAGAATTGAGTTTTGTTTTTCTAGAACAGAATCTCCATACAAATTCTTTTTTTCCTTTTGCTTCTGTGTTTTGTTTTGTTTTTATGTGGAGAGTTGAAGTTTATTACGAGATTTCTCTGACCCTGTGTCCTGTCACTGGAGCCCCTTCCCTTAGCTGGACTGCCTAGTCAGGCCTCAATAGGAGAGGATGTGCTTAGTCCTATTGCACTGGATGTCAAAGGGCGGGGTGGTACCGAAGGCAGGCTTTCCCTTCTCTGACAAGGAGAGGGGGTAATACAGGGAGGGATTTGTGAGGGTGGGACTGGGAGGGAAGGGGGGGCTGCGATGGGGTATAAAATGAATGAATAAATAAATAAATGGGGGGGAGAGAGAGAGAGAGATTAATTACTAGAGTTAAGAAAAAGAAAGACACTCAGAAAAAAAAAAGTACCATATACCCAAGAGTGTAGGTGTGACTTCTCAAAAGAGAGATTTTGGTTTTTGAGTAGTCTTAATTTTGTTTTCTGCAGTTCAAGCTGTCCTTGAATTCACCAACTTCTTGTCAAAGTGCTGAGATCGCAGATGTGCTAACACACCAGGCTTTCACAGTCTTTCTTCCTTTCCTTCCTTGCTGATTATTTGTGTATGTGTGTACATGTATACATGTATGTGGTGTATATATGCGTATTCGTGTGCAAATACATGTGTATACATGTGTATGTATGTGTGTATGTGCTTGTGTATGTGGTGCATGCACGTGTGTGGTGTATTCACATGTGAGGGTGTATAGATAGCGTCTGTGAGCATCTGAGGATGTGCATGTGTGTGTATGAGTGTGTGTATCCATGTATGTGTGCATGTGCGTGTATAAGGATGTGTGTACGTTGTAAGCATGTGTGAGAGCATGTGTGTGAACATATTGTGTGTATGCATATATGTAAATGTTTATATGCATGTGTATGTATGTGAGAATGTATGTGCACTCATGTATTTGTATGTGTATACATGTGTGTGATGTGTGCATTGAGGGTGTGGGTGTGTGGTGTATGTGTGTATACATATGTGTGTGTATGTGTGTGATATGTGCATGTATGTGTGTGTATGAATGTATGCTTGTGGGGTTACAGGTATGTGCACACATGTACACAGGATATACGTAAGTGTGAGGGTGTGCTTGCCTGGCAGGTAGACATAGAGGCCAGAGGTTGATCTGGAATGCTTTCCTCAATCACATCTCTATTATTTGAGACAGAATCTCGTACTAAACCTGGAGCTCACTACTTCGGCTAGACTGGCTGGCCAGCAAGCCCCTGGGATCCGCCACCTGCCTGCCTACCTGCCCCTACCCTCATACTGGGGTTACAGGCATGCACCACTATGTCTGGCTCATATGTGAGTGCTGGGGGTCTGAACACAGGTCCTCATGAATGCACCACCCCCCCCCCCCCCCGAGCCATCTCCTCCCAGTCCCTTTCACTTTTTTCACTTTTTTATTTGTTTGTTTGTTTGTTTGTTTTTAGAGACAGGGTTTCTCTGTGTAGCCCTGGCTGTCCTGGAACTTACTCTGTAGACCAGGGTGGCCTCGAACTCAGAAATCCACCTGCCTCTGCCTCCCAAGTGCTGGGATTAAAGGCGTGCGCCACCACTGTCCGGCTCCTCCCAGTCCCTTTATGTCATATTTCCTTTACAGAGAAGATGACTGTTTACTTGGTGACTCAAGTTTAGACTCAGCACCAGTTCAATAAGGCAGGAAGACAACTTTATGAAGACTGCTAAAAATAAGAAAGTAAAGGTCATCAGCTATCCAAAGTAGGACACTAAACAAATTCTAAAACCAAGAGCCACAAGAGAACAAACTACCATGCTTCTGTCTCTACATGTTGCATGACCATGCTTTGGGTTGCTTTATTCCCTTGCTTTTAAATTTATTGGATTATGTGACAGACACTACAATAAAGTACACTTCAAGAGTTAGCTCATTTAGGGACTGGAGAGATGGTTTGCAAAGGGTCTAGGTTCAGTTCTCAAAACCCAGGTCAAGTAGCTTTTAACTACCCACAACTCCACTTCTGCCTCTGGTCTCTGCAGGCACCCGAATGTGCATGGTGCACATACATACACTTAGGTGTGCACACATATACATTAAATAAATAAATACATCTTTAAAGGACAACTAGCTCACTTAATTTTCCCACAAGGCACCTGGAGGTTCTGTAACTTAGCTTAAGTCATGCAGGCGGCAAGTGAAGGAGAATGCTCAGAATAAAACGTTCAGTGTCTTTTGAAAAGCAGGTGTTATCTCTAATAGGTTACACAACTGACTGTAACCTCAACTGCCCATTCTTTGAGAATTTATGAAATGAATTGAGCACTCATACACAAGGCCCTTTTCTCAGTGCTGAGGAACAGTGAGCAAGGTGTCTAATCTCTGGGAATCATATTTTAATGGAGATGGATAAATTAAGAAAAGTGCAAATAATTGCAGAAGCTAAATTGGTTACTGTGTTGGTTAATTTTTGTCAACCTGACACAGACTAGAGTCACACTGGAAGAGGGAGACTCAGCTGAAGAACTGCCTCCATCAGATTGGCCTGTGGGCATGTCTGTGAGGGAATTTTCTTGATTAATGATTGGTGTGGGAGAGAGCAGCTCACCTTGGGTCCTGCCACCCCTGGGCAGGTGGTCTCTAGTTGTATAAGAAAGAAAGATGAGCAAGCCACAGGGAACAGAGCCGTAAGCAGTATGGCTCCACGGTCTGCCTGTCCCTGATGACACACTGCAGCCTGTAGAGTTAGAAGAACCCGCTCCTCCCCATGCTTCCTGTTAATGTCTTGTCACAGCCACTGAGAAGGAAACTACAACAGTTCCCTATGTTATACAACTAACCCCTCAAAACTGGGGTCAAAAATAACATTCATTTTCTCATTTTGGGTTGGGTTCTGGATAGTTTTTTGGTACCACACATTATATTGGCTGAGCTCATCCTTGTGTTCAGAATCAAACTGCAGGTTGCCTGGGATTTCCTGTGTACTAGACTAGCCTCAAACTCGTGACCATCCTGCATCCAGCTCCCCACTGCTAGGATGGCAGGTGTACCACACCACAGCCATCCATGTGGTCACTTTTGATCCACTGGAGACATGAACAGGGTTGATGGAACCGAGAGACCAGAAGTGGGTGAGCAGAGCCAGTGCCTTTCTAGAATCAGGGAGGCCTCCTGTGGTGCTGATAATGAGGTTGAAGGAACAGCAAAGCACAAAGATGCTCGGGGAGCCACAGGCTCAGAATGTTGGAGGAACACGGGTTCTGGTGAACCAGTTAACAAAGGGGAAATGCCACTGAGGTGCTTGGAAGGAGATAAATGTCCCAATGACAAAGGCTCCATTGTCCTTGACTTGGAGCTTAGATGCCATTATACATACATGGAAGGTCACTGAGTGGGAGAAGAAGCAAGAAGACAGCTTAGATATTTTGATAAAATGTAATGTTACATTTTGGCAATGCAAAGAAGCAATTAGGATTTGGGGGGAGTTTTGGGGTACTAATCAATGCGATCTGTCAGTAATTGGATATGGAGCCAGTGAAAAAAATAAATTTTGTTGTTTTGTTCTTTTTTTATTTCTGAAATAAGGTCTCATTCTAGGTTAGCTGCAAACTTGTAATCCTCCTGCCTCAGCCTCCAGAGTCCTGGAATTACAAGTATGCACCACTACACTGACTGAGAAAGATAATAATTAAACCCAGAATAGTTGATTTGGGTCTTGAGTTGAATTGGGTGGATGGTGATGCCAAAAATATACTCACTTCAGTCTAAAATCATGAAAATAATATAATTTCTATTTATCTTTATCCATGCAATGCCTCTTTCCTTTAAAAACATGTAGGAGTGTTCACCTGTATGTATGTATGTGCCCTACATGAGTGCCCATTGCCATTGGGGGCCAGAGGAGGGCATCAGATCCTCTACAACTGGAGTTAAATAGTTGTAAGCTGCCATGTGGGTGCTAGGAACCAAACTCAGGTCCTCTGCAAAAGCAGCAATGCTCCTGACCATGGAGCCATCTCTCCACTTCCCTTTTCCCCTTCTGGATCCAGTCTTTTTATATAGCCCAGGTTAGCCTAGAACTCACTGTGTAGTCTAGTTTGCCCTACAACTTGCAATCCTCCTGCCTTAGCCTTCTGAGTGCTAAGATTAGAGAAAGTTAAATTTTGGAAGGAGGGTATTGAACTCCCTCTGTAGACCAGGCCAGCCTCAAATTCACAAAGAGCTACTTGATTCTGCCTCCCAAGTGCTAGGTTAAAGGCATGTGCCACCACCTCCTGGCTCCGCTATTTTACTTTTAAGAGTGTGTGTGTGTGTGTGTGTGTGTGTGTGTGTGTGTGTGTGCGTGTGTGTGCGTGTGTGTGTGTGTGTGTGTGTACACAGACATGAGTACAGGTGTTCAAGGTGGCCAGAAGCTGCGGTGACAGGCAGTTGAGAGCCCTCTGATGTGGGTGTTAGAAACAGAACTTGGATCCCTTGCAAAAGCGGGATATATGCTCTTAACTATTGAACCATCTTTCCAACCCCAAAGCTTGTTCTCTTAGTTCCTTAATTTCTACTACCCTTAAGATGTAAACTCCAAGTTCAGGCTATGTGATCACAGTGAAGCTCCCTAAATAACGAATGCCAGGTCCTTTCTCAATATTGATCTTATTGAGCATATCAGATACATGATGAACCAGTGACAGAAAAGTATGGAGGTAGAGACAGGATAGTCAGAATTTTAAGGTCTCTGTTGGTTACCTAGTGAGTTCAAGGCCAGCCCAGGCTACTTGGGACTCTTGTCTATAAAACAAAACAAAAAGTCGTCAAAACCCGAGAAAATCCAACATGCTTGACAATAGGGTATCACTCCATAACTCAGGAGTTCTACAAACAATTCTATAAACAATTTATCAGTCTGACCTGACACTGATGTGGTCGCACAAAAGAGAATTCAGTGGTAAAGGGGTGCAGAAGGCACAAGTGCCATGACTAATCTATGCTGATGAAAACGGGAGCTACAGCTGAACTATAACAAAAGCAATAGCAATAATAGCTAATATTCCATGCTCGTGATGTGTGCTAGGCAGTGACAAATGTTTGTTGCTGTTTTTGTTTTTAAATATTTTTTTAAGTTTATACGGATTCTTTGTGATGTCCACATTGTACACCTCAGTCCCACTCCCCTCCCCATCCCTTTGTATCTGCCCTCTGCCCTTGCAACACCCCCCAATAAAATAAAAAATAAAAATAAATAAAAAAACAAAAGAAAATGAAAATTCATGCTATGGAAGCTGTAGTGTGTCACAGTGTGTGCCACAGTGTGTGCCACAGTGTGTGTCACAGTGTGTCACAGTGTGTTCCACAGTGTGTCACAGTGTGTGCCACAGTGTGTGCCACAGTGTGTGTCACAGTGTGTGCCACAGTGTATGTCACAGTGTGTGTCACAGTGTGTCACAGTGTGTCACAGTGTGTGCCACAGTGTGTGTCACAGTGTGTCACAGTGTGTGCCACAGTGTGTCACAGTGTGTGCCACAGTGTGTGCCACAGTGTGTGCCACAGTGTGTGCCACGGTGTGTGTCACAGTGTGTGTCACGGTGTGTGCCACGGTGTGTGCCATGGTGTGTGTCACAGTGTGTGCCACAGTGTGTGTCAGTGTGTCACAGTGTGTGTCAGTGTGTGTCACAGTGTGTGTCACAGTGTGTGTCAGTGTGTGTCACAGTGTGTGTCACAGTGTGTCCCACAGTGTGTGTCACAGTGTGTCCCACAGTGTACCCCTTTGCCCACACATCTTGCAAATGTTCATTGCCATGAGTCGTTAGTCTGGTTCAGTACTGTCGGCAATTCTTAGTCAGCTATTATTTGACTATCTGGCCTAGACTGAGCTAATATTAAGGTAGAATTTAGGATTTCCTTTCTTTTTTTCTTTCTTTTTAAGACAGGGTCTCTCTCTACATAGCAGACCAGGCTGGCTTCAAATTCAGAGATCCACCTGTCTCTGCTTCCTGAATGCTGGGATTAAAGGCGTACCCTACCTACCACGCCTGGACTAGAATTTAGCATTTTCCATTGTCATGAATGACTGGAAAAAACTCAAGCTGTCAGACAAAGGCCTACGGACAAACAAGAATTATTGTTCCATCTGGGAGTTCGGTCGAACAGTAACTACAACCAAAGTGACACTTGCGAAGCTCGATGCTCGTGCTCTGAGCTGGCACATAGGGAGTCATTAAATCTTCATAGCACCTTTCAGGGATAGGAACCATCCAGTCCCTTTCCACAGACTGGAAAACAGGCGAGGGTGACTTTGAACTTCTGTCCCTCCTGCCTCCACTTCTTAAGTGTTAAGATTACAGGTGTGTTCCACCGTGTCTGGTTTATGGGGTTCTGGGGATGGGATCCAGAGCTTTGTGCATTCTTAGGAGTTCATGTACCAAGTGAGTTATGTCTCCAGCACAGATCTATCCCTAACGTCAAAACTAAGAAGCCATTTACAGGCTGATTAGAGAAACTGGGAAACTGCTTCTGACAACCCAGGATGTGCGGAGGACTTACGGAAGCACTGTGCGACTGTCTTCAGTTCTGTCTCCTTCTCCAAAAATGTGACAGAATCACTCATCTACAGATTTCCTTCTGTTAGGCTAGTGGACATACCCACCACCCATCCTTGATATCCTACTCCCCCACTCCCCAAACTCAGTCCAATTCAGGCTTTATCTGGCAAACTAGTTTTTATGGCTTTGTGGAAAGCTGAAAACCAAGTAAAAGGTAAATGAACACGAAACTCATTTTTCACGGATTAGATGGGGACTTTCCCAAATGAGTCCATCCAAAACTGAACTCTTCCAAGCATGATTGGTCAGAACTGCATTCTTCATTTTCTGCCTTGCCTTTGTCAAGAGACAAAGATACTTTCAAACTCCGCTTATGGCAGGAGGATCAGGAGTTCAAGGTCAGTCACAGCCACATACTACCTTGTCCCTAAACAAACACAACAAAACAAACAAAAAAAGACAACAACAGAACAGAAATTCCCCTGTGACTTTTGCAGATAACGCATAAATGGCTAAACTGAGGGAGCAGCACCTCGGAGAAAGGAGAGGTCCTCAGAGAAAAGGCTTTGCTTATGTTGGCAGCAACTGTTAAACAGGGGGTCCAACCAAGAGCAACGGCACCAATCACCAAGCATTAAGAGCCGCAAGTTGAAATCCAGGCGCTCTCTATAATCTAATCTTAATGTTCTGGTTGTTTTCCAGGGATTTATTGTACAAATTTACCTTTAATTTTCTAATCTCTTTGCTGCTGTGAAAAACCATGGTCACCGATGGGAACACTACGGAAGCAGATCAGAAGGATCTCTGTGAGTTCAGGACAGTTTTAGTTTATAGAGAGAGACTGTCTCAAACAGAACAGAAGAAAAAAAAGAATGAAAAATCATGGTAGCCTTCTTTGAACCTGCTAGCACATTTACAAGTTGATAAAAACAAATGATCACCCAGAGAGAAAACAACTGCATAAGTTAATCTAATCTATTGATCTATCATGTATAGGAAAACAGGACTATCTAGTATCTCAATATTATACCTTGCTGTATTCACTTTCAAATTAGACAGATGTGAACCAGAGGTAAACAGTGACTCCAAGGAGAAAGGAGAGGTCAGGAGAAGGAGAGCCGAGGTTGTACACAAAAGGAGAGAGAGGTCAGGAGAAGGAGAGCCAAGGATGTACACAAATGGAAAGATCAGGAGCAGGAGAAAGAGAGCCGAGGCTGTACACAAAAGGAGAGGTCAGGAGAAGGAGAGCTGAGGATGTATACAAAAGGAGAGGTCAGGAAAACACAAGTTGAGGCTGTACACAAAAGGCAGCTGGTTCTTTAAAAGAATTATTTCTTTCTTTCTTTTTTTTTTTTTTTTTTTGGTTTTTCGAGACAGGGTTTCTCTGTGTAACCCTGACTGTCCTGGAACTCACTCTGTAGACCAGGCTGGCCTTGAACTCAGAAATCCACCTGCCTCTGCCTCCCAAGTGCTGGGATTAAAGGCGTGCTCCACCACTTATTTCTACAGAGAGGGAAAGACAAAAAAAAGTACTTATCCGGCCTCCATCTGTGGCTAGGGACCCCAGCTTGGGCCACAGGGATACACAGCCAATTAGCGCCGGGAGAAAGCTACCCTTCCAGGAGCTTGGAAAAGCCGGGAGTGGGGCCAAGACAAGCTCCACTTCTCTCCAGGAACCGCCCCGAACCTGCGGGACACAGGGACTGAGGTAGGCGGGCATAGGAACACCCTGGTTCCCAGCTGCAGCAGGAGACCTCTGCCCAGGCCACCAGGGTTCCATAGCCAAGCAGCACCGGGAGAAAGTTACTCTCCCAGGAGCGTGGAAAAGCCCCGAGTGGGGACAAAACGAGCATCAGTGCTCACCGATTCTGCCTGGAAACCGCGGACCACAGAGACTGAGGGACAGGAAACTTCCGGTCCCCATCTGTGGCTGGGGACCTCAGCTTAGGCCACAGGGCTCCACAGCCAATTAGCACTGGGAGAAAGCTACCCTCCCGGGAGCTTGTGCCTGGGCAACCAGGGTTACATAGACAAGTAGTGCTAGGAGAATGTCACCCTCCCAGGAGGGTAGAAAAGCCGTGAGTGGGGATAAGACAAGCACCACTGCTCACCGGGACCTGGAGACCTCAGCCTGGGCCACAGGGCTCCAGGAGAGAGCTGGTATTCCAGGAGTGCTGACACACCTTCGAGCATAGGCAAAACCACCACTTCCGTTCAAACTCACTGGATCAAGAGGGACCCTTGCAGAGCCATCAGGACATAGGAACCAAGACACAGCTGGGGACAAGATCCTTCTGGTTTCTGTCTGCACCCCAGATCTGACCCATTGCCACAGCACTCCAAACCCAAACACCTCTCAGAGAGAGCTGGTCTTCAAGGAGTATTGATACAGAGGCCTGCAGGAGGGACAAGCCATAGCCAGACAGAGTAAGATCAGCTAACATCAGAGTTAATAAAATGGCAAAAGGCAAGGGCAAGAACCTAAGGAACAGAAACCAAGGCTACTTGGCATCATCAGAACCCAGCTCTCCCACAACAGCAAGCCCTGGATTCCCCAATACGCCAGAAAAGTAAGACTCAGATTTAAAATCATTCCTCATGATGATGATAGAAAAATTTAAGAAAGAAATTAACACCCTTAAAGAAACACAAGAGAACAGAGGTAAAGAACTAGAAGCCCTTAAAG
The DNA here is from genome assembly GCA_028551405.1 of Uromys caudimaculatus. Lineage (NCBI taxonomy): Eukaryota > Metazoa > Chordata > Mammalia > Rodentia > Muridae > Uromys > Uromys caudimaculatus. The sequence continues at coordinate 62,347,656 of CM052705.1, read as the reverse complement.
AGGAAACACAGAAATCCATTGAAGAATTACAGGAAAACACAATCAAACAGACAAAGGAAATGAACAAAACTATCCAGGAGCTAAAAATAGAAATAGAAACAATAAAGAAATCACAAAAAGAGACAACCTTGGAGTTAGAAAACCTAGGAAAGAGATCAGGAGTCATAGATGCAAACATAACCAACAGAATACAAGAGATAGAAGAGAGAATCTCAGGAGCAGAAGATACCATTGACAACATCGACACAACAGTAGAAGAACATACAAAATGCAAAAAGCTCCTAACCCAAAACATCCATGAAATCCAGGACACAATGAGAAGACAGAACCTAAGGATAATAGGTATCGAAGAGAGT